>WPIO01000016.1:2930000-3092500 GCA_009760855.2 Cristatella mucedo
TTGTGTTTTTTAGCCCCTGCTCGAGCGACTCACCAGCAACTATTTTAGCTAGTCAAAGAGTCAGGGTGACCTTCACGAGCAACTATGGAACCCAAGAACGGCAGCCATTTCGTCTTGATTTTGATTCATCCGGTAAGATTGCTATTAATTATACAGCTGAAGGACAGTGTTGTTCAAATGCGATTCAGAGGGTTGTTTTTATCATCAGATCGAATCAGCACATAACCTAGGCGAAAGAAGCATGTTGACTCACTAAAGCTTTTCACTCCATTTGACATACTTTAGTCAAGTAAAACTACTATTTATCCATTTTTTGTCAAAAATACGCGAGTAAATCTGAAGCCCTATTTTGGTGTCGCATTAACTGACTCTACTACCACAACAAGTTTTACATTTGAAGTATTTATTCATGACTTTAGTTGCGTGCCCTAGCTTTAGTCTACTCGCGTCTGCAACTCAACATATCGTGACTTTAGAAGGTTGGTAAACATTTAAAATAACGTGTCAAAAATATTGCTTCACAATTACAGATACTAATTTTATCCCAAAGATAGAGAGATGGTTAAAGGAATAATTCAGGCCTTACACAACTTAACATCCAGAAGCAGCGGTTGATTGTAAGAATAAGTTTAATTGTTTAAGTATTGGCATAAACATGAATTTAAGAATCAGCATCATTTAGTGAAAACAAGTTGCTTTGTAAAGCGTAAGGAGTTAGGTAGTAGGATAGGCTGTTGACGTAAATTCTGTTGATGTTCATTGTTTGTTCTTGCATCAGGCGATGGCCATCCAAAGTGTCTTGTGATACGTATTCTGGCCAGGGCCAAGTAGCAGAGGGCATTTGCCCCTTCAACCCTTACAGCATGGTAGCGACCGTGGCAAACCCCTCTTCCACAACCGTACCCAACGAATAAAAATAATAATAATAAAATAACTAATAAATCGCCTTCAGAGAAATCAATCGCTTTCTAGGCGCTTTACATTTGCTGCAAAGGAAATGCGATCCAATGGTGAGTGGTATCATGCTTGATAAACAGCATGAATAACATGGTTAGGGGTGACATGCACAGAATTTGCATGCAAGCTTGACTAGTTGCAGCATTCACAGTGCCTGCACGCAGTGGCACATAATAGGCAAATTAGTGAGTTTAGTATCGAGTAGTTGTTGCATTCAAGACAGATCATCTTATTTATATTTGTGTTTATTTATTTCATTAACAGTCACTGTAGCATTGATGATCTAGTTGCAAACTAACGCATACAAGTTGCACGATTTTTGTTTATTTACAAGCCACTTACCAGGAAACTCAAAGAATTTTGCTAATTTGTAGAGTTCATAAGCCAACTACTTTGTGCCTTCAACTGATTCCAACCCTCAGTATCGCCTTTTATGGCGGCCCCCAAGGTGAATTGGGTCTCTTTTATAGGTCAAGGTAGCCCAGGTCAATAGCTTAAGTCCCGCTTCGCTTCACGGTTTGCTGCTTTGCTCTTCTTTTTGTCAGTCAGCAGAAGCTCTTCTCCCCTCAGATTTTCCGACCAAATTACAGCAACCTGTTGGCATGGAGTTTCAATGCGATTGCTGTGAACCATATTTACGCAGTCTGCAGCTCTACGAATTGAAAGCTGCGCTGGCTTGGTCTAGCAGTAAAGGTGCTCGCCCCGACCAACGTCTGACTGAGGTCGTGGGCTCGAGCCCCGAGGCATATGTGAAGCGCCTGAATAGAGATTAAGTTCTCTTGGGGCGCACTATAAATGAATTATATATATATATATATATATATATATACATATATATATATATATATATATGTATATATATATAAGCTGCAATGCAGGAATGGTAACTCATAAAAAAGATATAAATAATATGCAGATATATACTTGATGTCTAAGAATCAGTCCCTGCGACTATGCACTTGGCTGCCATATAGCTCGAAAATATATGTGCCCCTCAGAACCCAAGCGAAAAAGCGAGCAGCAGCTGAAAGCAAAGGCATAAACATGTGGGACTGATGGATGCATCCGCAGAGTAGTGGTCGGCCATCAGTGTATGATTGAGCACACAAAAGAATGCTGCGTTAGCGTCTCGTGAGAGGCGACCTTATACTATTAGTTTACGTAAGCTTATAAATATACAGTGTAACGTTATACCGTTTAACGTGCCAATCCTTGCATTTTCTGCATAGGTGCTGTGCTGCCAGAGTAGAGATCATGCTCACTAACCACGAGCTGAAGCTTTCCCCTCTATTATTTTACTAGGAACAAATCAAGTACCGTCTGTTCGGTGACCACCAACGTGAGCGGAGCCCCTAACTTGCTCTTCAGAGCGATAATCCTGTTGATTACTGTAATGATAATCCAAGAACTATCTAGTTCAGCTTCACCGAAAACACATCTGAATGTTGGCCGCGTGGCTGCATTTGAAAACCTGCAACCAAGAGAAGAGGTGTATTGCCAACGGAACATTGAGTACCCACTTTGGCTGTAAACAGCCTCCAACCCGCGACCCATAGCGTCTTAGAAAGGCACTAAGAACCTAGAAAGGTGCTAGGCTAGAAGCGACAAAAGAGATGGTCGACTTTAGATATAAGCATTTTTGTATCGTGCATCTGTCATTTGAATATATTGACCTTTTTAAGCCTTGCTCTTTATCTGCCTCTCTTAATTCCCTTTTTGCCTGAGCTGAAGACATTCGCGTTTGGATGGCTGCTAACTTTCTCAATTTTAACAATAGTAATACCACTCTATTAATTATTGGCTAGCCTGCAAAGACAAAATTTTCTTAGCTGAACAAATAGTCATAATTATATAGCAGCCGAAAAGGTTTAGTTGCTACAAAGTTTGCAGCAGGCAACAATAACAAATGATAGACTGTATCAGGATTCGGATCCCATGACCTGGATTATTAATTTAGGGTACCTGAGTCTTGAGCTCTGACCTGAGAACTCTTCATCAAAAGTTATGAGACCTGATCCTCAAGATTGGCCTAGTTACAATAGCAGCGTAAAAACTGCCCATGGACTACTTTACATGGACTACTACTAATACTACTGCTGCTGCTGTTACTACTACTACTACTACTAGTAGTAGTAGTAGTAGTAGTAGTAGTAGTAGTAGTAGTAGTAGTAGTAGTAGTAGTACATGTAAAGTAGTCCATGGGCAGTTTTTATGCTGCTATTGTAACTAGGCAAATCTTGAGGATCAGGTCTACTACTACTACTACTACTGCTGCTGCTGCTGCTACTACTACTACTATTAATATAAATAATGCAAAATGTTAATTTTACCTTCACAGAACGACATATTTCTCTCTCTCTCGCTCTACGTATTTTGCATATTCTGTATTTAGCTTTTTTTATAATCCCATCAAGGCAGGGGTGTTCTCGACGTCATCGGGAGAAAAGTTTTAGGCATAAAAAGCATACTAAAATAGGCAAGATCTCCAAAGAATGCGAGGCTGGTTCGAGGCACGGCTAAATGACTAATAGTCAGAAGAGCTGTTGGTATGATGCCGAGGCCTGGCTGGTAAGTCGTTCGGATATGTAGATTAGAGCAAGAGAATGAAGGGACCTAAAAGAGAGAGAAAAAGTCTTGCAGTCAGCTTGATGAGGAGCCAGTGTAGATATGTGAGAAATGTTGCAATGTAGCAAGTGTGACGTTCACGACAGACAAGCCTACCTACCGAGTTTTGCACAAGCCGTAAGCACCTTACTGCACAGGTCTGAAGACCTGAAAGTAACGAGTTATAGAAGCGAAGACGGGATGCGGCACAGCACATGGATTAACTTGCACATGGCATCCTGTCTAGCCAGGCTCAAATTCTGCAGTGTACGGATCTGCGTGTGATTCAGGGCATGCTGCTTGGTCTGTTCCAGCTCACCACTGGCCGTGCGTGGCCATGTCGGCTCACGCATTCTAGCGCTATCCGTGCAGGTTACATAGTTAGATTTTGTCCGCTTCAACCGATGCGTATCAATAACTCCGGCCTCCCTCCGTTGAAATCGATTCTCGTGAAGTGAATTTTGAAGCACCCAGCAAGAGGTTTATTTTTCTTAATGGTGAAATATAAAAAAAAGCATCATCATTTATTGTTATTAAAAGTTCCGAGCAGCTTCTAATCTGCCGTAGAAAATTATTTTTTGGTTCCTGAGTAGTTTTCGTGCTTACCTGTGCATTATTTCGTGCATTTTACGGGCCAGAGTTCCTACTTATCGGTTGCTTTGAGAGTCTTCTTGAGTGCTTTTGCGTGCTGGCCTAAGCATGGGACTGTCTTGGATATTTTATAGGCATGATACCTTGCGTTTCATTTAACTTTAGTTTTGCAGCAAGTTTCAAAGGGTCTAGATAGAGATTTAGTTGCTTTAAATAATTAACAAATGAATTTTAAAATTGAAGACTGTGGAGGCGCCGTCCTTCCTGGACAATACTTTGCATCTCCGATCCGTGCTGGAGTCGACCAAGCCATCAACTGCACATGGAAGCTGATGCCTTTGTCAAATATCGCCAAACTTGTCTTTACGTCACTGTCTTTCCAGTCCAGGAGCTGCGAGGACGGCTACCTAGCGGTGTATAGTGGCAAACGCATAGATCCTCAAGCTCTGCTCATGAGGTAAGGTCAAGGACGACAGACACTATGCTGCACCGCTGGAAAAACGCCGCAACCAACCGAGTCAGCGAGCTGTGGCACAGCCTCGTAGAACGTTCGAGCTAACCTCTGCACCGGAAGCCTTATTAGCATCCTCGATGCCTGATTGGCCGCTTTTCTCGAAATCCGCAGGTACTGCTTCTCGAACTCTTTAGCCCCTGTAGAGCCAACTTGGATTGGAAAAGAGGCCGTCTTCTATCTCTTCAGCCGTGGTGTCGGAGTGTCGCCGACATTCAAGGCCATCCTGTCACCACTTGGTAAGTCGAATAATCAGCACTGATCGATTGATTTACACTTTTGAATTAATTTTCATTCACCACGAGCTATCAAAGTCATTTGCGTTCATCGGATGCTACAAATGATGAGACAGAAAAATCTGCAAGCACAATTATTGGCCCTTGTATATGATTGCTTCTAAATTTCATGTCACATTAGACCTACTTTTATTCAGTGACGTTGTCCAACTGGTGCGCTGTGAGAGTCTTTAAGAGACCATGTCATTGAGCCAGTATGCTTCATTTTTCTGAAATTTAGAGACTTAAAATTATGGATTTAAGGAAATAAATTACTACCCTGTGAAGATTTCTGAGTGCTCAAACTTATTTACGTAGCGAGTCTACTGTGCACTGAAGATATTCTTGCTGCAGAGAAGCGAGATAAGAGCGTTCGCTGTGACTGGTTGCATAATCTTCTTCCAACTTAGTTACCTCGTTAAGCTAAGTCATCCTCAGGATCAGCTGTGCAGACGTGACGTCAGCTTCTATTTCTTTTGGAGCATTTCGCCATAACAACAAAAATAACAATACTATATTTGTATAGAACCACCAGAGAACTTTACATTTTTGTCTCGGCGCTTTGCTTGTACTGTAAAGTAAGCATGATCGCATGGATAGTGGTAGTATCCACAATGTCAGCACGCGTAATATGGTTAGTGGTGACATATGCAGGATCTGCACGCAAGTATGGTTGGCGGCAGCATGAACAGTCTCAGAGCACATAAGCAAGCAAGGGTAGAATCGCTCGGGCCCGTTAATTGATTTCTCTACTAATTAAAGCGTGAAACTCCGTCAGACTTCCGTCATGCGGCAAGGCGGGGCAGCTCTGTCTTCTGTGAACACTACTTCCGAGAGTAACATGTACTAGGCGTGAATTAGCCAAACGAGTCCAATGGCAATGAGCTATCGCTATAAATAGGTGCGATTTGAGCTTCTTTTTAAGTCGTCAAATCTGGGAAGATGACGTCAGTCGAGAGTTCCGGACATGGCAGCATAGGAACTAAAGGCACGCTTTATAATTACAGCTGACGGCTCAGCTGCACAGTTATTTTGGTTTGGGGTCAGCCCTCAATGAGCAAGAACCAGAAGAAGCGGCCACCCAACCAACTTATTAAGTTCTACCTCGCGAGGACGCCTAGCATCTTGATATTCTTACTGCCGAATATCGGAATACCTGTGAAATTTTAACAATCACAGTAGTACATGCGAAACCTGCAGTGCGGTGCGCAAGCGATCATGGCGTATGCCATTGCTTAGCTGGCTTTGCTGAGCTGGCAGCGTCCACGTAGCCACCGAGGGTATCAAGTCATGCGTTTTGCATCGGCTCGCCGGAAGCTCTCCTTGGACTCTGAAAGCAGCTCGCTGCCTCCTGAGGGCAGCATTATCAGTCGAAGACGTTTCGCGTCAGCCTTCAAGCAACGGATCAACTTTAAAGTTTTGTCAATTACTTTTAGGTCACTTTGTTCGTTGGCTCCAGCCTATCTCTCAGATAAACTCCCCACCCGGCCAAGCATCGTACCACCCGCTTTTCGGAATCCAAGAGTTTACCACTACCTCGTACAAACCTCAAATCCTTTGGAGACCGTGCATTTAGTTCGTATGCTGCCAAAGCCTGGAAATCCCTCCCGACATGCGTTTTAACATCCCCTGACTTGACCACCTTTAAAAAGAACCTAAAAATTTACCTATTTAGGACAGCATTTAGTGGCTCCCTGTGATTCGTCCTTCATGCGCTTATGCGTGCTGCCGCTGTGCATGCTGCCACTAACCACATATACATGCTTACCCTGTGCATATCACCCATAACCACGTTGTTCATGTTGTTTATCAAGCAATATATTACTCACGATTCAATCGCGTTTCCCGTTGCAGCAAATGTAAAACACCTAGAAAGAGATTGAGTTCTCTGAGGGCGCTTTATCAAGTGCATTATTATTATTATCAAGTGCATTCTTATAATCACCTTGAGTACCGTATTGTCTTGGACGAATGCAAGGTGTCCATTGCAATTTTGTAAAACACTACTTTTACTTAAGAGCTACCAAGAGGCTTGTTATTTAGCAACTTTTTGGCATATCGTAAATCTTCACTAGGCGTAATTTAAATAACGTACATGTCAACTGTCTGAAATTTAGAAGTTTCCCTCAGAAGACTGCTTCTACAGCTACTAATCGTGGTGGTCCCTTCGTGATTGTTCTCGAAGTTTCTCAAATATTAGAGGTTGCTATCCACCTCGAATGACTAAATATCGCTCAAACTTTATTGTTTTCCTAATACCAGACAAGTTTTGACAAATCAATGGTTGGGCTACCGAATTAAGTAATAAAAATTTCAGTTTGACCGATAAGGCTACGCTTGTTTTCACAATTCAAGATTTCAAGTCACTCACTTTCTTTGCCACGAAGCTGCAAGGAATTAATGATTGATTAGTCTATGCCAGAAAAATTTTAATCCGACCCTTAAGGCTCAGCATTCATTGCCCTAATTCACTCACTGCTGCGCTAGTGTCAGCCTCCAGTTTCCCTCAGGCCGTCTATTAAAAATACGTCGAGAGTCTTTTTCGTGAACTTCTTAAGAAATGCTTGCATTAGGTGTGCGGTATGTTATTAGAATAGGCAGAGTTGACAGAGCACACTTCGCTGGCAACCTTGACGATTGCGGTCGCTAACATTGCGGATAACCGCATCTCTTGTAACGTAGACACGACTCAATTGGTACAGGTGTTAAGCATGTGAGGAATTTCAAAATAGCAGCACGGGAAGCTCAGATCCGCAAAGAGGTCACTCAGCGCAAAAGAGGTCACCAAAAAGAGCTACCGTACTTGTTCTATCTCTATACTAACACTATAAGCACACTAACCAAATGGCTGTAACGTGAAGCAATATGGCAGTTGTATACTTATAAAAAAATTGTACATTATTAGCCTATCGTCGCAAAAGATCACTAAGAGAAAACCCAGACTTGGCTTTTGAAGGTGAGATCCCGGGCTTCACGGTTTTATGGTAACTTTAACTCGAACGAAAATGACAATTTCACCGAGTAATAGTCATGCATACATTCCATCTAATTTGAGATATATTTTGCATTTCATTTACAATTGAATTTCCATTGCTTGCATTAATTAAATATAAAGCCTGTAAATGCGCGTTTTTATCTTACGCTGTCGATCTGTCGGACACCAATTTTGTGCGTAAGCGCTATCACCTCAAACTAAACCGTTATGTCCTTAATTATCTTACTATTGCATTAAATTACAGTGCAACGTTTTTGCTTAAAAGTTTATGGTTTTAATACTGACTCAGCTGTGCCCCCCTTAGATTTTACTCACCGCTTGACGAAACGCGTTCGCTGTCTTCAGGGAAAAGCGGCCGAGGCTAGTAGCAAGTAACTAGAGTTTTAATAAGCCATCTTATTCTACTTACTTTTGTAACCTATTGCCGCACTTTTATCATTTCTATGCCCAGATATCGCATGACCGTATAAAGAGTGCAATGTTATTCATATTACTGTAATTAAATTAAATCGTGGCTTCACTTAGGTTACCAGCCCACCGTGCGTGCCCCGAATCCTCTGACGTCATACAACTATCCTCGCAACTACCCTGGAGGTACGAGTGTCAGCTGGCTAGTCGCAGCGTACGCAGGGAGAGTATTTCAGCTCAATTTCACCGACTTCAACTTAACGGACACTCAAGACTGCGTAAGGCTGGTGTCGCCCATATCTGGCATAAATGCGTAAGTATTCTGCAAGTAATGATCTTACATGCTGAGCATTACACTTGAACCCGTGAGCAAACCATGACTTGTGTATAGAACAAACTACTGTGGAGGGGAAACTCCGCAGCCTTACGATTCAATTGCGTCATCCGTCACGGTTTACATGGACTCCTTGAACCATCTGAATCCTTCATCTGGATTTAACACATCCGTCGTTTCTCCGGGTAAGGCTCGCAGTTTCCCTTTTGGTGCAATAAATCTGTGCCTCCGACAGCGTCCAACTGACGTCGCAGTACGAGGCACCTAAAAATAGCGACAGCGTCATAAATCGGCCCATCACCTGCACTGTGACCGCGAGCTTACTGCTAGGGGCTTGTACAGAAAAAAATTATTTCGGAAGAAGCAGTGCAAGAAGAGTGCAAGTTATGAGCGGCCCCCGCATTGTGAATGTTAGGAAACTGCCGAAACTCTCCGCGCCAGCCCCTCGGTAGAGGAAATAACAGCCTTCACAAGAGAAGAGTAAGAGAGAGAGAGAGAGAGAGAGAGAGGAGAGAGCGAGTGAGAGGGCGTGTGTGAGAGAGAGAGAGAGAGAAAGACAGAGGGAGCGAGATAGAAATCAAGAAGGATAAGAAAAAAGAGAGAACGAGAGAGCAAAGGGAGTGAGAAGCAGAGAGAAGGAATGTGAAAGAGAGAGCGAAAGAGTGAGAGAAAGAGCGCTAGAGGAATAGAGAGAGCGAGAGAGAGAGAGAGGGAGAAAGAGAGAGAGAGAGATAGAGAGAGAGAGAGAGAGAGAGAGAGAGAGAGAGAGAGAGAGAGAGAGAGAGAGAGAAAGAGAAAGAGAAAACGACGTATCCATGTCCTGAAGTTCACATCCAAATTAAAGAAGACAGCTTCTGAAGGAAGATATATCTTTGGACCATATTTTCACTGTTCTGATTACATGGTGCATTGATCTGCTACTGCAATGCATAAATAACATCACAAATATGTTATTAGCTTCATGTTTTGCTTCAGCACCTGTCATAAAGGGTGTAGTCAGACCACTACTCCAAAAACCCACAATAGTAAAAGAGAGCTTGAGCAACTTCTGCCAGATCTCTCTTCTACCGTTTTTTTAAAGACACTGGAACGATTCGTGGCAGATTAACTCAACTCATAAATTGGAATTTCAAACCTTGATAACAAGTTCCAGCCTGGATTTCGAACTAGTCACTTCACAGGGTCAGCATTGAATTGAGCATATCAAGACCTACTTAGGAATGCAGATTTAGCTAGAGGAGCTCTACTTTTTTTGCTCGATCTTTTAACAGCTTTGGATACTATCGATCCCCAAGTTCTTCTTGGGCGCTTCGGCATCACTACAGCAAAAGCACTCCAGTGGTTCAGGTCCTATCTCAGACGGAGCTCCAGCGTGGTGATTGCGAATTGACAAATATCCTCCGAGTAACCTCTGCCTGCAATATGAAGTACCTCGGGACTCTGTGCTAGATCCTGTTATTTTCGCGGTTTATACTTTCCCTCTTGCATGTGATTGCCAAGCACAATCAAGGCTTCCACTACCGTGCAGATGACAGTCATTTGTACTCGTGCTTTGATCCGTCCAAGCCCTCCATCAAGTCAAATTTTCCTCATATCTCTTGCCGCATGTATTCATTACATACACACATAGATGACAGCAGACTTTGCTTAACCGAACGATGATAAGAAAATAACTTACTAGTCGTGGGCAAGCCACATGTCATTCAGAAATTGGAGAGGTTATAGCTCAACAGAGGATCTTCCAGCATATTATCCATTCCTAGTAAATCTTCACTAAATCCAGGTTTCACATTCCAAAGTGACCTTGCATGTATGTATGTGTCTATGTCTGTAACTCCACAAAGTCATAAAGACCATGTGCATTGTACGCAAGAGAAGTTTGTATTGCCCACGAACAGCCTAAGCGGCTTTCGGTACGCATTCGGTAGCCAGCAGACTTCGTCTCACGAAACGAAGAGAAAGTGGGAAGTATACCAGAGTCAGGAGAGCAGTCGAGGTAGTGAGTAGCAAGACAGTAGCAGCTAAGGACCGCTGAAAAGAGTGAGCCACAGTCGGCAGCAGGAGAGCAGTTGCAGTTGCGTAAAAGTTATGGAAGTTAGTTCTACAGTCTAGGACCTGCAGAGCTAAAGCTTCGCCAATGGTCTTTAAGCAGAGGAATGGAACAGCTAATTGATAGTCTAAACAGGACCTTTGGGCGCAAAGAGGCTGAAACTGATGCAGCAGGTCAGCTAGGTACGAAGCAGCCAAGTCGTGGAGGGCTTTGTGGGTCAGCCTAAGAACTTTGCTCTGTATCCGTTGCTCAACCGGCATCCATTCTAGCTCTTTTAGCAAAGAAGACACGTGCTCAAACCTCAGGGTCTTGAAGACGAGCCTCGCAGCCTATTCATAGTCAGCTGCAGTGGCCTAATTGCTTTCTTTGGCAGCCCAGCCAAAAGAGAATTACAATAATCAATCCGAGACAGAACTAAGGAGCTAGTCACATTTTTTACAAGCCACTGTGGAAGACAGCTCCTAATTTTGGATAGTGATTGGACGTGATAATAATAATATAACAATAATATTGCACTTGATAAAGCGCCCTCAGAGAACTCAATCTCTTTCTAGGCGCTTTACATTTGCTGCAAAGTGATACGCAATAGAATAGTAAGTAAAATTATGCTTGAAAAACAAACAAAATGAATAACATGGTTAGAGGTTACATGCACTGGGTCAGCATGCAAATGTGGTTAGTGGCAGCATGAACAGTGTCAGCACGCATAAGCACATCGAGGACGAATCACAAAGACCCACTAAATGCTGTCCTAAATAGGTATGTTTTTAAGTTTGGCTAGCAGTAGAAGGGGTCTTCTGAATGAAGCATGTAAATTTGAGGCAGCTGTCAAAAACGACACAAGTTTCGAGCACGTGGTGATGGTCGCACAATAGCATCCCCCTTTTAGAAGAGCAAATCCTTTTAATCCAGGCACGCACTTAGGCTGTCCTATGAGCAGCAGTTCGGTTTTATCGTCATTAAATTTCATGAAGTTTTCCAACATTCAGGATCAAATGTCGGCAAGGCAAGCGTTCAGTTTATAAGTTGCTGCAGCAGATTCTGATGGGTTGAATGACAAATACAACTAGGTATTGTCAGCATAAAAGTGATATCCTATTCCGTGGGCCTTAATCGCCTTTCCCTAAGGATGCGTACAAATGGAGAACAGCAAGGGACCGAGTACAGGCCATCTGTTAGACGACCGCATCTACTCCACAGTCAAGTCTGCCTTCTTTCAGCTACAAAACATTGCTAAAGTTCTGGCTTGTGTAGACAGGGATACCACGTCTTAATTTGTCTATACATTTTGTACATCCCGTCTTGACTTCAGCAACCCACTGCTTGCTTGTCGACCAGCCTGTTCAATCAGGAGCTTACAGTAGGTGCACAACTTAGCAGCTAGGCTTGTCTTTCATGAGCCTCGCAGTTGCCGCAACACTACCTCTCGCCTACCTACACTGGCTACCAGTCAAGCAACAGATAAACGTCAAGGTTTTGTCGCTCACTTTTAGTTCACTTCATTCTTTAGCTCCTGTCTACCCGTCTGATCTACTACCCCACGAGCCTAAGCATCGTACCACCAGCTTTCTGAATTTAATTGTTTATCTATACCTGCAAAAAACTCAAATCTATTGGAGACCGTGCCTTCAGTTCGCATGCTCCCAAAGCCTGGAATTCACTCCCGACTTGCGTCGCGGCATCTCTCGACTTGACCAAATTAAGAAAAAGGCTACAAATAAATCTATTTATTACAGTATTTAGCGGGTCTCTCTGATTCTCCCCCTCTAAAGTTACATGTAAATCGCTAAACCTCAAGACCCTTCAAATTAATGCTGTCCGTGCGAGAATGTTTGCCTCGCCTTTGCTGCTCAGTCCCCCTGCCCCCTGATCTGTCCTCATTGGTAGATAGCTACAAGACGACACTTGCTGATATGCTCGACGAGTTTGCACCTCTGACTAAGTGCACTGTGTGCCCTCGCAAAGACGGCCCATGGTTTACTACAGACATTAAACAAGCTAGGTCTAATAAGCACAAGCTTGAAAAATTCTACCAAAGATCAGGCCTGCCTGCCCATCGACAGGCATACAAGGGCTATTGTAGGTCATTTGAATCGATCCTAGCAAAGGCTAAGTAAAGCTTCTGTAAACATTGTTTAATCACAGATGCACGATCCAAAAATGCTGATGTCGACGATCAAGCATCTCCTCAACCTCTCCATAGTTAACTCCTTACCTGATGATCTATGTGTTAGTCTAGCTGATCGCTGCTTTTTTCGGAAGACAGACATTATCAGGTAGTCCGTCCCTGCGATTACAGAATCCCCTAGAATGCTGTCCCTCGATTCCTTGCAGCAGCTTACTGTCTACTTTCAAGTAGGTCAATAGTGACCTCGTCCTCAAATTCATATCCCAATCAAAGAATCAAAGACAGCATGTTCTTTGGAACATATTTCCACTGTCTTGCTTCTGCGTCGCATTGATGTGCTACTGCCATGCATAACTAACATCATATCTACGTCGATAGCCTCAGGTCATGTCCCAACATCTTTCAAAAAAGCTGTAGTGAGGCCACTACTCAAAAAAGCGACACCAGAGCAAGAGGACTTGAGCAACTACCACTCAGTCCCCCACCTAGAATTCATATGGAAGACACACTAACTGGTCGTGGCAGACCATGTGGACTCATACATTGAAACATCTAACCTTGCTAGAGAGTTCTAGTCTGGCTTTAGAGCTAATCGATCCGTAGTCAGCATTGCTTCGGATGGACAGTGACCTACTTAGGAATGCGGACATGGGTAGAGTATCTCTGCTTGCTTCGCTTGATGTTTCGGCAGCTTTTGATACTATCGATCTCAAAGTCCTTCTTGAGAGCTTCTCGTCTCGACTAGGCATCACTCGCACTACTCTGCAATGGTTCCGGTCCTATCTCAGTGGGAGACTCCAAACTATTGACGTGAACAGACAAAGATCATCCGAGGAACCCCTTTGAAATATGGAATACCTCATGGCTCCATGCTTGGTCAGGTTCTTTTCACGGTTTATGCTCTCCCTCTTGCCGATGCGATGGCCTAGCACAATCTAGGCTCTCACTTCTATGGGGATGACACTCAGTAGTACCTTTACTTTGATCCCTCACAGCCTTCGAGCACTTCGAATTCTCTCAAATCCCTTGCTGCATGTATTGACGACATCAGCACATGGATGGCAAAAAATTTCTAAAACTAAACGATGATAAAACTAACTCACTAGTTATGGGCGAACCCAGTGTGATTCAGAAACTGGAAAGGCTGAAGCTCAAAATTGGCTCTGCCAGCATATCTCCCGTTGAATCAGCTCGAAATCTATGCATTGTGTTCTAAAGTGCCCTATCGTTTGACGACCACATTGGCTCCATAATAAAATCTGCCTACTTTCAGCTACATAACATTTCTAAAATTCGGGCTTGTTTAGATAAGGATACCACGTCTAAATTGGCCAATGCATGTGAGACATCCCATCTTGAATTCCGTAACTCACGGCTTGCTGGCCTACAGGTATGTGCAATCAGGCGCTTACAGGTGGTGCAAAACACTGCAATCCTGTTTGGTTGTCATGGAAGTCGCCGTTTTACCACCTCTCAACACTTCTCACCAACCTACACTGACTACCAGTCAAGCAACAGATATACTTCAAAGTTTTCTCGCTCACTTTTAGACTTCTTCATTCTATGGCTCCAGCCTACATATCAGATCTACTCCACCACCAGGCTAAGCATCGTACCACCGGCCAATCGGAGTCTAACTGTTTACCTATACCTCGAACAAAGATAAAAGCTTTTGGAGGCCATAAATTTGAATCGTATGCTCCCAAACTATGGAGCTCGTTGCCGACTTACGTCACGACATCCTCTGACTTGACCACATTTTTAAAGAAATTAAAAACGCACATATTCACGACAACATTTAGATGGCCCCTGTTATTCATCCTTTATGTGCTTATGTGTGCTTACACTGTTGCGTGCTGCCACTAACCACACTTGCATTCCGACCCGGTGCACGATACCCATAACAATGTTATTCATGCTATTTATCGAGCATGCTACCACTAACCATTTGATGGTGTTCCCTTTGCAGCAAATGTAAAGCACCTAGAAAGAGATTGAGTTCTCCGATGGCGCTCTATAAAGTGTGTTATTATTATAATTGGGATTCAAAATTATGCCAGCGGTGCATGTTCAGCTGAGAGATTTTCTGGATAGATGTCGTCCAGCATTTATTTCGGCATAGCATATCACATAGCATACCACAAAAACTGTCCAGCTAAATGTAAGTCAAACTAGAACGAATATGAGTTTGGCGATGCCAGAGACAAGCTGGTTAAAGGTCACCGTTCATAGGTCAGGTAAAATTATATTTTGCTGAGGTATATGGACGTTGGACCCAGCTTACGCTAGAATGGTGGTTTGCCTCTCCTTGTGCTACGAGCACTAATCTCGGCCTAGTGATGAGGTCATTTCTTGTTTAGTTCGTGTGTACGTATGTATGTATGTATTGTATGCCGGCTCCTGACTTGTGACCTTAAGGTCAAAGAAGCATGTAGTTCGTATGTATGTATTTTATGCAGGCTCCTCTGATAAGCATCTGGTGAGCTGTTAGAAGCACCACCGAGAGGGGCCGGTGCACAGCTGTGGTCTGCCTGTGATGTGGTATGGACACAAGCCAGTAACCAGCTGGTGGCCAGATGGTGGATTCACCATCAGGTTCGGCCGGTGCTCAGTTGTGGTCGATGAATCATCAGAGTCGACCTGGGGACTGGCGAGTCGTGTGAGAGTAGGGGCTGAGGGGAGCCGTGCACTCTAGGGCTTCGTGTGTTGGGAATAAACTGTCGGTGGTGGGCATCGGCTGGCTCTCTGCTGTGCGACCAAACTACATCTTGTACTGGTAAAGATAGCCGAACCTCGTCTCTTGTCATCAGCCAAATGAAGTGACCGGAACTTCTAAAAACTTAAGCCCTGGATTCGGGAGAAACACTTGGTTCCAGCTCGTTGCTGTGACCGCAATGATGGTGGTAAAGACCAGGACAAGATGATTGCTAATGTTAACCGCGAAAAGGTTTAAGAAAATCCAGGCTAGTCTGTATTTAAATCTAATTATCGATGCCGAACTTTGGCGCCTACCTTCACATAAATCAAGTGCCTATAAAGAGATATAATTATCTGCTGGCGCTGTGCACACATCTCATGAGTGTTGCCACAGCGGGTTCTGAAAGGCTTCCTCAATTGCCAATGCCCGGGATAGCCTTAATGTGATGAGTGGGCTGTTACACAGTCCTAAAATAAACAGTAGGAATCTGATTATTCCCAGAATCTAAAACATTGTGTTTCACAAGCTGCTAGTCGGCGGCACACAAATTCCAACTATATAACAGCGAGTAGGATGTGCTTGGGCTATTGTGTGACCTTCACCACGTGCTCGTAATTTAGGGGTCGTGTTTGACAGCTGCCTCAATTTCAAAAGCTTCATTCAGAAGACTGCCTCTACAGCTAGCCATCACATCCTATCCCTATCCAAGATCAGGAGCTGTCTCGAACGGTGGCTTGGAAAAAATTGAACTATCTCTTTAGTTCGGTCTTGGCTTGATTATTGATTATTGTAATTCCCTGTTGGCTGGGCTGTCAAAGAAAGTTATTAAGCCACTACATCGGACTATGAATATGGCTGCAAGGCTGGTCTTCAAGTCCCAGCGGTTTGAGCACGTATCTCCTTTGCTGAAAGAGCTAGGATGGTTGCCGGTTGAGCAAAGGATGCAGAGCAAAGTTCTTACGCTGACCTACAAGGCCGGCCACGGCTTGGCTCCTTCGTACCTAGCTGAACTGCTACATCAGTTTCAGCCTGTTCGTGCCCTGAGGTCTTGTGTGGAAAATAAGTTAGCTGTCCCATTCCTCCGCTTAAAGACAGTTGGCGACAGAAGCTTTAGCTCTGCAGGTCCTAGACTGTGGAACTCGCTTCCACAATTCTTGTGCAACGACAACTACTCTCCTACTACCGACTGTGGCATATCTTTTTCAGCGGTCCTGAGCAGCTACTTCTATGCTACTCACTACCTCAACTGCTCTTCTGACTCTGCTATGCTTTCCACTTTCTCTTGGTTTCGTGAGATGAAGTCTGTTGGCTACCGAATGCGTACCGCCAGCCGCTTAGGCTGTGAATGCGCTATACAAAACTCTCCTGCCTAACACCCACATGGTCTTTATAACTTTGTGGAGTTACATACCGAGATACATTACAATACATTTGGGCTTCTCAGTGAGCCACATGCTACAGCTGGAAACCTGTCACCCTCACTGGGCTACTATACGGCTCGTTCTATGTCACCAACGTAGACTTCACGAACTAATGCCTACGTGTGACGTTCATTGCTGCCGAGATTGGATCATTGGTCACTAAGGTCGGCATATCCTCATGTATTGCTACTGCATCTACGACTCCTGAGCCATTGTTCACGGCACCAGCTTCGTCGACTTGAAGACTAGCCTTGCAGCCGTACTCGTAGTCCACTGCAGTGGCCAAATAAGCAACATCATTCTTGAAAATGGTATCGACCTGCTCGCCCAAACTGAAACCTGGCTGCAATCGATAAACTGCCCGACAATTAAAGACGCTACTCCATCCGGTTTCTCGTTCTTTCACACCCCTAGATAAATCAAAACTGGAGGTGGAGTTGCTATTATCGTGCGCTCGAAATTCAACTTCAAGCCATTTGCAGTACCCTCGAAGCAGTCTTTTGAATCAATTGTCATAGCCTCACCCGACAACAAGCTACCGATAGTGGCAGTAGTCTATCGCCCCACAAGATACCAAATCCTCCTTTCTCTCAGATTTCTCCGATCTCATTTCGATTCTGTGTGCAAGAAATTGATCCTACCTCGTTATGGGTGATTTCAACGTTCACTTTGATAACTTATCTGACGCTTTCAGCACCGAATTTCGTGCATTGACTGACTCATTGTCTCTTGTGGCTCATGTGCATGGCTCTACCCACATCAAGGGTCACACACTCGACCAGATTTTCTCATACAACTGCCCTTTGTCATCGCCAATTATTACTAAATCCTGCTTATCTGACCACATGCAGATTTCATCCAATCTATAATGTGGGCCCAAATCCTCCTCTAAAATAACCTGTGAATCGCGAAACCTCAAGACCCTTGACATCGATGCTGTCTGCGCGAGAATATCTGCTTCGCCTCTGATGCTCAGTCCTCCCTCCGATCTGTCATCATTGGTAGAAAGCTACAACACGACACTAGCTGACACGCTCGACGAGTTTGCACCTCTGACAAAGCCCACTGTGCGCCCCCGCCCAGACGGCCTATGGTTTACCACAGACATTAAACTAGCAAGGTCAACTAAACGAAAGCTTCAAAAGGCATACAAAAGATCCGGACTAACAGTCCATCGACAGGCATATGAAGACTATTGTAAGTCGTCCCAATCGATCCTAGCAAAGGCCGTCTAGCTTCTATAGAAACATTGTTGAATCACAGATGCACAATCCAAAAATGCTGATGTCGACAATAAACCATCTCCTCAACCGTTCGCAGATTAGCTCCTTAGCTGATGATTCTTAAGATGATCTAGCTGATCGCTTCTCTCGATTCTTTGTGCAGAAGATAGACAAGATCAGGGAATCCATGCCTACGATGACAATCTCCCCACTAGCATGCTGTTCCTCGGTTCCTGGCTGCACCTCAATGTCTGCATTTAAGCAGGTCACTAGTGATCTAGTCCTAAAGTTCGTATCGGAATCAAAGAAGACAACAAGTCCTCTGGACCCTATTCCCACTGTCCTGATCCTACGTTGCATTGATCTGCTGCTGCCATGCATAACTAACATCATTAATATGTCGTTAGCCTCAGTTCATGTCCCAGCACCTTTCAAAAAAGCTGTAGTCAGGCCTCTTCTCAAGAAAGCAACACTAGACCAAGAAAACTTGAGCAACTACCGCCCAGTCTCCCTTCTAACATTCCTATCAAAGACACTCGAACGGGTCATGGCAGACCAGCTGAACTCATATATCGAAACCTCACACCTTGCTAGTAAGTTCCAGTCTGGCATTAGAGCTAATCACTCCACAGAGTCAGCATTGCTTAGGGTATAAACGACTTACTTAGGAATGCAGACATGGGCAGAGTGTTGCTGCTTGTTTTGCTCGATCTTTCGGCAGCTTTTGACACCATCGATCACAAAGTTCTTCTAGAGCACCTCTCATCTCGCCTGGGCATCACTGGCACTGCTCTGCAGTGGTTCAGGTCTTATCTCAGTAGGAAATTCCAGAGTATCGTCGTGAATGGACAAAGATCATCTGAAGTACCTCTGAAACATGGAGTACCTCAGGGCTCGGCGCTAGGTCCGGTCTTTTCACGGTTTATACTCTGCCTCTTGCTGATGTGATTGCCAAACACAATCTAGGCTTTCACTTCTATGCGGATGACACTCAGTTGTACCTTTGCTTTGATCCCTCCCAGCCTTCGAGCACCTCAAATGCTCAAAACTCACTTGCTGCATGCATTGATGACATCCGCACATGCATGGCAGCAAATTTTCTAAAACTAAACGATGACAAAACTAACTTACTAGTTGTGGGCAAACCCAGTGTGATTCAGAGATTGGAAAAGCTGTCTCTCAAAATTGGCTCTGCCAGCATATCTCCTGTCGAATCAGCTTGAAATCTAGGTGTCATATTCCAAAGCGACCTCTGGTTAGACGACCATATCAGCTTCACGGTCAAATCTGCCTATTTTCAGCTTCATAATATTGCTAAAATTCGGGCTTGTTTAGATAAGGATACCACGTCCAAGTTGGTCCATGCATTCGTGACATCCCGACTCGACTTCTGCAACTCACTGCTTACCGGCCTCCCAGCATGTGTGATCAGGCGATTGCAGCTGGTGCAAAACTCTGCAGCCAGGCTTGTCTGTCGTGAGCGGCGCAGTTGCCACATTACTCCACTTCTCGCCGACCTGCACTGGCTACCAGTCAAGCAACGGATTGACTTCAAGGTTTTGTCGCTCACTTTTAGGTCTCTTCATTCTATGGCTCCAGCCTATCTTTCCGACATACTCCCCCACCAGGCCAAGCATCGTACCACCAGCTTTTCGGAATCCATCAGTCTAGAAATACCTCGCACAAACCTTAAATCCTTTGGAGACCGTGCATTTAGTTCGTACGCTCCCAAAGCCTGGAACTCCCTCCCGACATGCGTCAGAACATACCCTGACGTGACCACATTTAAAAGGAACTTAAAAACACGCCTATTTAGGACAGCAATTAGTGGGTCCCCGTGATTCGTCCTTCACGTGCTTATGCGTGCTGACACTGTGCATGCTGCCACTAACCACATTTGCATGCTGATCCTGTGCATGTCACCCCTAACCATGTTATTCATCTCGTTTGTTTTTCAAGCATGATTTTACTTATCATTCAATTGTATTTCACTTTGCAGCAAATGTAAAGCGCTTAGAAAGAGATTAAGTTCTCTGAGGGCACTTTATCAAATACATTATTATTATTATTAATATTACTATTCGGCAGACTAGCTAAAAGTGAATTACAATAATCAAGCCGAGACAGAATTTAAGAGCTAGTTAAATTCTTTACAAGCCACAGTGGGAGACAGTTCCTAATCTTGCATAGGGATCGGATGTGATGTCTAGCTGTAGAGGCAGACTTCTGAATGAAGCTTTTAAAATTAAGGCAGCTATCAAAAACGACACCTAAATTTAGAGCACATGATCATGATCGCACACTAGTGTCGCCTATTAGAAAAGCAAAGCCTTTTAAGCCAGCCACAGGCTTTGGGTGTCCTATGAGCAGCAGTTCGGTTTTATCATCAATAAATTTTAGGTAGTTTTACGACATCCAGGATCGAATATCGGCAAGGCAAGCATTCAGTTTCTCAGTTGCTGCAGCAGATTCCGACGGTTTGAATAACAAACACAACTAAGTATCGTCAGCATAAAAGTGATATCCTATTCCATGTGCCTTAATCATTTTTCCCAGAGGTTGTATATTCATGGAGAACAGCAATGGACCAACCAAGTACTGACCCTTGAGGGATTCCACAGGTGACTGGTTTCATGGGTGTGACCTGACCCACACACGACACGGATCGAACGGGATCAGACAAGTACAATTTAAACCAGGCCAGTGCTCCGTCTGCCAGACCAATCGTTGTTCTCAATCGTTCAAGCAGAACTTCGTGATCAATGGTGTCGAAGGCAGCAGACAGATCTAGCAGAGCTAGGGCAGTGATTTCCCGTAGACGTTGCCACATAAAATGTCATTGTTAACACGGAGGAAAGTAGTTTCAGTAGAGTTCTGCCTCTTGAACCCTGATTGAAATGTTTCTGACATTCCATTATTTTCAATATATTCAACTAGCTGCTTAGCAACAGTTTTTTCAAGAATCTTTGATAAGAACGGAAGAAGGGAAACTGGGCGATAGTTTGCTAGGACCTCTGCTCATAATCCAGGCTTTTTAAGAATAGGTCTAACGATTGCCAATTTGAAGGACTTGGGGATGACCCCTCTTCCCAAAGAAGCATACAAAATGTTGGTTACGGCAGGGCTAAGTTGGTTTGCTATTGAAGACCACATAGATGAAAGTACAGGGCCTTCAGGAGCCGAGCTCTATTTGCTAGACTTTATTAAGGCAGCCACATCGCTTGCCAAAACGTCGGAGAACCTTTTAAAGAAGGTCACAGGTTGAGGAACGGCGATTTCTTTGGTCGGAGTGGGCCTAATGGAGGCACGAATGTGCACAATGTTTTCAGTAAAGAAGGCTGAAAACTTTTCGGCTGAGCCCTTAATATCTGGGGAGTCAGATCAGGGTATTAGGCTCGCACCCCTAAGGCACCAGGGCAGAAGCCACGAAGCTAGCTTGCACTAGTACGCCCGATGCAATAGTGCAAAAATGCCGCTGCACTGGAATAAGTTTTATTGACTTCAATTGCTGGCAGGATTAGCTGAGGCTAGTAGCGTTCCGAGACTTCTGGGATGTCACAGGACGTGCTTGTCTCTGATTTTTGTACCAAGCAGAGCACCACGACATAGCATCTCAGCTGATCGGTCTGGTTGCAGCAAGGGGAAGGTGGGGTACTGCAGCAGAATGTGATTATTCTACTGCAGATTGCAACGAGACTTTATATGGAAGGGGCAGTTTTGCATTCTATACGGACGGAATCGATAACACTACTAAGATGTACATGTACTGCTGGAAAGTGTTGCCGGACCCCGGAAAATTCCTCACAATCTACGTGAGCAACTATTCGGTCGGGATCCAAAACGACTACACCTATGCTTATGGATTCCTGAGTGTCTACGGACCGGAATTATACGCCCAAGACATCCTTGGAAGGTATGCTTAGATGTGGATGGCTCTGCTAGCAGCAGCAGCAGCAGCTAGGCGATGTGCGAAATGTGTAATGCTACATATTTTTTTATCAGAGAAAGTTGGTGCTTAAGAGTAAGGCTTATAATAATAATAAAACTAATAATATTGCTCTTGATAAAGCGCCCTCAGAGAACATATTCTCTCTCTAGACCCATTACATTTGCTGCAAAGGGAAACGCGATTGAATCGTGAGTAATATCATGCTTTATAAACAACATGAACAACGTGTTTAGGTGTGACATGCACAGGGTCAACATGCAAATGTGGTTAGTGGCAGCATGCACGGTATCAGCACGCATAAGCACGTGAAGGGCGAATCCCAAGGACCCACTAAATGCTGTCCTAAATAGGTATGTTTTTAAGTTCTTTTTAAATGTGGTCAAGTCAGGGGATGTTCTGACGCACGTTGGGAGGGAGTTCCAGGCTTTGGGAGCATACGAACTAAATGCAAGGTCTCAAAAGGAGTTGAGGTTAGTACGAGGTAGTGGTAAACTGTCGGATACCAAAAAGCGGGTGGTACGATGCTTGGCCTGGTGGGGGAGTAGATCTGAGAGATAGGCTGGAGCCAAAGAATTAAGCGACCTTAAATTGAACGAAAAAATCTTGAAATCGCTGCGTTGCTTTACTGGTAGCCAGTGCAGGTCGGCGAGAAGTGATGTGATGTGGCAACTGCGACGTTCTCGACAGATAAGCCTAGCTACAGAGTTTTGCACAACTGTGATCGCCTGATTGCACAAGCCAGTAGGGCAGCAAGCAGCGAGTTACAGAAGTCAATACGGGATGTCACAAATGCATGGATCAATTTAGACGTGGCATCCTTATTTAAACAAGCCCGAGTTTTAGAAATGTTATGTAGCTGAAAACAGGCAGATTTAACTTACGAGCTGATGTGGTCGTCTAATGAGAGGTCACTTCCGAACAGGACACCTAGATTTCGAGCTGATTCAACAGGAGATATGCTGGCAGCGCCAATTTTGAGCGTCAGCCTTACCAATTTCTGAATCATACTGTGGGTCGCCCATAACTATTAGGTTTGTTTTATCATCGTTTAGTAATAGAAAATCGGCTGCCAACCATGTAAGATGTCATCAATGCATGCAGTAAGTGAGTTGAGAGAATTTGAGGTGCTCGAAGGCCGGGAGGGATCAAATCAAAGGTGCAACAGAGTGTCATCCACATATAAGTGAAAGCCTAGATTGTGCTTGGCAATCACATCAGCAAGAGGTAGAGTATAAATCGTGAAGACAACCCGACCTAGCACGGACCCCTGAGGTACCCCATACTACAGAGGTACCTCGGATGATGTTTGTCCATTCCCGTCAATACTCTGGAGACTCCCACTGAGATATGATCTGAAATATTATCGAGAAACGCCAGTGATGACCAGGCGAGATGAGAGGCGCTCTAGAAGAACCTTGTGATCGATAGTATTAAAAGTTGCCGAAAGATCGAGCAGAACAAGCAGAGACAATCTACCTATTTCTGCAGTCCTAAGTAGGTCGTTGTACACCCTAAGTAATACTGACCTTGTAGGGGGATTAGCTGTAAAGCCTGACTAGAACTTACTAGCTTCAGCCTCTGCACCCGATCAGTACGAGATTTTTCCACCGTGGTGCAAAAACAATTGCTGCTGGCGCACAAGTAAGCTCTGTGGCACTAGCCCTGCTTGGCGAAAAATTCGGGCAGTGTAGCTGCACGCAGAGCCGGTGGCTGTGCCTCATGCCATAGGTGGGGTTCGTCATATTTGAGGCAGGAATCTCAAATGCCATCGCCAAATGACTGCTAAGCCTTTTCTGACTTGCAAGTGTCGCTGACAACAGCATGAAGACCAAAGCTGTTAGGCTAGTACTTGACCTATAAAGATAACGGAGAAAGATTGAGTGGTATCATGGTACAACGAACTATCGTGTCAAAACTAGTACATCCTAAATGTCACCTAAAATTTAACCAATCGCTCTGTAAGGAGGCCTCCATTTTGAGCTATACGTCGAAACAGGGCAAAATTAGCAGCTGAGGCTACTCTGGGCTGAGGAGAGAAGCCCGGGGAACGAAGCTCTGCCACAGCTTCCATAATACCACAAGCTGGACGCACCTTCGTAAAAGGCGATGCAAGATTGAATAAAAGATCCATTTTGCTGAGATTCCTTACAAAATCTACCACACTAAATCAGTTTTCCAAAATTCACCGTTTACGGAGACCGATGGATTTGCTGAGAATGCTGAGCTGTAGTTAGCTAAGTGTATCAGAGACGAATGTAAGATTTACCGCAGAAGCCAATAGCCAAGTTTTCTTTGCTCTTATCCATCTCGTTTCCGGCGATAGGTATTACGTAAAAGCTCTTTAACTGAATATGCTGCTTGTTCAGTGCTGAGCTGGTATGGTCCCGGGATTAGCGTGCTCGCCCTATCCGAGGTCTGGCTGAGGTTGTAGGCTCGAGCCCCATAGCACGTGCGAAGCGCGCGAATAGACCCCCAGGGTGCTACACAACAGAGTTATGTTTTTATGTTTGTAGTCCTTTGATATATTTACTTTCTTAGTGACACTTAAATTCTAGATGAAAAGAACGTCGACGTTTCGGCGCCATCTTGGCCAAGAGTGTGAAACTATGTAGACGTGCTTGGGTACCTGTGCTGCTGCAGAACACACACCAGTCATCCAGGGAGCCCGGTGAGGCGGGCCACAGCGGAGCGTAACGTGGCTGCGCACCGTGATGCACAGAGGGATGAAGAATTTTGGCACGGATCAGGAGCCGGAGCATCGAGAGGGCATGATTATGGCACGCTAGTGCAGCACGTTGTAATTGAGTGAGTGCTGAGAAGGCGAAGAGAGGCAAGCCGTGTTCAGCCTACAGTAGTGGAGGTGTGGATAGACCAGTTACGTGGGCAATAGCGGTCGGCTGACTCAGCAGGCTCGTGCATAGCAGCAGAGGAACCTTATTCGCTACGACTTCAGCTTACGGTGGGCAATCAATCAAGGCCTGCTACTACCTGTGTCGTCAAGTGCGAGCACGTTACGTCCGTTATGCTGAGATCTAGAGGAACGCTACCCAAGGTGGGTTAATGTGGCAGCACTTAGGTGGACCAATTTAGCACTAATCCGATGAATGCACGCGATTAAATAACAAGTATGCACGACACATGGGGAGCGCTTTAAGAAAAGCCTTAATAAAAGGCAATTAAGAGGAATTATCTAGATCAGCGACTAGTTCTCGGAATATATTTCGCAGCTTGAATCGCTATTCTCTCAGTCGAGACAGTCCCAGACAATTTATTCTTAGAGGATCTGACAGAGATGCAGATTATCGCTGAGAAAGTGACTGCAGATATGGCGTTGCTGAGTCTTGGTCACAACTTGCTGAATGCGACATTTACATCACATACATCTTTATAGATACAATTAGGATGAAAGAAAACCTAAAGAACTAATAGAGATATCCTACATAAGTCAGAATCCTTGAGAAGGTCTTCATCCACTGGAAGCACAGCTAACTTAAAGGGCATTAAATAAGCAGCAATACCTGATTGGCACCTACTTTCTAGATTTCAACTTTTGATATCAGAATTTAGTTGCCGGTCTGCATTGCTTGTTCAATTGTCTCTATTAGAGCAAAAACGGATACTGGGTGGAAGCTGCAGAACTTATCTAGATCTTGAGTCAACTTCTTAATAAGTGACTTTAACATAGCCTCTTTAAATTTTGACTCGTGGTTCAGGATAGGTTTACAACTCAAGTTATTCAGATCAGACGTAAATCTAAGCATTCCAAAATGAGAACGACACGAGCGGGATCTAATGGAGATGTATTGTCTACAGGGCTGGCAGTCTTTTCTCTGTGGAGGATAAATTGTTTTGAAGAGGTCATCGGTGCTAGGCTTGAATACAGGCGTGAAGGCATTGCATGCAAGAAAGAGGATTTTATTTTAGAAAACTATAACAGGTATTTGATTTGTGATGAAATCTGTGACCAAAACTATATAGCAGACCAAGACGCTAGGCAAACAATCTGCTACAATACTACCAGGATCTCTGGAAACGGTTCTGACGTAGGAAATATATAATTCATTCTCTAGCGCCGAAAGAGAACTTTATCACTATCCGGCACTTCACACAGGTCACAAGGCTCGAGGTTAAGACGTAGGCCATTAAATGTGTCTACCTCGACCTTTTCCATTGAAAAGGCATGTACAAAAACCCCTGGGCCTGGGCTCGCCTAAGCCCACACGAAGATTGGCTATTGTCACGATCAGCTATTTCTGATCCTGCAGTGATTAATTCAGTGTTTTTATATAGAAGCTAAGCTAAGCTTTTCCTTAGCTAGGGTGTATTGAAACAACCTACAGTAGTTTTTTATTGAAGTTAGCTGCCAGTCAGTAATTTACTGTAGAGTTTATAATGCTTGGGAGAAGCAGCTGTAGCTGGCTGGCTAGCGAACTAACGCAGGAAACTTGTAGCTACAGGCTGAACATGAACGAGGATCAAATTTTGCTTAATCGGAAAAGCGTGCTCATCAAGAAAATCTGATAGGGCCGGGTTTTAGCAGTCCACTAGTATGGGCAGGTCTGCCGGATGACTGGGCTGACGTGAAAAAGAAAGCATTTCTTTTGCATTGAATTAAACGGTCTCAGCGTTCGGTGATTGACATATGTTTTTTTGAAACCAATGGCGTAAAATAATGAACATTTAATGAGATCTCACTTTGGGGTCAAACGCGCAGAATTTGGAAAAACAAAAATCCTAGCTGCAGTCGACAGTTTAAAGTGGCATAACAAACAGTATTTGATTGAACGATTGCACTTTTTGTGATCAGGGAAGTGCAAATGAGCGGCAAGAGAAAACTGATAAAACCAGTTCATTACTTTAAGCATACATTGGACCAGTTGAGTTGAAAGAATGACAGGTAAAATCTGGCAAGTGCTGAAAGGAAGGGACGATTTATTTATTTGATTAGTCGAAACGAGAGCGTAAAATCTGAACTAAGGTAGACCCGATGCGCTGCGGAGACAGAATACTCTCGAAATCGGCAACTCGATGCTGGAAGATAGCTGCACAAAAGGAACTCTTCAAAGAAGGAATGTGTCGAGGGGAGGAGCAGACAGGGCTTTTAATCGAGAGAAGAGCTGGCCTTAATGGCTGCTTCACTTTTGAGACTTTTAAATCACTTCGGAGTATGAAAAAGAGATGATTTGAATACTGGCGTCGCTTCTCGTTTCAGTTATCTCAGCCATGAATGATTCGCTGTGAACTATTCCAGAACTTTGTCAATACACATGTTAAGAATGACTTGGATTTGATGGCAAGGTCATTGGCCTATTCCATGACGGCACGTACTGATTAGGCCGCCGGGCCTATAGCAAGCTCTAGAATTATTAGGTTAAATATAGTAATAATAATAATAATGCACTTGATAAAGCGCTCTCAGAGAACTTAATCTCTCTCTCTAGGTGCTTTACATTCACTGCAAAGGGAAATGCAATTGAATGGTGAGTAAAATCATGCTTGATAAGCAAACAAAATGAATAATATGTTTAGGGGTGACATGCACAGGGTCAGCATGCAAATGTGCTTAGTGGCAGCATGCACAGTATCAGCACGCATAAGCACATCAAGGACGAATTACAGGGACTCACTAAATGCTGTCCTAAATAGGTGTGTTTTTAAATTCTTTTTAAGTGTTGTCAAGTCAGGGGATGTTCTGACGCAGGTCGGGAGGGAGTTCCAGGCTTTGGGAGCATATGAACTAAATGTACGTGATCCAAAGGAGTTGAGGTTTGTACGGGGTATTTGTAGACTTTTGGATTCCGAAAAGCTGGTGGTACGATGCTTGGCCTGATGGGGGAGTAGATCTGAGAGATAGGCTGGGGCCAAAGAAAAAAGTGACCTAAAAGTGAGCGACAAAACCTTGAAGTCAATATATAACATATGGACTGCAGTGCTTTAAGGCGTAACATGTTCAGAGGAGTCAATAAGGTCAAATTTCAGATCAAACCGTGATTTATTAGAAGCTTGGTCAAAAAATGGTCTGAATTTGGTCTGGACAAATTTAGCCAGTAGTAATTGCACTGATGAAGAGTTCGTCCATCCATGTCCTGTTGAGTGTAGTTATACGTAGCGGTATGTGCACATTTAGATGCACAAACACACACACATACACATATATATATATATATATATATGTATATGTATATGAATATATATATATATATATATATGTATGTAAATTGCGTGCGCTTGTGTTTGCAGGTTTTACAATCGAACAATGCCTATACCATCTCCATTCATTGGTACGGTGGCAGTGACTATCGCTGTCCAACTAACATACCCAGGCATTCCCTTAAGTATGAACATAAAATTTGAATCGGAAGGTAAGGCTGGCTCTGTGCGCGCTCATCCTACTATTTTTCGTAACTCAAAACAAATGAATTAAGCCACTAACTGATTGAATACTATTAATTTAGCTCATAGTCATAAATAATGATAAGTTAACAATTTACTATGCTAAGAACACTTTACGGTCAGTATATAATTAATTATTAAAATTAAGACCCGTGATTTCACTTTTTATACTATAGGATATAGTTTTCTCATAAAAATAAATAATGATACGTATCAATGCACTTTATCCGTCAAACCGGTGAAGCACTCTTTTGAAGTTTGACCTCTCCTAGTACGAAAGTTCTGCATGGGCACGTGTGCTACCTCGTGTAAAATGGTGAAACTAAGAGCAGTTTTTAACTGCAGTGAATCGTTGTTTTAAGATTGATTCAGTGTATTTAAAGTTATTAGAGAAATTCCAATATATTATTCAAAAAAATCAAAAGGCTTGTGATGATGTCTGCTTAGGTCAGTATGCAAGCCCTCCTAACCTATAATTAGACTGACGGCTAACAGAAGACGCACCGGGCTCTAGAAATTCATATCTGAATAGCTAAGAGCTCTCCAATATAACTTTCAAAGTATTTACAAAATGTTACTAAGGATCAGTTTAAAATACAATCGTCAGCTGCAAAACATGCACTGCCTACAAAAGAACTTAGCGGCACCGTAAGATAAAACATAAAAACCATACCTACATAAAAACCTGGTAGGTTCCGTGGCCCCCTCCGCCACAATGACAATGAGGAGTAGCAAGCGACTGCCCAGCGGCAGGAAAAAGTGACGAGTGAGTCAAAGAAACGAGTCAAAGTAGGAAGACAAAGTAGCGAGTCAGCTCAGTTTTCCGAGGCGATCTACGTTCGGAAGGTCAGTCATTCATTTCGCAAGCCATCGGCAATGGCTCGCAGAGCGACTGTCAAGAACGGAGCGAGTGACCTTGGCCGAGGTGATAAGAAGAAGTTGGATGGTGAGAAGTGGCGAGAAAGAAGCACCAGGCCACAGAGGCTGCCAGAGGTGATACGGAGCGGAAAGGAAGTGATGAGAAAAGATGCACAGAGTATGAGACGGAGATGCTGCCAAAAGGTTCATTTTGCAGGAACTTTCTAAGTGCAAAACTGAACTTTGAGTGGGAAGCGTGACCCCAATTCATTAGAAGTGTGACTGGATATGCAGCTTTTTTCCTTCTCTTCTAGCTATACAAAGCCGAGAGAGAGAGCTGCTTCGTTTGATAACTTGATCACAATAATTGATTGCTTGAGTGCAGCCTCCGGATTTCACCTTTGCTACGGCTTATTGTTGTCAGGCATTGTGCTATTCTCGATGATTGAGAAGAAAACTGCAAGATCCGGATGCTAGTGTAAATAGCCATTGCATTAGGAGGCATTGCACGGGTAAGGTAGAGGATGGTGAAGATGAATATGAAGATTAGAATGTAGATGAAGATGAACGAGAGGTGAATGCTCTCAAACAACTCGTTGATTCGTTAGCCAGCTGCGAGCTCCAATGGTCGTATGCCAGCTTTCAAGGTCGCTAGCTCTCGAACGAGCGTCTCTCGTTGGACGATCGAAGCATTGTTTCTTTGTGGTATCGAATACCTTCAAACACTCTAGTGATTTCGCTAATGTTTAATCGTGCAACCAGAGCAGGTGCCAGTATCCCTGGCAAACGTCCACTGCATCCACAAATGTTCCAGCTTCTTTCTAAAAATTACGACTTTCTGAGTACAAGTTGCAAGCGTGCTGATCACGTGGTTCTGGAGTTTGTGCTTATAAGGAGAACCTTCGTTGACGTACAAACAGCATCTATCGCAAATATTCGCGCGTATGAAAGCAGACATCGACGTGCAGTTTAATGCTAGCCATTGTGGCTGCCTTGATTACCATTAAAATGCACTAAACCACCACCACTGGACCGCGTTCAAGAGCATTCAGCCTTTGCTACGAAACCGGCCTGCCGCCCCGAATTTAGTGCTTTGCCCCTGCCAGCGACTCAGATACGATTCCATGGTAGTGGTGGTAGGGCGGCGAATTTTGCAATTTTTACCGCTAGATACTTGCAGCTAAGATCGAATAGTGGCCGCCTGAGTCAGTAGGAGTTGTCACAGAATGCACAAGCATACAAGTATCATGGTTAGGCCAAAATGCAAAGATGCAAAAGGAAGACTCTCAGGCCACCGGTGATTAGTATCCCCGGTCAATAAAAAGCACTGAGTAAGTCACAGGTAAGAATGCCAAGCAAGAGGGAACAAAACAGGACAAAGGAAAAAGCCAGCTGAGTGGAACAAATGGTAACTAAGCTGACACACAGATGTTGCGAATTCGTTGTAAGTAATTGAAAGCCAGAGAGAGTCGACGTCAAGGTCTATTCAAGCTTAATAGGTAGCCAGTAATTCTCAGACAGAAGACTGTGAGGTGGCAGCTAAGCAGGTGACTCCCGACCAGACGAGCTGCCTAGTGTTGCACCAGTTCCATTCGGTTGAGCACCTAGGCTGGAAGTCCTTAAGAAAGGGAACAGCTGTAATCTAGACACACGGCAGACATTCGTCAACTAGTGTGGCTGTCGTACTCCTATGTAAGCACGGTCCAATTTTGGCAATTTTACGCAGCCGAGTGTAGCCAAGCATGAACGCAAAAGCGATGTGCTCATTCAATGATGAGTCTTTTTGGATTGAAACAGTACGCACAGATTTCAGGCAGTCGTCACTGAAATACTGCTAGATGAAAGGAATCTTTAGTCTTAGCTCATCCAGGTCGATGGCGATTGCAGGGCTGCACGTAACTATTCGGTATCCATCACCATGGTTGATCTTCGTAAAGATGGTGGCCATCCAAGTGTGAATTTCGTCACCGAGCCTGCTGAAAGCTAGGGTAGTGAGTCGGAGCGAGGATGAGAGCGAGTACGTAGAAGCTAGACGATTTTGAGTATACTGGCTCCTAACAAATTTTGATATCTACGCGAAAGAAATGTCATGTTTATTGGAAGATTGCGTAGAGAGTCGCAAACTAAAATGGATCACTATGGATATCCATTCCACGCATCAACAAATTTAAAAAAGTTTACAGAAATACAATTAGTCATTTCCTATCGATTGGAATGCGCTCAACACGAATATGACAGTCAACTCGCAAAATTGACTGATTTTTGTAATCTGTAATAAATTAATATGTACATCACTAAATGCATATCAGTAGTAATAGGCCTACGGTCAAGGCCGGTAAAAAATAAAGTCATAGACTGCTTCGTAGGTTTCTTTGCTGTTTCTTGTACAGCTTTTCGGGTGCATCTCTGGGTAGAGTCCATACTAGTCAGCTAACATTGTAGTGGAAAATTTTCTCAGGTATCTTTGTTTCATTGTTGCAATATCGTTATGAAAACTTCCACCATGTTCATCACTAAGTGTACGGTAGTTGTCAGGGAAGAAAAACAAATAGTAAAGAAGGAAGTAGATCTCTAGAGATATATTGTAGCCAATTTTCTGATACTTAATCAAAATGTCTTTAACTAGTTCCTTGTTGTATTCTTCCGTAATATTCCAGAAAATGTTCCCTGATACAAGGTGAAAATCAGTCTATGCTTGTTACGCAACACCCTGCAGAAAGTTGATAAGCCGGTCATCTTTGAAGAGCTCTCGAATCTGAGAATACACAAAACTTACTCTTTAATCTTAAAAAAAATTCTAGCTGATTTAAAACCATCTTTTTGTATGTATCTCCGTCTGTAACTCCACAAAGTCATAAAGACCATGTGGGTGTTAGGCAGGAGAGTTTTGTATGGCCAACTCACAGCCTAAGCTGCTTTCGGTATGCATTCTGTAGCCAACAGACTTCGTCTCACGCAAAATAGAGAAAGTGGGAAGCATAGCAGAGTCGGGAGAGCAGTTGAGGTAGTGAGTAGCATGGAAGTAGCAGCTCAAGACCGCTGAAAAGGATGAGCCATAGTCGGCAGTAGGAGAGTAGTTGTCGTTGCGTAAGAATTGTGGAAGCGAGTTCCACAGTCTAGGACCTGCAGAGCCAAAGCTTCTGTCGCTAACGGTCTTTAAGCGGACGAATGGAACAGCTAGCGACGAGAAGAGCCGTTACGGCTATCACCACCGCTTGCAGTGACGATAAAGGATCGCTCACCGCACGATTCGAACCCATGACCTTAGGCTGAGGTCGTGAAAAGCGACCGCCTTACCCAGTGAGCCCTTACGGCTCTTATATTTGCTTTGCTGAATCTAGGCAACATTTCATGCAGGTAGCAAGAGCTGGCGAATTCCAGTCCGTGGCTTTCACGAAGTTCTTCCTCAAACCTAGATTAATTTTAAAGGTGTGGTTTCAGGATATTGTGAGCCTCATTCAGAGCAGGAAGCTGAATATTCGTCTCGATATTCGAAGTAATGGCTGAAATTTCTCTATGTAGTCATTGCGACATATTTTAAAAGACGTAACTGTTGGAGTCTTGATACAAAAAACTCTCTGCTCTGTTCTTAGATAAGTTGAAATCACGAACCGTATAATTTAGTTCTTCTCGAGTTTTCTGTGTGTGGGGTTGATGACGCACCGCAGCTGAAATCAGGGCACTGCATGCTGATGTACTAGGAGAAGAACACGTTGACTCACCCTTGTCCTTATCAAATAAATCAAGAGGATATTCTGCTGGAAGTTGTGGATTTGAACTTGTTCAACAAGTGATACTGGTCTCAAGGCAGACGGAATGTTTGGGTAGGCCATTCTTGACTTCTTTTGCTTCGTTGCGACGTCGGAAAGAGGAGGAACCGGAAGCAGAAGTAACAGTCATCTACGTGGTTTTTTGGCTCTCTCATCACTCTACGGGGACTGCAAACGGCATTCATGGTCTTTTGCAATTCAACCACCGTGAAAGCTGCGTCGTTCATGTAGCGCAGCATACATGCAAGGAAAAAATACTGCTCTTGGTCACCAGCCTCGCATCCAAAGTACAGATTATATACCAACTCCACTTGAGAAGTGATACTGTCTTCGGGTTGGCAAATGTCACTTTCCCACGAATGAAGTGAAAATCTTCCGTATTGTACTTCAACGGATAAAATAATAGCAGTTTTAGGCTACAGCAGCTTAAAATGTCTCGCACAAAGTCAGAAATATTTTAAACACTCAAACTTTCCGACTCAACTTGATTACTTACACATATTGCAGCAGCCTCCCGAAAGTAGTATAGCATCGAATCAGAAAATGATGCAATCAACTCTCAAGGATGTGTGCACCGTGATATTAAGCAATGCGCTGCAATATTACATCAGTCTAGACTTATTTAGAATGTTGTTGCAACACTTAGTGATTGATTTTCACAGTTAAACCTAGAAAATAAAATATATGAAATATTTACAAAACTAGAGCCAATAAAACATTCTTTCCAATGGCTATATTCGTGTTCAGCACACCTGTTTATTGCATACTAGGGGTTTTTTAAGTCAGCAACGATTTCAACGTTGATCAGTGTTCTTAGCCCAAGAAATGCTAGCTGATAGGATTCCAAATTTCTTTCGTTTTGAGCCGTTACTAGAAGGAAATTTTCAGGGAGGTCCGTCACTCTGAGTATTCGTTATTTTATTGAAATAATCTAATATCTTTGTATAAGGCTTAGGCATTTGGTTGAAATCCCATTTTGATATTTCAAATTGTGATAATTCTTGCGAATTTTTGGGGGGTAAAAAATAGGATATTTTAATATTATTTAACCTTAGACACATGATTTATGAGTTACGAATCAATACATTTCTCGAGCCGAATCAAGCAGGTGCTTGAATAAACTAAGACGTTCGTAACTGCACATTCTGAGCTGTAAGGGGAAACCGTTACGCCATCCGCATGTCATCAGCAGCCAGAGAGCTTAAATAATGTGCGTGTGACCATTCGAAGAGGATTGCTTACGTATACAAAACTTGCTGTGATATCGTTGGGTTAAGGTGGTTCTACTGCCCGTGAAAGCCGTAAAAATATTGAGCGTGTAACGTGGGTCACGTGTCACTGGCTTTTACCACGTTGCCGTTGGAAGCTCAGCAGGTTGATGTTAAAAATGTAGTCGCTGATAGAGAAGCAGGAAGGTTTTCAACACAAATGTCAACTAAACATCAGAACTCATTTCGTGAAAAGATTTTCTTGTTATAATAGATGTCTCTTTACATTTTCCTTTTTGGCTGCGCGATATACAGCAGAGAAGGTTAATAAAGTCTAGTTTTAATGGAGCGGTTGCTCAAAAAAGCAATTCAATGTGCAGCAGTGCAGTTCCATCAATATACCGGCAACCGGGCGCTGCTCATAGTAGCGGCGACTCACGACAATGGTGTCAGCTTGAACGACAACTGGGGAGGTGGCGTCAGCTCATATCGCCGATTTTGTCTCGGCTACGACAGACAGTCAGTGAGAGTCCCGCGGATGCACAGCGTGAATAGCGAAGTTTTTCATTAAATGGAGCGCCTGATCGCTATCTGACGATCGATGCCTGATCGATAATATCTGCCGCACACTGCCTGAAGTCATTAGTCACAGCTCCTGTATGGGCACAAGCCAGTGGCTGTGGCAGCACGCCTTCTTTACGCGCATAGCTCGAGCCTGCAGCTCGGCCATCGAAGCCGGCCGTCTTCAAGCTTGGTGAGCCTGCATAGTTGCTGCGACAGCCTGTTAGTGTGCCTATCGCTGCTATCACTGCAGATGCCAACACGACTGCATTGTTCGGAAACGGCAGCATAGTGACGCCGAACTTTCCGTACAACTACCCCAGCTCGTTCGGCTACACGTGGAAGCTGACGGCAGTACCTGGCCAATACGTCTACATCGAGTTTAGCAGCTTCACCACGGAGTTTGAAAAGAAGGACAACAAGTGTTCGTATGACAGTCTCGTTGTCTACAGCTCCCTACAGCCGTCCGATCTCTCACTGCTAGCCAGGTAGGGCATCCTGTTCACGTTGGTTTTGAGTTCATATTAGAATTTAATCCGGCTTAGAATTCGCAGGACTTTTTTCATCCCAGCTAAGCAGTGTCAGCTGACATTTCAGATTCTGTGGACCGTCAATTCCACCGGGACTGTACGCCGGCTCCGAGGCGTCCGTAATCTTCACTAGCAACAGCCTTTACGTGGCAACTGGAGTGAATGCAACCTTCACATCAGCAGGCTAGTTCAACGCAGCGCACGTTGCCATAAAACCGAGGAGGCAGCCAGCACACGCTCGCGCTTACAGTTTACGTCATACCATGGCTCCTTCATCCATAGCTGAAATGTTGCACCAGTTTCAGCCTTCTGGTTTCCTCGTGTCCTGTATTGACAGTAACTTGGCTGTTCCGTTCCTCCGCCTAAAGGCCTTTGCCGATAGATGCTTTTGCTCTGCAGATCCTAGACTGTGGAACTTGCCTCCGAAATTCTTACGCATCGACAAATACTCTCCTGATCCCTAGATACAAGATGTATCCTATAAGATGTAAGCACACGCTTGTGCTTACATCTTGTGTCATACAACAATGTATGCACATGCAGGCGCCTCCTTTACAATGTCCAATACAATGTCCACTCTGGCTGGTCCTAACTGCACAAGAAGAAACATATCGCTCACCATATAGAAACACAAATAGCAGTGTTAAGTATTATTTTGTTGACAATCCCAGAAGTTTATCTAGCAAATAATATATATACAGGGCCATTCTACAGCGTTTCAAGAATTGTTAAACTAATGAAAGCGGATAGCAATGCATTTTTATGTCAAACTTCAGAAAGATACATTCGTACGGTGTTTTACGGCTACGTATTTCACTTGCACTACATATTTACTTTGGATGAGCTTCGGGCTTAACTTTACCGCATACCACCGAAGGGCTACCAAATCACCACTGAAAGCCGGTTAGGGTCTGAGTGTACTATTAAAGCATCTCCTTCGTCTCACCTTAGTCCTTATAGCTTATGGGAGTACATTACATTATAATTGTATGCAAGTGTATTTATAATGTTTGTAAATAATAAAAATAATAGTCCATTTAATTTTTTTAACGCCCTTAAAGATCTTAATCTCAATCTTGCACTTTTAATTTGCTGCAAAGTAAGTATAACCGAATGGTTAATGTTTGCAGCAAACATAACATGGTTAGAGGCGACTCGCACAGGGTCAGCATGCCAATATGATAGGTGGCAGCATGCGAGATGTCAGCACGCTTAAGCACAAAAAGGACAAATTGCACGGACACACTAAATGGTGTAACAAAAAAGATGCGCTTTTAGCTTCTTTTGAAATGTTGTCAAGTCAGGGTATTTCGTTAAGGCTACTCGGAAGTGATTTCCGGGCTTCGGGAGCATGTGAAATAGAGGCATGGTCTCCAAGTGATTTGAGACTCATATGAGGTGCAGTTAAATGATTAGATTCGGAAAGTGGATGGTATGACGCTCAGCCTGGCGGGGGAGTAGATCTGATAGGCAGGCATCAGCCAAAGAATGAAGGGCCCTACAAGTGAGTAACAGAATCTTGCGTTGATGTTGTGCTTGACTGGGAGTCAGTGCGGGTGAACTAGAAGTGGTTTGACGTGGCAACTGCTCATGACAGACAAGCCTAGCTGCACAAATTTGCCCAAACAGTCAGCATTTGATTGCCTAGATCGGTAGATCAGCAAGCAGTGAGTTGCAGAAGTAGAGACGGGATGTCGCACACGTATCAAGCAATTTAGAATCTGTGTATTGTCCAGCACAAGATTACTAGCACTAACACAGTTGTCATGCCTCTGACATTTTCATATGGAGTACGGAGACACAACATTGTTGACCAGCTGCGTGTAGCTCCATTACACTTTGATATTCAATACTATTCTGTTATACTCTGCTGCAGCTATAGCTGCACATTCTCTCACATGCAGGCAAACGCATGGAGCATAGCTAACAATAATAGCAATAACGCATCTGTTATAGCACCCCCAGAAAACTGTATCTATTTCTAGGCGCTTAAAATCTGCTGAAAAGGAAGCACGATCGAAAGGTTATCGGCAGATGTTATCGGCTCAATAAAAAAATAAGCACAACTTGGCTAGAAGTGACGTGCGCATGGTCAGCATGCAAGTATGTGATAAGTGGCAGCATGCATAGTGTCAGCACGCGTAATCATGCAAAGGACGAATCACACGAACCCGCTAAACGCTGTGATAAATAAATGCGTTTAGTTAGGGCTTGCTCAAGGATATGCCTGTCTGACTGAACTCCTGACCTCCGACGACCACGTTTCCAGTAATTTGCTCGTGTTGATGGTGCCAAGCTGCGAAGCGAGACTTTAATTTTTCGAGTGTGGTCGCAGTCACCTAGCAGCCACCAAAATATCTGAGACTTGCACGGGCCTTTCATCGAGCATCGATTATCGACTTCTTCACTAGCTTTTCACCCCGTCAGTCATTCTCTTGGTGCGACTTACCTACCCGAAATGCTTCTCATTATCATGGCTTCTCTACTTCCGTCAGCTGCCAGTTCTTCCGTAATGTGGTCCAATTCTTGTCTGACTCTGTTCTAATATCGCTTTGCCCATAAATATCCTCTACAACTTTCTATTAAGCGCTTGCTTTCGGCTACTACGTTTCCAAAGCCAGGCTCACTGCCCAGCCACAAACCACAACATTCTCTGTCTTTTTAATGATTAAAGCCTGGTATAAAGGCAAGAGTTTCTCGAATTACCTGCTCTAAGTGAATTGTAGTATATTATTACTTGCCTGCACGACAATTTGAATGGCATTAGCCCCTCCCCCATCTCGTAAGCCCACTACTTAACGGAGCCGAATGGTGGTACGGCTATTTTCAGTTGTCTTCACTGGCAGACAAACTTAATCAAGCCATAATCGAGATTTTGAATTTTAAATTATTCTCTGGATAATGGGTTGAACCCAAGTCCTTTAAATCGACGATAGTTTGACGCCTACTTACAAAGCTTGGATTAGATTAGGAGATCCTAGCAGAAAATCGCCCAGTTTCGTTTCTTATTGTTTTCAAAGATTTTTGAAAAGATCTTTGCTAAGCAGCTTTCTGCATACATCGGAAATGAAAAATTATCGTTACATTTTTGCAGTTGATTTAGACGGCACTATTCCACTGGAATTTCTTTCCGCCGTGTAAACAATGGCATGACATGCAGCAACGATTATGGGAATAGCTCAGCCCTGCTTCATTTATCAGCTCTCTTCGACACTACTTAGTACGATAACCTAAATGAACGATTGAAAACAAAGATCGATCTGGAAGACGAAGCATTGACGTGATTCAAATCGCGCTTTTCCCATCGTTTTCAAAACGTCTCGTTTAGGGGTCAGGTCTTGTCCACCAGACAAGTCACCAGCGGATTCCCGCTAGGGTCTTTTAGTCGATCCTTTGCTGTAGATCTACATTTATAATGAAATTGTGGTCTCAATTATTCTGACCCGTCGCATTGGTTATCACTTTTGTACTGGCGATAGTCAGCTGTATTTTTCATTCGAACTGTTAGAATCTGCTTCAGTGCTTATAAACTAAATGCTTGCCTTGCAGACATTCGATCTTGGATGTGGTTAATTTTCCTTAAGCATAATGACGATAAAACAGAACTGCCACTCATAGGACACCCCAAGCGTCTGACTGGAACAGAAGACTGCTCCTCTAATAGGTGGTGCTGTTGTGCGACCATAACCATGTGCTCGGCATTAAGGTGTCATCTTTGACAGCCGTCGAAATTTTGGAAGTCTCATTAAGATGACTGCCTCTGAAGATATCCTTCATTTCGGGGCTACTACTGCCATGCGACTCACTACCATAACTACCTCGCTGACTCAGCTATGCTGCTCACTTGCTCTTGGTTGAGTGAGTTAAAGTCTGTTGGCTACTGCCATGCGACTCACTACCTTAACTACCTCGCTGACTCAGCTATGCTGCTCACTTGCTCTTGGTTGAGTGAGTTAAAGTCTGTTGGCTACCAGATGTATCCCAAAAGTTGCATAAGCTTTGATTGTGTGCACTAGAAAACTCTCCTGCCTTACACCAACAAGATATTTGCCGCTTTATTCAGTTACAGATGGATAAACATACATTCAAGCATGCATGCATGCCTATATTATTAAATGCACGTCGATATGGGAGCTTCTACCTCCCCAATGAGTCGCCAATAGGCTGAATGACCGCATACGTGTCTTAATCTGCAGAGAAATTCTTCAGCAATGCAGCGTTGCCCACATTCGTTTTTCTAGATTCGCAAAAATGCGATCAATCGATATTATCTTTCGTACTCGTCACGCCAGAGAAAAGTTTTTCTGCTCGCTTCTGCTACTACCGTGTCCATACCATGCAACTTGCATTCTCCGATTTACTAAATTTAGTTTACCAATCATTTAATTATGCGTCCACTACATCAAGAAGTCTTCCACTACGCTTAATCGACTACATCAAGGATTCTTCGCTATATTTCATATCTATGCTAGACTATTAGCATTTACTCTCTAATATAAGCTAATAAAATGAGGGTCATTGCCACTATCATTTAGACGTGGTCAGAGGGAATAGGTAAGAGGTCACGAGAAAGTGAAAAAGTGATACAAGCTATGAGCTTTCATTTGCACGGAGCTCAAAAGCGGACAAAGCGAATCCCCATACGTTACCAATGCTGCCATATCCAATAGGTGGTTCCACTTTGCAAAATACCTGAGGAGGTGTGATTTGTAGACCTCTCTAGTAATTATAAAAACAATGGTTGCTTCTGCCTTGGTTTCTTCATATTCTGGTTTTGCGGGAACCAATTAGATATGCACTTCGGCCAATGTTCTCAATGAAGGGGCTTTTGACTTCGACAAGAAGGAATCAATCAGAAACGTGAGGTCATAAAGGAAGCTGTTGTATTAGTCATAGTCGGTATAAATTTGAAGCTCTCAGAGTAGGCTCCTATTTATTAGGTTATTTCTGAAAATTGCCTTTTGCCCAAAAAATGGTTGGCGGAAATTAAACTCTTAAAAAATAAATAAAAAACGCACCTATTTATCACAGAATGCAGTGGGTTCCTGTTATTTGTCCTTTATGTGCTCATGAATGCTGACACTATGCATGCTGCCACTAACTACACTTGCATGCTTACCTTGTGCATGTCACCCCTGAACATATTATTCATGTTGTTTATTAAGCATGATATTACTCACAATTCAATCTCTTTTCCCTTTTCAGCAAATCTAAAGCGCCTAGAAAAAGATTGAGTTCTCTGAGGACGCTTTATCAAGTGTCTTATTATTGTTATTATTATCTCATACTATATAATACTGCACAAATGAAAGACTTATTCGATCGCTTAGCAAATGAAAAGCTAATCTGTTACGTTAATGCCCGTCTAATCTAAGCATAAGTCTCATGCATATCAATCAAAGCTCGGAGTGGTAGGTTGCACTTCGATATTAACAATAATAATAAATATTTTAAATTTGATATAGTGGCCTCCGAGAACTCAATATCTTTCTAGGCAGTTTAAATTTAGGGAGGAAACAGCTAACATCAGCCTTCACAGGTCATTCCTTGCATATACCGTCAGAAAATATGCTGAGCACGGTAGTCCGTATTCTTCCGCTTATTGTGGTGCTGACCACTTTAAGCCATGTCCTTCCGCTCATTCTAATTTTTCAAGCTCTATCTTGCTGCCTAATCTTTGATGTTGTAGACTGTGGTGGAGTTGTAAACGGCGCTGGCTACGTTACGAGTCCCAATTATCCTAATTCTTATGCGGGACTGATGAATTGCTCATGGGAGATTTCGGCAGACGTTTCCGGTTACTTAATGCTCAACTTCAGCTCCATCGACATCGAAAACTCCACCAACTGCATCCATGACAGTCTCACTATTTGGACGAGGCCTTCGTACAATAATGATGTCGAAGTGCTTTTAGAGACGTAAGATAACGATAATGGAGGTCAATGAGTTACAAAGCGAGCTCAATGTGCTATCAATGTCACTGCTTCTATGCGTAATTTTGTTTTCAGAATTTGTGGGAAAATGTCTCCGCTGATACTGTTCGCCGGACCCACGGTGACAATGAGGTTTATCAGCAACAACGACACGTTTGGTACAGGTTTCAATGTAACGGTGACTACTGTGGGTAAGAGGCTACAGTGCACACATATGCCTATTCATAAACTTAAAAATATAATTCCTTTGCATAGCACCCCAAGAGAACTAAATCTCTATTCAGGCGCTTCACATTTGCCTCAGGGCCCGAGCCTACGACCTCAGCCAGGCCTTGGTCTAGGCAAGCACCTTAACCGTTGGACCCAACCAGCTCGGCAATTTATATGACACTGATAACACCTTATACAATCTTATTAATTAATTAGAAACTAACAGTGATTATAATACCGCTAGATAGAAACTAGGCTCCATTGTGCAATTAAGATTGTGCATCAAATGCCAGTCGTGGAAAATAGGTTGCATGCAATATCGAGAACTTCTACCCTAGCTAAGGCATCCTATTCAGTACAATCATGTTAAAGGAAAAGACTCATCTTTAAATACTCTATCCCTGCATGATGGGAAAGCTGTGACTAGCTAGGAAAGCTCCGAGTAGCTAGGAAAGCTCTGAGTAGCTATATTCTATAGTATATGTGCTAACCTGCAGCTCAGGTCATGCATTTGCCACTCTGGCGCTGTCAACATGATTGCAGATCCTTCATTTGCCACCTGGGTTATCACGTCGGAAGTTGAGCCTCGCTAGAGCACAGCTGCTTTGATATCGCAGCTACTCTGTTTTAACAACGTGAATAAAAATAAAAGATTGATCGGCACTTTAAAAAATATTAATCGAGCGGTAATGAAACAATACCTTACCCTACAATTCCTGCTCATTGAAGCCTCCTTTTCTCCAGCTGCCATAAACGGCAATTGATCAAAAGTTGGGTTTCCGTTTTTAATATTGTAGCTACTTAATTTAATGAGTTTTTTTAATTTTAATTTTTGGCATTTCTAATAATTTCTTCATTTAGTAAGTTATTGCTCATTGATTTTTTGCTCATTGTTCATTGATTGCTAATTGTTCGTTGATTTTTTCGGCAATTATTATTATTATTAAGTCTGCTGATTGTGCTCAAGGATTGCTTCAAGTTGCAGATGTCTTCCTAGCAATAGTCCTACTGCATTTGTACAAAAAACGAAATGGGAAGTCACAGAAAGTGAATTGACTCTTTTCCGATAAGAATTATTTATGAAAATAATGTCTATTGAATAATACAGAGCTGCCAAAACTGAGATCGTTAGGTGAGGGCCAATTTTGCATTGAATGACTCCGACATCTCAGGCATACGTAATCGGTATTTGGGCAACTAAGAGTTTGAGAAGCGGTTCCCACGAGGATTTCCATTGTTGCCTAGTCTTATCTGCAAAATCTTATACAAGTTTAGAACAATTCTAATATCAATTTTTTTAGGAAATGCCACAATTCTTTCAATAAGAACAGTAAAAATAAAACCTCCTTTATATAGCACCCTAAGTGAGCTTCGTCTCTATGCAGGCAATTTACACAGATAGCCATAAAATGTTAGGCGTGATTTCATACGTAGCTTCAAATCATTCTTTGGCTCCAGTCTATCTCTCGGATCTATTTCCCAACCAGGCCAAGCATCGTACCACCCGCTTTTCGGAATCTAACAGTCTACAAATACCCCGTACAAACCTCAAATCCTTTGGAGAACGTACATTTAGTTTGTATGCTCCCAAAGCCTGGAACTCCCTCCCGACTTGCATCAGAACATCCCCTGACTTGACGACATTAAAAAAAAATGAAAAACACACCTATTTAGGACAGCATCTAGTGGGTCCCTGTGATCCGTCCTTCACGTGCTTATGGGTGCTGACATTGTGCATGCTGCCACTAACCACATTTCCATGCTGACCCTGTGCATGTCACCCCTAACCATATTATTCATTTGTTTGTTTATCAAGCATGAAATTACTCAACATTCAAATGCATTTCCCTTAGCAGCAAATGTAAAGTGCCTAGAGAGATATTGAGTTCTCTGAGGGTGCTTTATCAAGTGCATTATTATTATTAATATTAATATTATAACCAAGATGGAAATGAATATACTAGAGGCACATAAAAATAAAGCTGATTTCATCGGCATCTAATTTAGAATAGCTCATTTTAAAATTGAATTTTGAAGTACTCAAGTTTACGAATATTCGTTTGACTTGCAGAGTTTAGAGAGTTCGTCCGACAATCTTCGTAGCCATTACGTTCAAAAATGTGAACGTTCTGTTGGGTTCAAAGAGCATTAAGACGCTTTTGCTAAGTAATGTTGCTTGGTCATCTCTGGTACAGTTTCAGTGGTAAAATAACCTTGAGAAACTTAGCCAGGAATTCCGAGTCACAGACAGTTTTCCAGCAACATTGCCGTTTGAGTGGTTCACTCGGCTCGACATTCAGTCATGATGGGCGGGCCACCGGATATCCCGGCAGCCAAATGTCGCTCGTCAGAATAAGTTTTAGCTGAAGTAGTTTGCTGGCAGTATCTCTGAGGGAAGACAGAAGTGGACTTAGTGGACATTCAAGATGTATTAAGTAGTTTTGGATTTTGTACTAAGTCTCGTCGAATCTCGCCTGCTTCTCTCGGTACAGCTAAAGAGAACACCGGTACAATAATCTTACGTTTGTGTAAAGTCTGCTATCAAAACTGTGCTTTTCTTGGCGTTGCATTCAAATTAATATTATAATGAGTAAGGTTACTTCGATGTGTAATACTTTGTGGCTGCTTGGAACCATCGAGTGTGCTTGGATTTAGGTGCTAAAAGGCCTAATCAAGGTATCGTCGATATCAGTAAGCGACTTAACCCAATAACTGTCGTTAATTAAATATAAAAAATTCAGTTTTTATAATTGCAGCATCACTATTTCTAAAACAATCGTAATTATTGGGGTTATTAAGATATAAATGACATAATAAATCGGCAATTATTGACTATAATAGAAATTATAGTAGTAATAATTTATGTGATAAAGCTCCCTCCGAGAGCTCAATCTCTTTCTAGGTGCATTACAATTTCTGCAAAGGAAGCACGATTGAATGATTAGTGCTAGCAACTCAAAGTACAACTAAATCATAACTATAAGCATGTTGTAGCTGTTAGAAACATACTTGAATGAAGATCTATTCGAGGAATAGTATTCCACATGACCTTCCGGGCGGTTATCGGGCAAGTGATTGTTCAAGCTTCACTTGTATTTGGGTACTTGTATTTGTATTTGCCTTTGGGCTAAAAGAGCACAATAGCTACACGGTTATAGTAATGATACACTTGATATAGTGCCCACAGGCAATTCAATCAATTTCTAGGCACTTTGCATTTGCTGCAAAGGAAGCACGAACGAATGGTTGTACATGTGCCTCTCTCACCGTTGCTGCAGATCAGTCTTGTAGCATGCCTAACATTTACGTGCGTGTGCTAGTGATGCTTCACAATTTCACAGACTGCGCGAGTTCACTGCGAATTTTGCAATTTGGACGCACCTTTCAGATCCATGCTTCGACGCAGCGATTATTAGCGACGCGTCGAGAAACGTCGATAACGAATTACTTTTGGTATCCACACAGACTTACTTCAACGTAGAGCCATTCCGATGGTACAGATTTGAAGGCCTGGCAGGCAACAAATTTGTCGACACGGTATGTTGCTAAGAAAGCCTTCTTTAAATGATAGAAACTGGGATGAAAGTAGCTGCATGCTCACTTTTTGATCTAACTGTGAACTAATCCAGAATCGCATAATCCTAGACCTGGCTGGTTATGACATGGTGTCATCAACTGAGTCCCTGCTAATTGCATTGACTGTGCAACGACACGTCTGTGATACGCATTCGTTGGAGTCTATGTGAATTTCCTAGAAGTGATTTAGTACTCTCATAGTATTACCAAAATATTCTCATTATTACTAATATTACTAAAACCAGTATCAAATGCCTGTAAAGCATTGCTGTCCAGATAAAAATCTAATGGGATAAAATATTATGTATTATCACCTACCTTCTGGCTAAAATGTAGCCATAAAGTGCTTCTGATGCATACCAATTCCATACAATTCGTTGATTTCATGGCACCAATAATAAAAATCTATGTTTCTTGTTTGATATTCTACAACCTTGGAAAATACACAAACGGCAGCAACTTAACCTAAAAAATAGGAATGGAACTAAGATAATTCGACAGCAACCGATATTGATAAAAACCATGTAAAATAGCAGGCAAATTCAATCAGGTTAACTTTAAATAGAAATCGATTGCCTACTTTTTGGCTTCAACGTGAATTATGTGCAATAGATAAGACTAGTGTGTGCATTATCTAAATGTATCTACTATTAGTATTTGCAAAACTATTTAAATACTGGTAACTATGCAGTTTCAACCATATTAACGAGATAATAATAGTTGGATTGTCTGCAAAGCTGCCAGTGCTTACTCAAGCTTCTATACTTGAACGAAGGATCACAAGGTCAAGGTCAGCAACATTCCACGACAGGTCTTATATCCCGCTCAGCATGACCTGTTCATTGACGGTCTGAACTTTTCAAAAGTTATTATTAACTTTTTTAAACAGGGTGACCGAAAACTATGTGCCTTTGGACTGACGACTGGAAAATAATTTCGCCTCCAGTAGGAAACGATTTCGTAACCTCTGTATTACCAGTCGAATACTCTTCCGAACGTAGTTACTCGATTGGCCCCAAATTAATTACCACAGCATCAATCCCATGCTGTCAAAAAAGTGAGCCTGTTCGGCAGCGTTCTGGTGATTTCAGTTAACAGCTCATATTTGCATACATGGAGTCTATCATTATAAACTAGGAGCGATTTTGAAGGCTAAACCTACTATCACCTTCGTTTCAATAGGCTGTCACTACATTATATACATACATATATATATACATATATATATGTATGTATATATATATATATATGTATATATATATATATATGTATGTATATATATTTAATTGTCGTTGTAAAGCTCAGTAGTTTTCAATTCAATTGCTAAATTGATTGATTTACTATTGCTTTGCTTCTACCGCAATTGATCGGATATAGCTGTGGACATGCCTCAGCTTTTCCTTCTGCCCCCCACCCACCCAGTGCCCGACAGGAAAAGCCTCCGTCGACGCCATTGGCTGCACGTGGTACAGCGGCCAGCACCCGATCGATCTCTACACGCCCACTGAAGGTTTGCTGTGCGTGGCCCCAGCTTTCGTCATCGGCAATTCCTCGTCGTCCGCCGTCACCCCGAGCGGCAACTGCTGCCCGACGTCGATGCCAGCAACCGTGTTGTACTGCCCAAAAGGCTACTACGTGTACCGGGTCCCTACCTGGAATATCTCAGCCAACAGCAGCAACTGGTGCGGCGGTAAGATGCATTTCAAAGCACGCCCAGCTTGTAGTGCAAGACAGACAACGTGCTCTTCATGCTCGCTAGTTTCAATCACGTCATCGACTAGTATACGATTTGCAATTATACGCTGCTTGCAGGTAGACTTATTGTAGCCAATCAGACGTCATAGCGATGCCAACGAGCTTTCAACTCTAATAATAAGAATGCACTTGATAAAGCGCCCTCAGAGAATTCAATCTCTTTCTAGGCGGTTTACACTGAAATAAATAAAGCTTTCACTTGACCCAACGCTCAAAGGATACAACCGTGGTGAGAATACTGTGTGTTCAGATTGCTGTAGATTGCACTGGATTTGTCAAGGTTGCCTGGTGGAGAAATTTTCGCTTCGTGGAACTGTGTTACCATATCCTTTGAAGTATTCGTCGGCTGTCAAGGAAGCTTCGGCTGACGCATGGGATATAGCCTTACTTCCTTTGGGAGCTCTCGTCCACAGCTCGCAACTATTTTCAAATTATATTTGTTGAGCTGAACACCTCAATCTGTCAGAATATCCATGAAGCCATTTCGCAGCTGCCTCTGAGGGGATATCTAGCTATGAGTGATACACAGAGGACACATAGAGGGGACATATAGCTGACATAGAGGGGACATAGAGGTGACATGGAGGTGTCAGGGAGTGGGAATGAGGAAGGGAGGCCAAGTCCACAACGATCGCACTGATATAATTTTATTAAGGGCATTTTTTTTAATGTTCCTGTAAGTCAGGCTCGCTTCCCGTTCCCTGAGCCTCAAGATTGTTTCAGATCCTGCGGCTCTTACTACGAAGCTAGTCATTCACTGATGACCTACCTGCTGCCACAGCTGTTGGCAAATGACCGGTTTTACTCTACAGCCCTATCCTACCTCCTTCCCGGTACCTCCTTACTCTTCTACGTAGTCTCTTATTCCTTCAGATTCGGCATTCTTTCCTGCTTCACACTTGCTCTTCTATTCTTTACCCAATGAAATAGACCTTTTCATTCTCACTTTTGGTACCGATGTCAGGTGGCACGTAGCTTTCTGAGAGAGAAAAAGGGATTATATGTATGAGGCGGCGTTTACGCAAGCGTACATGAATATATATTTGGATTACGGAACCGAGTCTAGCGGTAGCTAGGTGGGTTGTCGGAACAGTAGAACATTATACCGAATAGTGGTCAAGTATGTGACCGAGGTCTTAACCAGTTTTTAGCCAGGTCGTACATGGCGATGCACCTGCAAGTGGTGCAGCCCAAGCACACGCTAAGGCCCGATATAGAGCCACTTGGGACATTGCAATGCTATATGATACAATGCTATAATAATAATGTACTTGATAAAGCGCCCTCAGAGAACTTAATCTCTTTCTAGGCACTTTACATTTGCTGCAGAGGGAAATGCAATTAAATGGTAACTAAAATCATGCTTGAAAAACAAACAAAATGAATAACATGGTTAGGGGTGACATGCACAGAGTCAGCAAGCAAATGTGGTTAGTGGCAGCATGCACAGTGTCAGTACGCATAAGCACGTGAAGGACGAATCACAGGGACCCACTAAATGCTGTCCTAAATAGGTGTGTTTTTAAGTTTCTTTTAAATGTGGTCAGGTCGGGGGAAGTTCTGACACAGATCGGGAGGGAGTTCCAGGCTTTGGGAGATTATTATAATTATATTATTATTATTATTATTATTATACAATGCTAATATCCTCACCAGCCAGGTCCCACACACCAGAGGCGTGTCTAGGATAAATTGAGCCGGGGGACGAACTACATAGATAACGCCCCTACCCAAGTATTAAACACACATTTGGGCTCGTCCTGATTCAGCGCCCCCACCCGATGCAGCCCCTGGGGACGTGTGCCTCCCTGCCCTCCTTCGGCACGTCTCTGCAGCACGTGCCTTTTACCTACAGATTCCTTGCCCGTACATGGCGGTCGACGCAGTCATCGTAGAAGCTGAAGGTGAAGCAACTCATTTTTTAGCCCGTTTGAAAGCGGCATTTTCGCGATCTTCAATCTGTAGACGCACGAGCCTGCGGTCGGGGTCAAGGTTGCAGCCTGCTGGTGCTTCTCGGCACTGATAGCCACGCCACTTATCTACGGTCGGGGTCAAGGTTGCAGCCTGCTGGTGCTTCTCGGCACTGATAGCCACGCCACTTATCTACGGTCGGGGTCAAGGTTGCAGCCTGCTGGTGCTTCTCGGCACTGATAGCCACGCCACTTATCTACGGTCGGGGTCAAGGTTGCAGCTTGCTGGTGCTTCTCGGCACTGATAGCCACGCCACTTATCTACGTTCGGGGTCAAGGTTGCAGCCTGCTGGTGCTTCTCGGCACTGATAGCCACGCCACTTATCTACGGTACGGTCGGGGTCAAGGTTGCAGCCTGCTGGTGCTTCTCGGCACTGATAGCCACGCCACTTATCCACGGTCGGGGTCACGTTTGCCGTACCCAGCACCACCTTCCATCGCGCTGCACTAGGAACACCGCCGGTACTGTCGTTACACCCATACGCTCAAAACTAGGAAGATTCACTCTCGCACCCGGGTCTTAGATATAGAGCAACGTGCTCGCTTTCTACGACCCAGATCGTGGGTTCAAGCCCTGCAGAGGTCGATCCTTCATTGCCCACTGCAAGCGATGGTGATACTTGAAAAGGCTTTTCTGCATTTCCGATACAGGGTGAGGCCATTGAATCACCTAACCTTTTTTATACCAAGCGGCCAGAGAAAACGTTTTCACTATCGCTGCACACGATACGCCCTTTCTCTTGTACGAGGCAATTGTATTGTTGACAAAGGATATTTCTTGAACCATGTATGGTACCTCTCTATCGAATGACGTCCGTCCACTATCACTCGCCTCTGCGGACTAAAGAGCTCTCTCGCACTTTCACTGCTTAGTAGTGTTAATTGAATTACGATTAATGCAAATGCGAATTAATTGCATACCCAGTAGAACACCCCTATCTTCGTTTTCTGCAGACCCAGTGCATTGCATTTTAGGCAGTCCAAGCCTGGGTCCATGGCTGGAGCCAGAGGAATGTAAATGTCGTAGATGAAAGCTGCTGCAGGCATCGCAGGCATACAACTTAATTCGTACACGACACCTTTATTGCAGTCGACTTGCCAGTACCAAAGGCTCGGATGACAACGCTTGAAGGGAAAAAGCTCGGTGTCAAATTTGTTATCGGCTTCGGTCTTCAGAAAGTGCCCTTGATTTCGAGCGTGGTTGGATGTGCAGCGTCCTGCGAGCAGGCATACAACTGCACCGGATTCTCATTCGGAAGGTACGAATCGCGACAGACCGAATGCCTTCTTTTGATTAACGCCCGTAAAGCCCAGCTTCAAAACCATACTGGATTCAGCGTCTACTGGACTAAATGGCAGTTGCCGTGAAGCTTTTATGCCTTCCAGCTTGAACAGTCAGGCTGTAAAGAAAAACCATAAAGCAAGAAAAGCCACGTGATTCTCGCCAGCTGCCACGTGGTGAAGCAGTCGTCAGTATTACCCCCCCCTCCAGTCTGCAGCTATGGCGGATGCATGACTCCGGGCTTCGGCCATTGCAGTTCAATCAGCAACGATCGTGGCCTGCCATAACGTCACGTGACCCTGAAGAAGCGTTCGAAGACGGTCACATTGGAACGCTTGATTCGAGGTGTACTTTGCCAGTAATCATTGTGCAAGACAACCAAATATCAACAAAAAGTAAAGCCGTAATAAATATATGTCATCTGATTGTACATGACTTGTAATGAAGCGGGTTGCAGGCTCATTCGATGATTTTCTAGATTTGCCGTCGATGGTTCGCAGTCAGAGTTCTTCCACCTTCGTATGCCGAAATTAGGAGCGGAGCCGAATTTTTACAAGGTCTTATCTTCAAAGTGCGACTGCTCTAAGCAACTAGGTTGCTCAACGAGAGAATATGCTGCCATCGTAGGTGATTAGAGGCGATGAAATGTGGCGTACACTGTCGCTCTTAGGAGCAAAGTAAAGGTCGACTGATTTCAACTGTGCCTCATTGTGTACAGCCGTAGAAGGAAAGATGGCTATTCACCCAATTCAAGTGGGCAACTCAGGATTGCCTCATGATGAAAAAGTCGAACCCTGCCACCCAGCGTTCACGGAGTGCAAACCTTAGTACTTGGAGTAATCATACATTTGAGACGGTGGTTTTATAATGCTAATAGTGCATATTTGATTTACCTAACGTGATTTAGAGATTCATTTACACTTTAATGTTATAAGCTAAGAATTTAATAACAAACAATAAACATCGCTTCCTATTTGTTACTCAAATTTATGGAATATTTTGTAAATAGCAATACTATTTTTCGTTAAACTTCACAAGCCGACCAAAGGGCTCAGTGATTCGCTGTCCGACAGAGTTGGCTGCAGAGTGCACAAAGTGAAGTCAACAGGTTCAGGGTGTCGTATTGCAGTCGACTTCCTTCCTTTCTTATACAAAATAGAATCAGAGCTGACTCAGCAAAGTTCATCAACGTGATCGGCCGCCGCAGCAGCAGCAGCCTCGTTGCGTAAAAAGGAAGTTAACGAGTGCTGGAACGCTCAAGAGGTTCTCTGTCACTCAAGAACTGCGAAGATGAATACGCGTGCCACTCTCAAAGATATTCGGTGCACCAGCTCCTGTCACTAAAAATGCCACGATGGTTAGGACCAGTGGTTAAGGTGCTCGCCCTAAACTACCAAGATCAAGGTGAATGTGTTGGGTGACCGAGGTCATGGGCCCGAGTCCCCATGCACTTGTGAAACGCCTAAGTAGAGACTAGGTTCTCTTACGGCGCTACACAAATTAATTATATTTTAAACAATATCAAATTGAAATACAGTAAAACAGCTAGCGCTTGTGCTAACGAGGATGATGAAACGGATGCAGCTTAGAGCAGCAGGGCATGAAAAACTACCCAAGATGGTGGGCAACTGTTTAGATTTTATGTGCTCTTTTAAAATGGAGCCGCTTTTTTACCTCTGCTCCTCGAGCAAAGGGAGTGTGCGTTTGAAATGCCTGGCTTTCTCGTTGGCCCTAACGGATACATTTTTATCGATGAATCGTATCACTCGCTCTTTGAAAGTTAAAGCTACATGAACCTAATCAACCATTAGCTGAACCTAATTTAGAGCCGCCAGCGAGCCATGCATCAGCCCACGGGTGGCCTCGCTTGCCTATAACTACCCATGTCATGGAGTCGAGAAGAGCTGCATAGTAAAGCATCTGGATGGATTTATATTTCTTACAAAGTTCTATGTAGTAAGCTATATATATAGAGGGCAAAGAGAAAGAGCTGCTACGACGTTTTGTATTCGCTAAAGTTTATCATGATATGTTTGCATATAGCGCCCTCAGAGAACTCGACCTCTTTCTAGGCACTGCACTTACGCCAAAAAGAGAGCACGATCGAATGGTCGGCTTTAAAACCCACATTTTCGCAATCATAGTCTGGTTACGCATACAGTTGTAGCGCCTTGCTGGCCTCGGCCGAGTTTTAGAGCGAACAAGAGCTGTTCGGCGGCAGGCAAGAACTCCTTTGTCCTGGAGCAGCGAGCCAGAGAGGAGCGCCAGTGCGGTTAGAGAGCAAGAGCTTAAGAGCAAGCCAGGAAGCTCTGAGACCAGCTGTGGCGATTCGGTCTTTAGAATTGGTCCGATACTCGCGGGAGCTGCTGATTTATGTTGGCTGGCCTGTCGACCTCCGCCTTCACTCGTTCCAAAAAAGAATCGTCTGGAACCCATTCGTCATTCAAGCTGGAGAGATGTGTCCTTCCAGTGACCGTAACGGTATTAATTCCTTACCGTAATGAGCCATGGTGTCGGGCCTAATACCACTAAGCTCTTGCCCCATTGTCTCAGCTAAGTATTTCAGAGTCGAGCGATGCTCGCTCTTGGTCTTTTGGTCTTATGTTTTTTGTTCGGCACCTCGCTTCTACGCCGTCGGATTCGTTTCTCTGAAAGCGAGGGAGGAGGGTGGGCTGTTCGACGGCGATTGAAAGGACAGGACAAGACAGGCTAGGAGGATTCGGTGGACTCCACCAACTACGGTTGTATCGCGCCCAAGCTGGCCTTTTGTGTTTCTTTTGTGTTTTCTGTGTGCGCAAGCACAAGATCTCAGCATAAGAATTTGAAAGAAAGAAATACTATCTGATTTAACAGACTATTTTTGTATAGCGGCAGAAAAGCTTTTACGGCTATCGCCACCGCTTGCAGTGGCAATACAGGATCGCCCACCGCAGGATTCGAAACCACGACCTCGGGGCCTAGGTCGTGAAAAGCTACCGCCTTACCCACTGAGCCGGTGCGAGCTAGACGTGGTTGGCGTGCGTGGATTATTCCTTCCGCACTGGTGAAAACGGAGTCCTAGTTCTCCGCTTAGGGTTTAGGCTCCGGTTCGGGCTCCACCTATTTTGGTCCAGTGGTTAAGGTGCTCGCCCCGATCGAGGTCTGGCTTAGGTCGTGGGCTCGAGCCCCGAGGCATATGTGAAGCGCCTGAATTGAGAATTAAGTTCTCTTGGGGCGCTATACAAATGAATACAAATAAATTATATTTATTTTGGGTCGATCCCTACTATAGGCGTAAATAGTCTCAGTTTGGAGACGTATTCCCTCCGCAAGAGTGTTTGTGTTTGTTGTTCAAGAGTGTTTGTTGAAATCGCACGAGGAGTGTGGAGATAAAACTGAGCTAGACGGGCAGCGACTGTGTGCGCTTGCGAATAAAGCTCAGTTAAATCCCCAATTTGTGTGTCTCGCTTTCCAATTCACGCCGCGGACTCACGACCCCCTTTAGTAACGGTAAGAGGGTCAGCGCCAGAAACGCTCTGTTCGTGGCGGCCAGCTTATTTCGCGAAGGCTCGCGCCGAACGGCATAAGGCACAAGGTTACGCCGCTAGGTAAGCGGCAGATCAAGCCTACTCCGCCGAGCCTTCGGCGTTACACAGTATCAATGGGTAAATATTCCTAGTGGCATCATGCACAGTGCTGCAGCACAGTGCTAGCCTGGCTTAATTTTAGGGCACACGAGAAAGTTCGGCGGAAAATACACGTCGGTCCTCGAGCAGTGAGCAAGAGGTGCAGCAGTGCGGATAGAGAGGACGAGCTTAGAGCGAGCCGGACCGACTCCACGGAGCGCGAGCCGGGAAGCTCCAGAGGTGCGGTCGTGCTGCGCTGTGCTGTTTCTGCATCTGCAGCGTCGGCCTGCTATCCGCGGGAGCGGCCGATTAACGGCGGCTGGCCTGTCAAGCTTGGCCAAAGGTCATTCCAAAAAGAATCGTCGGGAACCTTTTCGCCATTCGAGCTGGCCTGGGGTCGCTCGTCATGCCGTTCGTCAAATGACGGTATTAATTCCTTACCGTAAAGGCACGCAGTGCCGGGCTCAAGACTGTCACCCGACTGTCACCCCACTGCCCCGGCGAGCTATTTAAGAGTAGGGCGAAGCTCGCTCGGGGCCGTCGTCGTCGTCGTCGTCGCCGCCAGCCATACGACAGTTGCAACAATCGTTTCTCTTTGAACAGCGGGAGGTGAGCGAGCGGGCTGCTCACGAGGGCGATCGAAGGGCGCGCGACGGACGGCGGCGAGGCGGGCGGCGGCGGCCGCCAGAGGCGGGCGCGGCGGCCGCGCGAGGCGGGCACGGCCGCGAGCGTTAAGGGTCGGCTGACCGAATGCAATCGCATAGCGCCCGTAGCACGCGTTTGGCAATTGTGTGCGCTCGATTGTATGTGCGAGCGGTTCCGGGTTTTAGGATTTGGCACTGCTGCGAACTTAGCTTAGAGTCAGGTCAAGCGACGGTCGGGACACTTGTGCTTCCGCGGAAGTCACCGCACGCCTGAACTGAAATCGCTATCCGTACGTACCTGCTGTTTGGGCGCTCCTTTTGTTTGGGTCGTTCCCCACGTGACCTAAGTACAGGAAGGTGTTTTCCCCGTAAATTGTCCGGTGGTTTGGGTCCTCTGTCTGTTTGGGTTGCTCTCCAGTGTAAAAGCCGGTGGCCTAAGTACCGGGAATTAGGTGCCCAGTAAGTATGTTTGCATAGGCGAAAGGTTGTAAGGAGTGCGGGGACAAAACTGAACTAGAACGCGTTGCGGCATTGTGCATTTGCGAATCAAGCTCAGTAAAATCCCCCATAGTATCTGTGTTCGTTCTAATTCATGCCACGAGCTCACAACGCATTAGTAACGTCATGTAGTTCGGCGCCGGAGCGCTGTAATCCTGCCGAAGCCACTCATTGCGCGTACACGTGCGCCGAACCAAATTCGGCAGTCGGCTACGCCGCTCGGGAAGTGGCGTAGCCGCGATACGCCTCCTCCACCGCCGCCGATCGCTCGGAGCTACCGAAAGTCAGAACGTATAAGCTAACAAAGGTCTAATCACAGCAACCCACTATAGTGTGAGAAGAAGTTGCGTTTTTTAGCTTATTTTTACGTGTCAAGCCAGCAAGCGTCGTAGGGGCAGTCAAGGAATGAGTTTCAGGATTTGAGAAAATAAAACTTAAATCACGGTCTCCAGTGGGTTTCCCGTTCATCCAAAGCATAACTAAGCCATCTGAGTCATACAAGCTTGGCGGCGCGGTGTCTAGCCTGATCGCTGGAGCAGCTCCGATAGATTGGCTGGAACCGGAGAATAAAGGGACCTTCAAGTGAGTGCAAGTGACCTTGAATTCAGCGAGCTGCTTGATTGGGAGCAAGTGCAGGTTAGTAGTTTGATAGGAAAACTGTGACTCTCACGACTGACAAGCCTGGTTGCAGAGTCGTGTACTATCTGTAAGCACCTGACTGCACGTGAAGGTAGATCAGCAAGCAGAAAGTGGCAGACATCATTATGGGCGGTCACACAAGGACCAATTTGGATCCAGTATCCTGCTGAAACATTTCAGAATTGTTTAAGTATTAGGTATGTGAAGGTAACTATACTCGACTGCAGAACTAATGCAGTCGTCTAGTGAAAGGTCAACTTAACAAAGATACAAACATCAAAGCACTTTATAAATCTCCCTCAGAAAACTCAATCTCTTTATAGGTACTTTGCAATTGCTGCAAAGGAAACACGATTGAATAGTTAGTAGTAGCATGCTTAGTAAAAACAAGAAAAACATGGTAGGAAGTGACATGCACAGGGTCAGCGTGCAAGCGTAGTTAGTGGCAGCATGGGAAGTATCAGTGCTTACTATTTATGGTCGACCAAAATGCGATTTAGAAATCGGTAAGGCTGACGCTTAAAACCAACACTGCGAGCATATCTCATTTTGAATCTTCGCAAACTATAGGTGAAATGTTCCAAAAGTGATTTTTCCTTAGACGTCCACGGCAGCTCTCCAGCCAAGTCTGATTACTTTCAGCTACATAAAATTGCTAAAATTGGGGCTTGTACGATACCATCGATCTCAATCGGGCCAATGCATTGTGAAATCCAGTCTTGACACCTGTCACTCACTGCTTGCTGGTCTACCGGCTTTAGCAATCTTGCACTAACAGCAGGTAAGAAGCCCTACACCCAGGCTTGACTGTCGTGAGCGTCGACAGTTGCCACATCACACCACTTTTTGTCGACCTGCACTGGCTACCAGTAAATCAATGCATCGACTTCAAGATTTTGTTGCTCACTTTTAGGTGCCTTCATTCTTTGGCTGCAGCCTACATATCAGATCTAACGCTACACCAGTCTAAGCGTAGTACTACCCGCTTATCGGAAGCTATCTGTTTACCTATACCTCGTACAAAGCTCAATAATTCTGAAACCGAGTCTGCAGTTCGTATTCTTCTGGAACCAGGAACTCATCCCAACTTGAGTCACGGCAATCTGACTTGACCAAATTTAAAAATAAAATAAAAACGTACCCATTTATCACAGCATTTATTGGGTCCCTGTGATTCGTCCTTTACGTGCTTATTCGAGCTTAAATGGGCTTCCCAACATACTTTTTTCCATTTTCACGCGAGGCTAGCCAGACAGGCAGCAGGCGACTGCCGCGCCTGGAGTTGTACTCGCAACTTCCCTACGTATCTCCAGACCACGCCTTGCTCCCATACAATATCTCCATAAAATTGTTAAGGCCCAGAAACTTCGCTAGGACATAAACTAGCAGCAGTGGGAATAATAAAGGCCACAAACTGGCCACAGCACACCTTATAACAAGGCCATAAACGCTACGGTGCATATGCTAGGAATGGTGCAGCAATCAGGTAGACGTAGTAAAGAAAATGTGCCATGGCCAAGCACTGTTGACCTTCTACGATTGCATCCTCGACGAAACGACGCGTCTTCTAACCATATTATAAAAAAGGCAAGAGCTCCTTTCTGGCATGATGTATCTTGTTAACAGTCAGTGAGACACAGGAAGAGAGAGAGAGAGAGGGAGAGAAAAAGGGAGAGAGAGAGAGAGAGAGAGAGAGAGAGAGGGAGAGATAAACAAAGACAGAGAGACAGACAGAGCAAGAGAGTGGATGGCAGACAGATGCAGGCAAAAGCAGGCAGACGCAGGCAGACAAAATCTGACAGAGAGACAGAAAGAGGTGACTTAGGCACCGTCATCGAAATGACCTTAGCGTTTCAGTAGCCGTCGTCATTTTCCTATTATGACCAAATAGGCACTAAATGTCCAAGGGAAATTTTGTAGTATCAAGCGTTACTGCAGTTTCACTGCCATGTAGGTCCAACGAAGATCATCTCCTGCGATATCAGGGGTTCAGTGGGAGCCCATAGCTTCGTTCCAAACTCTTGCAAACTGCACACATCCCGTCGTTGGAGTGCTCAAGATTGAGTAGAGCGGCGTGTATTTGTGGCTAATTTTTCTGCTTATTTAAGCCATTAAAAATCAGCCAGTTGTTTACGTTAAGAAGTGGCCTGGAAATAATTCAACAAAGTTCCCTAAAAGACAAGAACTACTTAAAATGGCTTAACGCCGGATTTAATCTTACTCGAGTAAAGATTAATCCCGTTGTCACTATTCCAAAACATACATAGAAACCACTAAACCAGGCTCCAATAGTAACGCACTAATCCAAGCGCAGACAAAGCAAAAATATGCTACTTCCATAAAGGCAAAGATAGGCCAGCCAATGGGGGTTCCTTCTCAGCCATGATATTCTTAGACAGTCACATAAGTGCTTTGAGAGCCCGCAAACTAAACGCACGGTCTCAAAAAGATTTGAGGTTTGTACGAGGTGTAGCTTAACCAATATATTCTGAAAAAAGGGTGGTACGATTTTGAGCCTGGCATGGATTGGATCTGATAGTTAGGCTGGAGCTAGAGAATTTACGGACCTAAAATTGACTTTCCAAACCTTGAAGTCAATGCGTTGCTTGACTTGGATCCAATGCAGGTCGACGAGAAGTAAAGTGACCTTGCAACTGCGACGTGGAAAACAGCTAGGCACTTAGAGCTGAAGGGTTTTGCTTCCGCTCTACGTGCCTATTTGAAGAGGCAGGTAGGCCAGCAAGCGGTTATTAGAGAACTTCAGAAAGCATGTCACAAAAGCATACATTAATTTAGATGTGTTATCCCTGTCTAAAAGACCCGGATTTTAGCAATTTTATGCAGCTGAATGTAGCAAGACTTGATCGTGGAGTCGATTCTTTCTTCTAAGGAAAGGTCGCTTTAGAACTTGAAGCCTATATTTCGTTCAGATTTAACGAGAGACGTGCTGGCACAACTACTTTATTAATGAGATAATCATTCTAAGTTGTGAATCCCAGCTGTTTTTTCAAACACTAGCTACTTGGCTTAATCATCATTCAGTTTAAGAAACTTTGCTGATATCCATATGCGAATGTCATCAATACATGCAGCAACGGAGTTGAGAGAATTTGACGTGCTCAATGGCTGGAATGCACCAAAGCAAGGGAAAAACTTAGTGTCATCTGCATTCAAGTGAAAACCTATATTGTTTTTCGAAATCGCAACTGCTGAAGGGAAAGCATACACCGTGAAAAGAACGGGACCGAGCACAGAGCCCTGAGCAGTCCAAATTTCAGAGAGTCCTCGGATGATCTTTGTTCATTCGGATCAATACTCTGGAGTATCCTACTGATAAAGGACCCGAGGCCTTTGCAGTGCAGTGCTAGCGATGATAAGGCGAGATAAGAGCCACTTGATAAGAAGAACTTGGTGATCGATAGTATCGAAAGCTGTCCAAAGATCGAGCAAAACAAGCACAGAGAATCTACCTGTGTTTGCATTCCTAGGTAAGCCTAAGTACACGCGTAGCAGTACCGACTCTGCAGAACGATTAGCTCTAAAACCAGATCGTAACTTACTAGCACGGTTCGAAGTTTTAGTAAATGAGTTCATCTGGTCTGCCACGACTGGTTCCAGTATCTTTTATTGGAACGGTAGAAGGGAGACTGGGCGGAATTTGTTCAAGTTCTCCTGGTCTAGTGTTACTTTTTCGAGCAGTGACCTGATTAAAGCCTTCTTGAAAGGCTATGGGACATGACCTGAGACTAATGAAATATTTTTTATGCTAGTTATGCATGGCAGCAGCATGTAAATCGAGCATAGAATTGGGAAAGTGGAACAGGGTCCTGAGGACTAATTTCCTTCTTTGCTTGGGAGATCAACTTCAGGAAGAGGTCACAGGTGACCTCCTGGAATAAAGACATTGAAGTGCCGCATGAAATTAATGGTCATGGCGGCAGATTGAGGTTATCACCTTAGTGAGTTACTCCGTGATCTTATCTAGCTTGTTGAAAAATAAGCTAGAGAATCGATCGGCTAGATTGTAACAAGGATCGCCATGTAACTAGATAACTTGACAGTGGTCCCAGTGGGGGTGGTAGATCATCGAAATCTAAGGATTGTGCATCCATGATTCAACAACGTTTCTATAGAACATGGTGCAGTTCGTATGCATGTATTGTATGCAGGCTCCTCTGATAAGCCACTGGTGAGCTGTTAGGAGCACCACCGAGAGGGGCCGGTGCACAGCTGTGGTCCGCCTGTGACGTGGCGTGGACACAGGCCGGTAACCAGCTGGTGGCCAGATGGTGGATTCACCACCAGGGTCGGCCAGTGCACTGCTGTGGTCCGCCTTTGATGTGGCACGGACCAGCTGGTGGCCAGATGGTGGATTCACCATCAGGGTCGGCCGATACACAGTTGTGGTCGATGAGTCATCGGAGTCGACCAGGGGAGGGGAGTCGTGTGAGAGTAGGCGCTGAGGGGAGCCGTGAGCTCGAGGGCTCCGTGTGCTGGGAATAAACTGTCGGTATTGGGCACAGGCTGGCCCTCTGCTGTGCGACCAAACTACACATAGAGTTGGCCTTTGCTAGGATCGATTGGTTCGAGATAAAGTATTCCTCGAATAAATATCAAGGAACTCCAAAAACTTTGTTTTTCAAGCTTACACTTAGTAGACTAAGCTAATTTAATATCTGCAGTGAACCAAAGGCCGTCTGGGCGATGGGATATAGGGCACTAAGTCAGAATTAAAAAAAATATCGAGCGTTTCAGCTAGTGCAGTGTTTTATAAATCTACAAATAATACGGGCTAGAAGATGGTTTGAGCAGCAGAGACCGAGCGGATACTTTCGCACGAAAAACATCAATACAGGGGATCTTGAGGTTTCGCGATTAGCAGGTGATCTTAAATGATAAGATAGTTGGCACTCGTTTTAGACTGAATACAATACGCTTGAGGTAAAACAAGTTGAATTTGGAACAAATGGGCGATTATAAATTGTATTTGTATAAGAAAATTTGATCGAATGTGTTACCTTTGATGTTATCAGGGCCACACGTATGAGCCCCACTAAACATAGGACTAAGTCAGTGCAATTACGAAATTCGGAGTTTAAGATAAGCAAGCAAAATTAACTTTGAAATAATAAAAACTATAAATGGTGAGGGAACATTGATTTACTGCACACGGAATCTAAATAAGGTCATACAAATCTGAGAAAAAAAGAACTTTGTATCTGGTGGGTGATAGACTACTCGAGCTATCGGTAGCTTGTTGGCGGATGAATTCAAAAAGGTACTTTCGAAAGACTGCTCCGAGGGTACTGCAAACGGCCAGAGATTTGAATTGGATCGTATGAGAGAAGCGACTTCACCACCACGTTTCATTCATGCGTCAGAAGCCAGTCGGGGATGCGTCCGAAGTTGCAGTGTAGTTTTCTGTTTTTAGCCAAGTTTCCTTCAACGCAAACAGATAATGCCGTTTTCAGAAGTAAGGTCGCTTCTTCTGAATAGGGATTATTGCCCGTTAGGCGAGGATTCCAAAGACAAGCGCTAAGTTTGACCGCCGGAGCTGTAGCAGGCCTGATGACCCTGAGTTTGAGAGATTTATAGTAACACTTGAGAGAGAACGCACTGAGCGGTTCGCGGCTCTAGCGGGAATACCAAGCGAAAGAAAAAAAACTCAGCTCGCAGTTTCCGTTTTCGTAGTTTCCGCCAAAAGAGCAACTTCTTAACTCGCGGCCCGCGGCCTCGGCTCCGTTAAGCTTTTCTATTGGTAATGCATAACTCACAGACTCACAGGCAGCTGCGAAACATATAGGGTTGCATTCGAACTACGACAACTAGACGAAAAGAAGTAAGCACTTTTCTAGCTAATATACATGTTACCTGCCGCCAGAGCCTATCTGACGCTGCACAGGCGTGCCAAACCCAGCCTGAAGCGATATGCTTTACATGTCCTCAGGAACGTAACTTCTTACGTGCTGCTTGCAAACGACAAATAGATAAGCTTCAAGCAGGTCTTAGCTTTATCAGTTTCAGTTTATGATGCTCGTAACAACTTTGATATTCAAAAGAGAACTCTGGAACGGACTAGAAACGCTAGTAGAGCTCGGTGTCGGGAAGCTAGAGTAATGGCGCCCTCGGCCATTGGTCCGCACGGTGGCTGGTGGCGGCTTGGGCATGCGAGGCTGCCATCTTATGCCGGTTATCGACGGCTTAAGTCAATATTTGCAATAGTCGGTGAGAGCCGAAGTTTAGAATAGCCCCTTAATAGATTTTTACGTCCATCAAAGAGATTTACATGTGCCGCATGGCTCGAATCCCTCTACCGTGATTTATTAGGATAAGAGCATCGCTCCATTTTGTTTGGACAAGTGCGTCAACGGAAGCATGCGATGTGTGCTAATCTTCACGGGTTGCTGACCTGTCATGCGATTTCAGCCGACCAGTCACTGGGGTTCAAGCCCCCATACCACTATTAACTTTACAGGCTGCACGATAGCCCGTATCTAACTGCAGAGGACAGCTGATGCTTAAGTAAACGGGAATATAAGCTCTGAGAAGGCCAACGTCAAGACGGTTTAGTGGTCAATGCGCTCGCCTATGAAGACCAAAATCGTTGAGTCAAGCCCAGCGGCGAACGTGAAGTGTCTGGATAGCGATTCAGCTCTTAGGGCGTTTTACGAATCAATTGTATCATATCTTTGAACCACTAGCAGCTAATAATCTCCTCTCTGTGGCCGACTCATTTGCTCGGATGTACCTCGAGGCTCCTAAAGAATGATTGCATCAAACTTCTTAATCCAAGGCCCCGTATCATCGACCACTTGTCCCAAGTGAGATCCAAGCCACGTCGGCAACAGTGTCAGCGACCGCTTGCAGATTGACCCGCCCCCTCTACACCTACTTCGTGTCTCGCACTCAGCATCTCCCACTCAGAGCAGCTGAGCAAAGAGGCAGTCCACATCAACGGTCGCCTAATTAGCTCTTACTTTGCGATATAGGCAGCAAGAAAAAGGTGCCAATACACTGCCCAGAAATTTCGGCGATTATAATGCTTCATCGACCGGAAGAATCGACATGGAACGTCCGGCAACAGCTGCCGCTGAAGCCGTCGCGGAAAGTGCGGGCCGCTGCGCCGAGGCGAGACCATCCGGGACCAATGAAAATTGATTTCGCCTCTTTCCCTCGTGCCGACCGTCTCGCCATTCGCTCATCACGAGCAAGAGTGTGATGGCACGAGCGAGCGATCGCTCCATGGCTTTGGCCCCAGATTTGCTGGGTCTGTGCTGGGCGCTCGTCCAGCTACTGCAACCATCGTCCTCGTCCTCGAGCTTTGTGATTTCTTCTTCGGCAGCGGCAACGATGACGAAGATGACGATCGCAGCGGTGGCGATGACGATTCCTGCTGTGGTGGCGAATCTGACGACGGTGGCCACGACGACGAAAAGTATAGCCAGCTGTGCCGGTGAGTGCTCAAAATCTGGCGCCTAAGGCTAACAAAGAATTTATTTCGACTGTGAGGCAATTTTCAGGCGCACCCTAAGCCCTCGAAAAGGTCGGCTGCAGAAGCGGAGTGCCATAGCACTAGCTCGCAGGTGACGATGCCCACGTGGCGCGTCGTAGCAGGCGACGCGGCATCATCACCAGCGACGATAAAAAGCTCGAGCGAGTGGGCTGCAAACCTTTGAGCGTCGTTTGGAAAGTGACCATGCTCGGTGTGCAAGGCTTGGGCCGCGCACTCAGGACGACGCCCCGAAATCGATGAGCTGAGAAAAACTACCACGAATGGTTGCCTTCTTTGTCCAGCATTAATTTTCACAGGCGCTAGAACTGCACCGGCGGTGCCCGTGTCATTTGCAGCAGCTTCGTCCCTAGCAATGCACAAAAGTTTAGGCCGCCTCCGAGCACGATCTGCGGGTACATGAGCTTATGGCAAAGATCTTAATTTGCCACCTGTCGGATAGTGCTACGGCATGTGCTGTGAGAGCATCACCAATGACTAGAAAACATGGGACATGCACTAGGTCAACATGTAGATACGGTTGGTTGGGACTGGTGCAGTGTCAGCACGAGAAAGCATGCACAGAACGAATTGCAAGGACCTATTAAAGACTGTTGTAAATAGATGCGTTTTTTGTTTCTTTTTAATGTGGTCACGTCGGGAGATGTCGTAACGTCAGTCTGGAGTGAGTTCCAAGCTTTGAAAGCATACGAACTAAAGGCACAGGGTCTCCAAAGGATTTGAGGTCTTTAAGAGGTACTACGTTTATACGTTAAACAGTTCTATTGATTAACATAGGTAGTAGGCTGCATAGCCTGGTGAGTGGACTAGTGTCGATCGGTAAAAGCATTCCGATAGACTCCAGAGGAATAATCTACACTCTAGACTCTCGACTCTATCGGAATAATCACCTTAGAGTATTTTATCTGCATACATCTGCGTCCTGCACAGAGCTGAGACACTCGCAGTTAATGACCGAGCATTACTGAAGTATACCAAAGGTTTGCTTATCGAACTACCCCATTTACGTAGCGGAAGAAGAGCCTTTCAGTGGCTATCACTCCGCGGGCAAATCACTGCCGTGGACAAAGGAACGATTACAGAAGGACTCGGACACACGACCGGCTTGTCGCGTGAGACCACTATAAGGTTTGGTCACATCCAAGGACGGTCGTGAGCTTACGTCGTGCAGCTGGCAATCCTTAATCGTTGACCGAAAGCCTTTATGGTGACCGACTATCGAGGCTCGTTCTGCCTACGTCTAAACGAAGCTTCTATATCATCTTTTCCGTTATTTTTCTCTATGCAATTACATGAAGTCAAGAGGTCTGTTCTTGTAGCCCAATGTCAGCTCCATAGAATGGTAAGAGCTAGACTAGCCTTCAGCTCGACGCTTACTGATGCATGTTTGTATTATCGGGCTACGCACCAATACGTGCCTGCCATGGTTGGTTGATTGCCACTTCCAGATAAATAAATTGTAAATTATATTGTATACACTTAGTATAGCAACCTCAGAGAAATTAATGTCCTTCTAGGCACTTTAAGAATGCTGTTTAGAAAGCATTACTCACGATTGTTGGCGACATCCTCCAGCGGCAGGCACAATATTGCTGGTACATGCACACGAAAAATGAATCGCAAAGACTCGTCAAATTCTGTTATAAACCAGTGCGTTCTAGGCTTTCTTGTAAATTTAGTTGCGTAAGGGACGATGCTACGCACGTCGGCAGTGAGCTCCGGGCTTTCGGTGCATGGAAACTAAAGACGCAATCTGTAATGGTTTTTTGGTTCTCAGAAGTGCTCGGCAGTTTGTACGGACAGAGAGTGGACGGACGCACGAGTGAGTGCTTTCTCGACGCTGCGCTCTCTCGCTTAGGCGGAGCCCTAACCCGCAATTTGCCACAAGCTAAAGCGAGTGCAAAAAAGGACGGGCGCCGACCGTCGGCGAAGCGCCACTCAGCAGCGGCTGCTGCTCAACGCTCGAGTGGCGCTTCGCTGCCGTCGATGCGGCGTTACGGCAGGACCTCTAAAGAAGCCGTCATCCTCTCGTCGGAGCCAGGAAAGCGTGAAAGCGAAAGTGGAAGTGGCGTGCGCGTCAGGAAAGCGCGTGCGAGTCAGCAAAGCGCGTGCGAAGCGCCAGAATAGAGATCAAGTTCTTGTAAGGCGCTTGCACAAGTGAAGTACATAGTTTTTTTTTGCATTTACATCTTTTATTCGAATAAAGGAACCTGAAAATGCGCGATAGCTAAGCTTTAATAACCCTTTATATTAGTCTTCAGTTTTACGTCTGTGCAGCAGCGCTCCGGTCGCAGCGGCATCGAGTTCAGTTGCATTTGCAGCCTGCTCCGCCACGCTGACCGGCGCGGGAAACTTCAGCTCGCCGCGCTACGCCGACGTCTGCCCGGCGCAGCAGACGAACTGCACTTGGACGCTGCTGAGCGCCGCCAGCGGCCAGTACGTCTGGATCAACGTCAGCTGGTCGTCGCCGTCGGCGGTGGCGACGTCAACGACCCAGTTCAACGTCTACTCGGGGCAGTCGCCGGCGGCCAGCGCCGCCCTTATTGTCGGGTAAGCCCCACCAGCGCCTCTTCAGCACCGCCCCTGCGGCCGCGGCAGCGCTCGCCGAGAGGCGGCGGCGCGCCGACAAGCTGCCGGCCTCGCGGCACTGGAGAGGCCGACTGCGGACTCATGTTTTAGAGGAGGACGTGGAGCGAGGCTGCGGAGGGAGAGCGCACGTCAAGCGGTGCCGCGCTCAGTGCCCGGTTCTTACAAGGGTGGTGCGCGGCTTCACCGTGCGGTCGCCACTACGCCGCAAGCACGGCTTTCGTAACGGCGCCAGAAACAGGCGACACGCGACGAATAAGACGTTGAAGCTAGAATCTAATAGCATGGCTAGTTAATTTTGGGTGCTGCGGGAAACCACTAAAATCAGCTCCAATGCCAATGGCTTGAGTCTCGAATCCTGACTGGCCGCCTATCTCGGGGCCCCGGCTTCGTATGCTGCCTCGGCGATACAGTATCGCACGGTCGCATGATCACGAACTACAATTACCACCAGAATCGAGCTGGTTCATCTGGCGCCGCCGTTTCACTGTTCGCTCGCTTGTACGTTGCAGGACGCCTGGCTCGTACGACAAATCCAACGTGACGCTGATCGCCGGAGCTTCGGCCCTCGTCCAGTTCGCGACGCTCGGCGCTTCGAATGTTTCCGGTTTCACGGCTGATTTCTGGTCGGCAGGTAACTCGTCGCCTCGCCTCGGCTTTAGCCGCCGGGCGATAATGGTGTTCGGGATGTCACCAGAGGCACAGCGCCCAGCCGTGTGTGAGGGGAAGGCTAGCGTCGCTTTCCCTCCTCCGATTAACCGAGGGGTTCGCCAATCCAACAGCGGGTCCCTGCCGCTGGGTTACGCGCTCGCCGGAGTGAGATTTCTCCGAGGTTAAGTCGTAACCGTGGCGGCGGCCGGGCGGTCGGCAGTGCCCGGATGCGGCGGCATGTTTGGCACATTTGGCCGTATGCCAGGATGTTGCAGAGGTCCGTATAAACGCCCCATACAAAAAATGTAAATAATTAATATTAGCAATAACAATACATTTGATATTGTGCCCTCAGGGGACTTAATTTCTTTGTAACGCCGAAGGCTCGGCGGAGTAAGCTTGACCTGCCGCTTACCTAGCGGCGTAGCCTATCGCCTAATGCCGTTCGGTGCGCGCCTACGCGCAATAAGCTGGCCGCCACGAAACGAGCGTTTCTGGCGTGACCTGCTTACCGTTACTAAAGGGGGTCGTGAGTCCGCGGCGTGAATTGGAAAGCGAGACACACAAATTGGGGATTTTACTGAACTGTATTCGCAAGCGCACAAAGTCGCTGCGCGTCTAGTTCAGCTTTATCTCCACACTCCTCGCACGTTCTCAGCTACACTAACACTCTTGCGGAGGGAATACTCCTCCACACTAAGCGCGACCCGGACCCTAAACCCTAACCGGTGAACTAGGAATCCGTTCCTGCCTGTGCCCAGGGAATACCCCAAACACGCCAACTTAAACATTCTAGCGGAGGGAATACTTCTCCACACTGAAGTGCGAACCGGAGTCTAAACCCTACCCGGAGAACTAGAACTCGGTTTCCAACAGTGCGACCGGAATACTCCACACACGCCAACTCAAGCACTCCTGCGGAGGAAATACTTCTCCACACTGAAGCGCGACCCGGAGCCTAAACCCTACCCGGTGAACTAGAGCTCCACACACGCCAACTACGCCTAGCTCGCGCCGGCAAATCCCTATGCCGAGACCACGTGCTAGCGCGCACACACACGACACAAAAGAAACACAAAACACGAAAGAACACACAAAATGCCAGCTCTGCGCGATACGACCGTATTCGGTGGGGTTCCGCCGAATCCTCCTAGCGCTGTCTCGTCTTGTTCCGTCAATCGCCGGCGAACAGCCCGCCCTCCTCCCTCGCTTTCAGAGAAACGAGTGCGATGGCGTCGAAGCCGGACCAAAGACTAAAGACACGAGGCAAAAGACCCAGAGCGAGCGTCGCTCGACTCTTAAATACCTAGCTGGAACAATGGGCAAGAGCTTAGTGGTATTGGGCCCGGACACCATGGCTCATTACGGAAAGGAATGACTACCGTCCCCAGGCCACTGGAGGGGCACCTCCGTCCAGCTTGAATGGCGAATGGGTTCCAGAAGATTCTTTCTTGGAAAGAAGGAAGGCGGGGGTTGACAGGCCAGCCAACATCTATCAGCAGCTTCCGCGAGTATCGGACCAATTCTAAAGGCCGAATCGCCGCCGCTCGTCTCAGAGCTTCCTGGCCTGCTCCTAAGCGCTTGCTCTCTAACCGCACTGACGCTCCTCTCTGGCTCACTGCTCCAGGACAAAGGAGTTCTAGCCCGCCGCCGAACAGCTCTTGTTCGCGCTAAAATTCAGCCAAAGCCAGCAGGGCGCTACATCTTTCTAGGCACTTTCAATTTGTAAAATTCATTCGTATAGCGCCCTAGGAGAACTCAAATGTCTATTTAGGCCCTCCACATATCCCACGGGGTTCTAGCCGACGACCCCGGTCGTCATTTAAATTCACCCTGACCTCGGTCGTGGCGAGAACCGTAATCACCAGACCAAAACAGCTTTACACCTCGAAAGTGCGAAGTTAGTCGTTTGCTCGCGAATGCGAACGACACGTATCGTTTCCCGGTTTCCTGCAGACGGGTGCTCCACAATTCGCCCGGCTAGTGGTTTTTGACTGTCGGGCTCATTGTGAATGGACACACTTGGTCTGCACGCCACTTTGCTGTAAGCAGGCACAGCGTTCGCAGGGCCGGTGCGGAGCGAGCTCACCAGAGCTGACGCACTCACACCCGCATCGTGGGGGGGGGGCAGGGGCCGGGGCGGTCACACTGTGGAGCGTTACTTTCCCGATCGCGTTCCACCGGCATGCGAGCATCCGCCCTGTATTTTGACACTGTCTAAGCGGCAGGTAGGTGATACCACCCGTTTATTCAAGCGCACGCTGCAGTGGACCAGTATGCGACTGTCACGCCCGGCGTCCTCGACGTACCACCCATGCCTTTGCCGCCCCTCATTTATATATCGCAACCATAAATCAGCCCAAGAACCAAATAAAGCGTCAACATCTAAAAATAGCCACACGCCCTGCCGCCCGTGCTCTCATGGGCCGCGAGAGCTTCCGCTCTGTGCTCAGAGCGAGAGGGGCACTCAGGGGCGGCCTTCAGCGGCGCTTACAAGCAGTAAGCAGAGGTCAACTGCGGCCAGCAGTGGTCAACCGGTTTAGCTGCGATCGGCGGCAATCGGCGGTCAATATCGGTGGCAATCGGCGGTCCGTCGTCAGTGGCACTTGCACGGCTCACATCATAGATCCACTAGTGTCCCGCGACGGGAGACAATTCCTAGGTCTAATTTGCTTAGCGGCGGAAGAGCCTTTACAGAAGTCCCCGCTGCCTGCAGTAGGTGATGTAGAATTGCCAGCCATCAGCACGACTCGAACCAAGATCTGGGACGTGAGGAGCGAGCACCTCATTCCTAGACTAACATCCAGACGAACAAAATCCTGAAGCGGCAACAGCTTGCTGGGGTTTTAGTGACGTTTCGCGACTCTCGAGCGTTGGTTTGGGGGAAGCCGGGCTCCTCAATGTCAAGCGAAATGCCAGCTCGCTTTCTGCACGCGACAAACGCTCGCCGATTCCCTTGGAAAGCAGCGTGCCGTAAGATTTGCGGCAGAGGCTGGAAAAGAGAGCGCGCTTCCTCCTCGGTTGCTGTCGTGCCGACGCCCTAGAAAAAGCGTGCAGGAAGCTCTCTGAGGTTCAGCACGTGAGGCGGCCATACATCGGCCGCTTCTGAATCTAGCCGCCACGCTGCTGCGGCGCGGCTAGCGATGCTAATCGGCAAGCGAAGAGAAGTAAACTTTGGCTCGCCACATTTTATTGCCCGCGCGCATCGATCTTCTTCCTTTTATGCTTTCCCGTTCGCCTCGACGTTTAAACAGCTTCGCCGAAAGTCGTTCACTCTCGCGCGATAATCGATTACAGCGGCTCGCATCAAATCAAGGGCGTGTCGCCTTCTTAAGCAGCCAGCGGGCGAACAAACTCGGACCAGCGCCCGAGTTTGCTCGTCCGTCGCACAATGCTCTTTCGCGCTTTTGCTTGGGCGCTGGGTACTATTAGGAGCTGTAGCCACGGCCGGCGGCTACCGCGGGCTGGACGACCGAGGGTGCCGTTGACGCCGGCAGATATGAGCAGCAGGCTCTGCACGCTATAGTCGCACAGCTGCCTCACCCTTGACCGGCTTTGGCGAGCGGCCACGCTGTGGCGGGTGGAGGGGCCGCCAAGAGCATGCTCGAGCCGCGGCCTATCGAGCTGCAGCCGAGGGCGGCTGGAAGCCAGGCAAGAAGACCGAGGACGGCCAAGCACAGCACGAAGGGCGCGGCCCTCGGCGGCGGCGAGCTTCGTGCTTCGCGCTTGGCCAAAAGCGAGCGCACCCGGCTCCACGACCTTCGCTCTCGGCTGGCAAAGGCGCCTGGAGGCGCTCCTCCGGAAGTGCTAGCAGCGTTTGCAACTCCTAACCTCAGCAAGCACCCCTGACGTCAGTGAGCTGCTGCGGCCCTCCACATCATCAGAGACATAATGATGATGATGATGTATCTCCGTCAGTAACTCCACAAAGTCATAAAGACCATGTGGGTGTTACGCAGGAGAGTTTTGTATAGCGCACTCACAGCCTAAGCGGCTTTCGGTACGCATTCGGTAGCCAACAGACTTCGTCTCACGCAACAAAGAGAAAGTGGGAAGCATAGCAGAGTCAGGAGAGCAGTTGAGGTAGTGAGTAGCATAGAAGTAGCAGTTCAGGACAGCTGAAAAAGATGTGCCATAGTTGGCAGTTGGAGAGTAGATGTCGTTGCGTAAGAATTGTGGAAGCGAGTTCCACAGCCTAGGACCTGCAGAGCTAAAGCTTCTGTCACCAACTGTCTTTAAGCGGAGGAATGGGACAGCTAATTTATTGTCCACACAGGACCTGAGGGGCGAACAGGCTGAAACTGATGCAGCAGTTCAGCTAGGTACGAAAGAGTGAGAGAGAGAGAGAGAGAGAGAGAGAGGGAGATTAATAGATGGATAGATAGATAAATAGACAGATAGTAGATAGATAGAAAGATAGATAGATAGGTAGATAAAGAGAGAGAGAGAGAGAGAGAGAGAGAGAGAGATAGAGAGGCGAGAGAGAGAGAGAGAGAGAGAGAGAGAGAGAGAGAGAGAGAGAGAGAGAGGGAAAGTAGAGCCGGAGGCGGAGCTGGCCGACCTCGCAGCGGTCCAATGCGAACGTGGAAGACACACTTCAGCGAACAAGAGCAAAAAAGTGAATTACTTAAGGGCTATAGCTTTACTGTGTGAATTCAACCTAATGCAGCATGCTGACCGTCGTATACGTCAAACTGTAAGAGACAAGTTCACGCTCTTCAGCTTCAAGCTCTTCACCATTGCCTACCGACGGAGGGCACTCGAAGAGGCCGACGACAAAGTTACGTCCGTCCACTCGAGCTTCCGCCGATTTCACGTCAAAAAACGCTACGATTGCGCGCTATAGTATATTACTCATAACCTCGCGGTCTTGTCTCCTACATAAAAATTGGGTCGCTAGGTTTTTCTCCTACTATTCCTGTCTTTGTAATGTAATGCATCCCCGTCTGTAACTTCACAAAGTCATAAAGACCATGTGGGTGTTACACAGGTGAGTTTTGCATAGCACACTCACAGCCTAAGCGGCTTGCGGTACGCATTCGGTAGCGAATAGACTTCGTCTCACGCAACAAAGAGAAATTGGGAAGTACAGCAGAGTTAGGAGAGCAGTTGAGGTAGTGAGAAGCATGGAAGTTGCAGCTCAGGTACGCTGAAAAGGATGAGCCGTAGTCGGCAGCAGGAGAGTAGTTGTCGTTGCGTAAGAATTGTGGAAGCAAGTTTCACAGTCTAGGACCTGCAGAGCTATAGCTTTTGTTGCCAACGGTCTGTTAGGGGGGATGGAACTGCTAATTTATTGTCCATGCAGGACCTGAGGGCGTGAAGAGGCTGAAACTGGTGCAGCAGTTCAGCTAGGTAGGAAGGATTCCAGGAGCCAAGCTTATCAGTATCCCTATTACTAAAAGTAGAGTAGCCGTCACAATTTTTGCCAGCAGTCAGAAAAGAAAATATTCCCGATTACCGGGCTTAGCTATGCCGCGTCTGAAGCCTTTTTCAGCCAGCCTTGCCGCACGCCTTTAGCGGCCTCTGCAAAGAGACCTAAGCGGGCAAGGTTGACAAGGTTGACTCTTAGATTTATCTGGCTAAGGCTCAGTTCTATCGGTACAGCAACTCTTTGATGAGTAAGGAGCCGTTTCCTTTAACTGCTCTGATCGCTGAGCGAAATGTTGACGGCTATGATCGGGTGGGGGGTTGATGATCGCGTGGGGGGGCGTTAGGCCGGCTCACGAACACTCAGGAGTGGCCTCGGCGGCCGCAACGGTCCAATTGACTTGTCTCGTCATACTTTGAAAAATTCAAGCAAAACTGATCGGTGGCAGAAGCAAGAATACTTTGGTATGCGTTGTGGTTTCCAACAGCAATCAGCTGCGACCATTCCTTTAAGGCCGGAAACACTTGTTCAGCCCAAAATCCGATGCCCGCCCACATCCACAAAGACTCAGAAACTAACAGAAAACAGTTTTCAACTTGAAAGCGCCATGACCCGGAAAACGCATGGGAACTGAGGATGTTTCGCTACTTTGAAGAGCAGTAGTAGTGCGGGCGGTTTAGTAGCCCCTGCAGTAGTCCAGGGTGTTCTGCCTGACTCGCTCATTCTTACGGGGGGGTTAATTCACATAGTGTTTGTGACCATGGTGATTTACTATCATGCTATTGTGGTTGATGCACGTGTGTATGATTTTGAATTCGACATAACGTGAAAGCGTATTTTTGTGGCTGTAAGTGTTTAATTTGACTCAGCGTGTTTGTAATGTTTGTGAGTGCACGTGAGGGTTCACATGTGCATTAGAGCTAGAGTGTGTGCATGATTTTATATACTGTCAATCATCTTCAAAAGCGATATATATATATATATATATATATAAAGATTTATTTTGTAATAATTTTCTTTTCCTTGGGATATGGATCATCCGTCAAACGCAGATGAAGCCTGTCCGTGTCTTTAATGTAGGCACATCGAACTGTTCCCGTCCTAAGATTTATTTGACAAACGAAGCATTTCAAGCGCATGCACAGCAACATGCACAGCAATGCGCCCGAAATTAAAGTGGTTCTCACCAGTTGATCAGGCACCATAAAGTGCATATGGCATGACCATTAAACTTTGAGCATATAGCAGTGTGCTTTTTCGTAATGAACGTGCACTTTTTGATCAAAGGTAGAAAGACAGTAGACAATAAAAAAAATGCGATGTGCACCTCCATGTGAGAGTATCGGACGGAAATGGGCACACTTTTTGCGTTCGAGCATATCTTATCAAGGTTACAGCATGCAATATAAAAGATAATTGTTTGTTTGTGTAGGGGATGGGAGCATACATTTCTCTCGGGGCTCCTAAATGCTCCTGAATGCAATGCATTCAAAAGCGAATAAGTACAGTGTAGATTTGCTAAGGCAATCGTGCATACATACAATCAGTCCCAAAACCATACAGAATGGCTACAGTTCATGTGGCTGCTACTTGATTTGGGTAGCATTATGATTTTTAAGCCATGCGAATAAAATTGATAGACCCCTTTTGAAAATACTAATGGCAACCCAAAAACAGAAATATCTGACGCGTCGAGCGTTAAATGTGATTTTGACCAAACATTATTCGGTATGAACTCCAGTAGTTAAGCTTGTTTCACAGAGCGTGAATTTAAAACTAAATGGTCGGCAAGTGATGTAGGCTGAACACCCTTCCTCTGGCAACTGTCGATATAGTTTCGTCTTAGTGCTATGGGGTTAAGATAGCGTGGCTTTTTTGTCCAGCCGCATAATCGCAGCGGGTTACGATAAGTGCAGCCCACCCAGCCACATTTAGACACTGGCATCCGTGCAGGCAATCCTGCTGAAGGGTTTACTTTATATGCAAGCGGTCGAAAACGGCATAATAATCCGGGCCCTGAAAGCCTGATATGCTGAAGATAGGAGAGTATCTACTATCATTTTCATCACAACAAATCTCGTCCCGGACGAGCAAGTTGGCTATGGCCCAGCCTAGAACTAATGATGCTGTCAATGAGAGGGACTGCCTTGAACCATGTTATAATTATGCAACACAATTGGCGTACCGAGCAGATTCTGGTGCTGGCTTGAACAGCCACAACGGCAGACACACTTAAACACAGACACTCAAACGCAAACACACACACAGACACAACAAAACACGAAGAGCTTCAGGTTCATGCGACGCGGCCGATGGATAGCGTAGCCTGTTAGAGCAGCCGATCTCGGTTGCTAAACACAGTAGTTTGCAGTGACTCTAGAAGTATTAAGCACCGCTGACTGTTGTACTATGGACCTGTTTCTTTGGCAAATGAGGTGGAAACTTATATGGGCTGGTAACGTTCGCTGGTAAAGTCGGCAGACGCTATTTTTGTTGAATTCGGTCTCATCTCTATGCCTAAGCTTGAAGGACCGTTGGCATCAAACGCTTTGGTTCTGCAGGTTCTTAGATTAGGAAATTACTTCCAGAAATCTTACCCTACGTAGATTTACGTGGCCCTACTCACATCATGAATCGCAGACTCAACCAGAGCTTCTCATACAACAGCACTTTGTCATCACCAATTATTACCGAATCCTGCTTATCTGACCACATGCAGATCTTATTCATACTACAGTGTGTGCCCACCTCTTTCTTTGAAATAACCTGTGAATCGCGAAAACCTCAAGACCCTTGACGATGATGCTCTCCGTGCGAGAATATCTGCTTTGCTTCTGCAGCTAAGTCGTCCCTCCGATCTGTCATCATTAGTAGCTACAACACGAAACTAGCTGACACGAATGACGAGTTTTCACCTCTGACTAAGCGCACTGCGTGTCCTCGCCCAGAACGGTCTACAGTTTAATAAAGACATTAAACTAGCCAGGTGTACTAAGCGAAAGCTTGAAAAACATGCAAAAATCAGGACTGGCTATCCGTCGGCAGGCATATGCAAACTACTGTAGGTCGTACCAATCGATCCTAGCAAAGACCGAGTCTAGCTTCTATAGAAACATTGTTGAATCACAGATGCACAATTCATCAAATCAAAAAACGCTGATGTCGACGATCAACCTTCTCCTCAACCGCTTCCAGATTATCTCCTTACCAGATGATCCTTGTGATTATCTAGCCGATCGCCCCTCTCGATTCTTTGTGCAGAAGAGAGAAAACATCAGGAAGTCCCTGCGACGACAGCAACCCCTTAGAATGCTGTTCCCCGATTCCTGGCTGCTCCTCAATGTCTACATTTAAGCAGGTCACTAGTGATCTCGTCCCAACGTTCATATCCCAATCAAAGAAGACCACCAGTCCTCTGGACCCTATTCCCACTGTTCTGCTCCTACGTTGCATTGATCTGCTGCTGCCATGCATAACTAACATCATTACGATTTCATTAGCCTCAGGTCATGTCCTAGCGACTTTCAAAAAGCCTTTAGTCAGACCACTTCTCAAGAAAGTGACACTAGACCGAGAGAACTTGAGAAACTACCCCCAAGTCTCCCTTCTACCTTTCCTATCAAAGATACTGGGACAAGTCGTGGTGGACCAGCTTACCTCTTATATTGAAACTTCAAACCTTGCTGTAAGTCTCTGTCTGGCTTTAGAGCTAATGACTGCTCAGAGTCAGCATTGCTTAGGGTGTACGACGAACTACTCAGGAATTCAGGCATAGGTAGAGTATCTCTGCTTGTTTTGCTAGATCTTTCGGCAGCTTGTGATGCTATTTATCACAAAGTTCTTCTAGAGCGCTTCTCATCTTGCCTGGGTATCACTGGCACTGCTCTGCAATGGTTCAGGTCCTATCTCAGTAGCAGACTCCCGTGTATTGACGTGAAAGTACAAAGATCATCCGAGGTACCTCTTAAATATGGGGTACCTCATGGCTCAGTGCTAGGTCCGGTTCTTTTCACGGTTTGTACTCTCCCTCTCACCGATGTGATTACAAAGCACAGTCTAGGCTTTCACTGCTTTGCAAATGACACTCAGTTGTATTTTTGCTTTTATCCCTCCCAGCCTTCGAGCACATCGAATTCTCTCAACTCACTTGCTGCATGTATTGATGACATCCGCACATGGATGGCATCAAATTTTCTAAAACTAAATGATGATAAAATTAACTTGCTATTTAATGTAATTTAATATAATTTAATATAATGTAATGCAATGTAATATCATGTAATATAATGTATCTCCGTCTGTAACCCCACAAAGTCATAAAGACTATGTGGGTGTTAAGCAGGAGAGTTTTTTATAGTGCACTCACAGCCTAGCGGCTTTCGGTACGCATTCGGTAGCCAACAGACTTTGTCTCACGCAAAGAGAAAGTGGGAAGCATAGCAGAGTCAGGAGATCGGTTGAGGTTGTGAGTAGCATAGAATTAGCAGCTCAGGACTGCTGAAAAGGATGTGCCGTAGTCGGCAGTAGGAGAGTAGTTGTCGTTGCGTAAGAATTGTGGAAGCAAGTTCCATAGTCTAGGAACTGCAGAGCTAAAGCTTATGTCGCCAACTGCCTTTAAGCGGAGAAATGGGACAGCTAATTTATTATTCACTCAGGACCTGAGGGCGCAAACGGACTGAAACGGATGCAGCAGTTCAGCTAGGTACGAAGGAGCCAAGCCGTGGCCGGCCTTGTGGGTCAGCTTACGAACTTTGCTCTGTACCCTTAGCTCAACCGGCAACCATCCTAGCTCTTTCAGCAAAGAAGACACGTGCTAAAACCGCTGGGCTTGAAGACTAGACTTGCAGCCATATTCATAGTCCGCTGCAGTGGCATAATAGCTTTCATTGGCAGCCAAGCCAAAAGGGAATTACAATTATCAAGCCGAGACAGAACTAAAGAGCTAGTTAAATTTTTTACAAGCCACTGTGGGAGACAGCTTCTAATCTTGGATAGGGATCGGACGTGACGGTTAGCTGTAGAAGCAGTCTTCTGAATGAAGCTTTTGAAATTGAGGCAGCTGTCGAACACGACACCTAGATTACGAGCACGTGGTGAAAGTCGCACAATAGCATCACCTATTAGAACAGCAAAGCCTTTTAATCCAGCCACACGCTTAGGGTGTCCTATGAGCAGCAGTTCGGTTTTATCATCATTTAATGTCAGGAAGTTTTCCGACATCCAAGATCGAACATCGGCGAGGCAAGTATTCAGTTTCTCAGTTGCTGCATTAGATTCCAACGGTTTGAATGACAAATACAACTGAGTATCATCAGCATAGAAGTGATATCCCATTCCATGGGCCTTAATGACTTTTCCCACAGGTTTTGTATAAATGAAGAACAGCAAGGGGCCGAGTATGGACCCTTGAGTGACTCCATAGATGACCCTTCTCGTGTCTGAGACCAGACCCCCACACGGCACGGATTGAACACGACTAGACAAGTACGATTTAAATAACGCAAGTGCTTCGTCTGTTAGGCCGATCGTTGTTCTCAATCGTTCAAGCAGAACTTCGTGATCAATGGTGTCGAAGGTAGCAGAGAGATCTGGCAGAGCTAGGGCAGTGACACTCCCGTCGTCGTTGCCACGTAGAATGTCATTGTTAACACGGATGAAAGCAGTTTCGGTAGAGTGCTGCCTCTTGAACCCTGATTGAAATGTTTCTGAAATTCTATTATTCTTTCAATATGTTCAACCAACTACTTAGCAACAATTTTTTCAAGAATATTTGATAAGAACGGAAGAAGGGAAACTGGACGATATTTTGCTAGGACCTCTGTGTCTAATCCAGGCTTTTAAAGAATAGGTCTAATGATTGCCGATTTAAAGGACTTGGGGGCAACCCCTCTTCCCAAAGAAGCGATAGAAATCTTGGTTATGGCAGGGCCAAGTTGGCCTGGTAGTGAAGACCACAGAGATGGTGGTATAGGGTCTTTAGGAGACGAGCTATTTTTGCTAGACCTTATTAAGGCAGCCACATCGCCTGCAGAAACATCGGAGAACCTTTTAAGGAAGGTCACAGGTTGAGTAACGGCGATTGATTTAGTCGGAGGAGGCTTAATGGAGGCACGAATGTGCACAATTTTTTTCAGTAAAGAAGGTTGAAAACCTTTCGACTGAGCCCTTAATATCTAGGGAGTCAGACCTCTCAGCATTTACCGGTAAATGCTTTACTGTCTTATAAATTTGTTTAGGGTCCGACTGGGAGGAATTCAGATTTCTAATGAACATAGAAGCCCTGGTTTTATTAAGCTTTCGGGTGTAAACTTAAAGGATGTCTTTAAAATTGACTAGATCTGCCTCAGACCTCAATTTCTTGAAACGACGTTCTAGCCTGCGCTTAACCCGGCCCATCTTGAGGAGTTTTTTTTTAAATTGAAAGGAATCTTCACGACTTTGAACATGGATAGAGCGAACAGGAGCATGCTTGTCAAGAGCACTCCTGGGTGTCATGTTCATCGCATCAGTGAGGGTATAGAGGCTGCCGGTCAAGTCTGAATGTAGATCAAGAAGATCTGCATCACAAACAGATTTCAAAAACTTGTCCATGTCAATGCTGTGTAAGTTACGTCGTTTGGCAAATTCGACATTGCCCTGTACGTACGAGGAAGCAGGAACAGTAAACGAGACCGAAAAATGATCTGAGAGGGTCAGTGGGCACACCACAAGGTCAGTGGGGAGGACATCCTTAGGTATCACGAGATCTAGTATATGGCAAACGACGTGGTTATTATCATTAACCTGTTGGGCCAAACCAAAATTCTCCAGACAGTCAAGAAATGAGCCGACATAGCTGTTGCTAGGGTTGTCAACGTGAATATTGAAGTCTCCTACAATCAGTAACGGCATGTCACACACACAAATATTTTAGTGAAGAACTCTGAAGACTCCTCTATAAACAAGTTTAGACAGCCAGAAGGAGGCCGGTATATCACAACAGTGAGAGGCATTGTCTTTGATGAAGACCTGATAGCAACCGATTCAAACGATGGCCCATGCGAGAAACTGCCCATTCTATAGCCAAACGATTCGTGACCAACAATTGAAACCCAGCCACCAACCTTTTCAGAACGCATGGACTGATTTTCTAACTATCCAACTAAGATTCGGTTTCATTCTGGTGCTCACGTGTTCAGTATATCTATTTTGAAACTGCAGTGCGATGGTCGGCATGCAGCGAGTCAAAGATAGAAATGAACCTAAGAGTTTCAAGGCATTTTCAGTGTAAACGCGTACGAAATATCAAAACCAACTTTCCATCGATAGGCACAGGAGGAATTCTGTAGATCGTACCAATCGATCATCGAAAAGACCGAGTCTAGCTTCTAGGAATAGCATTGTTGAATCGCAAATACGAATCCAACAATGGTTATATCTACGATATGCCAACTCCTTAACCTCTCTTGGATTAGCCCCTTACCTATTCATCATTTTTATTGTCTAGATGATTGCTTCTCTAGCTTCTCTGTCATACATGCTGACAATATCTAGGAGTCAATCTTTAGGGTGGCAGCTTTTCTCGTGGAATGTCGTCCCTCTACTACATGCAGCACTTAATGCATCCATTTGAGGTGGCCGCTATTGACCTTGTCTTGGAGTTCTATCCAAATCAGTGAAGATAACTAGTCCTCTTGACCTTATTTCCACTGTCCTGCTTCTACGGTGCATAGATCTGCGGCTGCATGCATATTTAACATCACTAATATGTCATTAGCCTTAAGTCACGCCCCAGCACCTTTCAAAAGGCTCTAGTCAGGCCTTTACTCAAGAATGCAATACAATACCAAGAGAACTTAAGCAACTTCCGCCGGGTTTCCCTTCTACCGTTCCTATCAAAGGCACTGGAAAGAATCGTGTCAGATAAGCTGAACTCATCTATTGAAACTTTGAACCTTGCTAGTAAGTTCCAGTCTGGTTTGACAGCTAATCCCCACAGAGTCAGCATTGCTTCGGTTTCATACCAATCAAATTGGGAATACAGACTTAGTTTGAGTCTCTCTGCTTTTTTGCTCGATGTTTCGGCAGCTTTTGACACTTTGGATCACCGAGCCTTTTTTAGCGCCTCCCGTAGCACCTGCGCATCACCAGTATTAAGTTGCAGTACTTCAGGTCCAATTTCAACGGGAGAGTCCAGATTATCGATGCGGATGACGAAGATCTTCTCAGAAATCACTGAAGTATGAGTAGGATAGCACGGAGTTCTGTGCTTGGTCTCCTTTTTTCACGGTTAATATTCTTCCACTTGCCGATATGATTTCTAATCACAAATCTAGGCTTACACTTCCATGCAGATAGCACTCAGCTCTTTGTTTTCTTGATCGCTACCAGCCCTACACAAAGTCAATTCCTGCGCTGCATGTATTGGTATCATCCACACATGGACGGCGGTAAACTTTCCTAAATTGAATAAAAACCATCGTACTAGTTGAAAAAAACATCTTAGTAGTTAGGAGCAAACTAACGATTATTCTGAATACAAAACCAATCACTCAGTATTAATACTCTGTCAGCATATATGCTGTTGAATCTAGGCAAAGTATTGGTGTCATGTTTAAAAGTTACATTTGTGATATCCCGTTTAAAATTTGGGTTTTTCTAGACAGGGATAGTATATCTAAATTGGTCCATGAGTTATGAGATCCCGTATCGACTTCTGCGACTAACTGCTTGCTGGCCCAACGGACTATGCAGTCAGAAGCATACAGCTAGTATAAAACTCAGTAGCTAGGCTTGTCTAAGCTAGGCGCAGCAAATGGAACATCACACTACCTGTCGCCGACCTGAACTGGCGATGCAGAAACTTCAAGGTTTTGTCACTCACTGTCCATTTTGTCACTCACTGTCCCTTTCATGTCCCTTAATTCTTTTTCTCCAGCCTTCCTATCAAATCTACTCCCCACAAGGCTAGGCATCGTACCACCAGGTTTTTAGAATATAAAAGTTTCCGATACCCTGTTCTCAGTTCAAATACTTTGGAGACCGTGCCTTTACTTCGTATGCTCCCAAAGCCACTCACTTCTGACTAACGTCACGACATCTCCTGACTTAACCGCATTAAAAAATTAAACAAAAGACGTATCTATTGGTCACGGCTATCACTGGATCCATGTGATTTGTTCTTTATGTGCTTATGCATGCTGTCACTGAGCATATTGCCAATAATTATTTTCGCATGCTGACCCTGTCATGTCGCCACTAACCATGTTATGCTCACAGTCACTGAGCATGCTATTACCAACAATTCAGTCATGCCTTCTTTGCATCAGATGCGAATTTCCTATAAATAGACTGTCTTCACTCAGGGCGCTATAACAAACGTTCTATTATTATTATTACTATTAATGTTATATTTAGCGGAGGCAGAAATGCGAGAGCTAGCAGAGTGTTGTAAATTAACGTTGAGCCCATTCTTACGATTAGCCATTGAACCAGGATCACGTGATGGCAAAGCTAGTTTTATAGGATATTTTTATCCTTCCTTTGCGTTAAATGCGAAGTTCCTAGATTCATATTGCTCTCTCTCAAGGCTCCAAACCAAATGATCTAGTATTGCTATTATTGTATCTAGCAGGGAAATAAATTTAAGTATTAGCAAAGTGGCGTAAACTAACGTTGAGTCAATTCTTGTGATTAGATGTTGAACCAGGATCACGTTATGGCATAGCTAGTTTTATAGGATATTGGTAAGTTATTGAGAAGTGAATGCAAATGTTACGTCGTTATTTAGGTTGTAGCTCGTCGATGATCGTGACAGCTGTCAGTGCAACGACCTTCGTGTCACCGAATTATAAGGGATCGACGCCGCCGGGACTGTATTGCCTATGGAATCTGAGCTCTCCGACTACACAAATGATGAATGTATATATTGATTACAGTATCTCAACAGGGTTGCTCCTAGGAGTCTATTCAGGAAGCACAGTGGATTTTAGAAACCTTTTGATCCGGTAATCAGAGAATCGTTCCGCATGGATGCATGCGATTCTTTAGTAAATGTCGAAAAAGCATATTTTTATCCCCACAGAATCAACTCTTCGCAGGTCGGCAATTTCAACGTTCGCGTAGGACCAGGAGCAATTATTTTGTTTACGACGTCGTCTGTCAATACCAATTCATGGTTCTCGGCAACGGTCAACACGATCGGTAAATTTCGGTTTTTAGAGACGGAGACGAGCTTTTGCGGCGGCTTTCAGCTTATGAGGTGTCGCGAATGCTACCTTATTATACTTGATGCATCTCTAGGGTGCAGCTATACACTCATCGGAAATGGCACGATATACCCTTATGTGGGAGGAGGCAGACCTCAGGCAGCCGGTCTGAATTGCCGATGGAGGTTACAAGTTTCATCGAGCTTGCTCTACCTGAAGCTCGTTGGGCTATTCAAGTCGCCCCAATACGGCGCCTGTGTGAACGGCACGGGGGAGAGTGTGACGGTGTATGACAGCGACAGTGCGACTGCGAATACCCTTTGGTCGTAAGTTTTTTTGTCTTTCGACTGATGAGGTTCAGTTTTAGAAAGTGTTTCGACGAATTGATTGTTTTGCATTGATATTGGTGGTCAGCACGTATACTCCCACTTTGTTTAGCGTGAAAAGAAGTACATTCACGGGAAAGCTCAGTCTGTATACGCCTTAAATATGCAATTTTCAGGACTAACATGCTTCTTTGAACATTTATTGGTTGAATTCTTGGGCGGCGTATTCAGGATATAGATAAGGAAATGTAAAGCACCTAGAAAGAGATTGAGTTCTCTGGGGGCGCTTTATCAAGTGTGTTATTATTATAAAAAAGTGAGTAGCACTTGATCTTGTGGAGGGCACTGGGGAGAGTGTGACTGCGTATGACAGTGACAGTACGACTACGAATAGCCTGTGGTCGTAAGTTATTCGTCTTTCGACCGACGAAGATTAGTTTGAGAAATTGTTTCGACGAACTAATTGTTTTGTATGTGTAATCGGTAGGCTGGAGCCAAAGAATTAAGAGACCTAAAAGTGAGCAACAAAAGCATGAAGGCGATCCGTTGCTGGACTGGTTGCCAGTGCAGGTCCGCAAGAATTGGTGTGGCATCTGAGATGCTTACGACTGACAAGCCGCTGCAGAGTTTTGCACCAGCTGTGAACGTCTGATTGCACCGCCGATAGGCCAGATAGCAGTGAGTTACAGACGTCACGACCGGATGTCTCAAAGGGGTGAACCAACCTAGATTTGGTATCCTTATCTAAGCAAGCCCAAATTTTAGCAGTGTTGTGTAGCTGAAAGTAGGCAGAATTGATTTTGGCTCTGATGAGGTCGTCTAACGAGAGGTCACTTCAGAACAAAACACCTTGATTTCGTGCAGATTCATCAGAAGATATGCTGGCTCAGCGAGTTTTGAGCGATAGCCTTTTTAATTTCTGAATTGCACTTGCTTTGCCCATAGCTAATTAGTTGGTTTTTATCATCATTCAATTACGAAAGTCTGCAGCCCTCCATGTGCAGATGTCATCAATACATGCAGCAAGGGAGTTGATAGAATTCGACGTGCTCGAGGGCTGGGAGGGATCGAAGCAAAGGTACAACTGAGAATCATCTGCATAAAAGTGAAAGCCTGTATTTTGCTTGGCAACCGCATCTGCAAGTAAGAAATTAAAGACTCGATAATGCTTGCGTGTGCAGTTTTCTGAAAAATAAGCAAAATTAAAATTTAATTCATGGAAAACAAGTAAAGCGTTCCAGTTCACTAAAGCAGATTTGGAGGTTATTTCATCTCTTCTCATGGGTAAACCCAGTGTGATTCAGAGATTGAAAAGGCGGACTCTCAAAATTGGCTTTGCAAGCACATCTCCTATCGAATCAGCTCGAAATCTAGGTGTCATATTCCAAAGCGACCTCTCGTTACACGACCATATCAGCTTCACAGTCAAATCTGCCTATTTTCAGCTTCATAACATTGTTAAAATTCGGGCTTGTTTAAATAAGGATACAACGTCCAAGTTGGTCCATGCATTTGTGACATGTCTCGACTTCTGCAAGTTGCTGCATACTGGCCTACCAGCATGTGCGATCAGGCGACTGCAGCTGGTGCAAAACTCGGCAGCTAGGCTTGTATTTCGTGAGCGTGGTAGTTGTTACATTACTTCTCTTCTCGCCGACCTGCACTGGCTACCATTCAAGCAACGGATTGACTTCAAGGTTTTTTCGCTCACCTTTAGGTCCCTTTATTCTATGGCTCCAGCCTATGTGTCAGATATACTACCCCATCAGGCCAAGCATCGTACCACCCGCTTTTCGGAATCCAACAGTCTGGAAATACCTCGTACAAACCTTAAATCCTCTGGAGACCGTGCATTTAGTTCGTATGCTCCCAAAGCCTGGAACTCCCTCCCGACCTTCGTCAGAACATCCCCTGACCTGACCACATTTAAAAAGAGCTTATAGACAGACCTATTTAGGACAGCATTTCGTGGGTCCTTGTGATTCGTCCTTCATGTGCTTATGCGTGCTGACACTGTGCATGCTGCCACTAACCACATTTGCATGCTGACGCTGTGCATGTCACCCCTAACCATGTTATTCATTTTTTTTGTTTTTCATGCATGGTTTCACTTACCATTCAATTGCATTTCCCTTTGCAGCAAATGTAAAGCGCCTAGAAAGACATTGAGTTTTCTGAGGGCGCTTTATTAAGTGCATTATTATAGTTATCACTATTATTATGTAGCTTGGGGCAGTACTACGTAGGAAATTGTATTGATTATTGAAAACAAAATTTAGCGAGACCTTTTTCAAGTATTTTTTCACTAAAAATAATGAATACCCAAATTCATAAGCTTCAAACCACACGCAATGATTTCTATCATTGCGTGTGGCCCCACTCGTGGCCGACTGGCTATTACTAGTTCGGATAACGGCAATAAACGTGCTCGGCACTTAATCCTTACCTTGCAATTGCGGCCAATAAATGAGACGTATTGTTTCGCATGATTTTAACAGGCCCTTCCTGTATTACAGAACTTAGAAATGTCTGTCGAATCTCACACATAATGGGGATTACCTTCTTGAGGAACAAAGCGTCTGATCGATAAAATCAATTTATCTTTTGCCATGTTCTCCAGAGGTTTTCATCACCAGGTTAGCGAAATTCTTAGGTGCCGATGGTTTTTTGATTGTCTAAGAGAATATACCACCTTAAATAATTGAATTTATTACACTGGTCAACAAATATTTACAAAAGTAACTTTACAGAAACAAACTAGTCAATTCTTGTTAATTGTTTTGTGGTCAACACGAGTATGACCATTAAATTTCAAAATTGGCTTTACTTGTTTAAATCTACAATAAATCGATGTTTAAATCACGAAACGCATGCCAATAGTAAAAGCCTTACGGTTAATACCTGCAAAACAATAAGTCACACAGTACTTTCTAGAACTATTTTCCTGTCTCTTGTACAGCTATTCGGTAGCATCTCTGTGGAGTGTCCACCAGTAATCAGACAGCATTGTGATAGACCATTTCCCTGGTAACTTTATTCTTCTTTTGAGATATATTTATGAAAAATTTGCCATGTCTTTCACAAATCATACTACAGTTTTCATAGAAGATATCTAAATGGTAATGAAGAAAGTGAATCTTTAGAGACATATTGCAACCAAACTTCCGACACTACATCAGCATCAGTCTTTTACAAGTTCGTAGTAGTTGTCTGCCCTAACGTTCATGAAAAGATATGAAGAATCTAGGCCAAGAGCATTCCATGCTTATTTCGCATCACTCTGGAACAAGTTTTTCACTCCGGTATCAAAAATGCAGCGAAGTCCGGTCTATGGCATTCGCGAAGTTCTTTGTCGAATCTAGTTTCATGTGATTGGGTGGTAGCCGGATTATGCGAGCCTCGAGCTGGGTGCTGGATGCTGGATAATCTTGTCTGAATTTGCTATACTTTGTCTGCGAGTCTATTCCTTCTGCGACTAGTGCAGTTCACGTGCTCGGCTATCCCGCTTACGTAAGAAGCACATATATTTTGCATATCCCTGCTGCAGCTCAAATAAAGCAATTACCTTCAAATAACCACAGAAGTGCTAGCTTTTACTCGTTATACTCAATGGAATGTAGTAGATGCTTTAAGTTACCTTATGTCTCTTTTACGTGGACAACATGCGCTGCTGAAATAGATGGAAGACGGTTTTGATTGTACAAAAGCACAGCCTTAAGACTCAGCTTTGAAGAGTCTATAAGTAGTCTCCTTTCTTGTGGCTCACGAGTCATTTGCAAGACGTTAATAAGGCCGTTAGCATTGGAACTGAATATCGTTTCCTTTAATTGCTGAAGAAAGGCTTCAAGTGCAGGTGGAACTTGCGATTTAGAGTAGTTGCGCCATGTTTTTTGTGAAAATTCCATAGTTGGAGTCTTTATCCTAGATACTCTGCCTTGCTCTGGGGTAAGTACAAATCATGAACTAGGTCATTTATTCTTTCGGTGTTATTCTATGTTGACTTGGTGATGCCCCACAGTGGAAATCGGGATCACTGCACGCTGATGCAACCAGGATAAGAACATTTCGGTTAACCCCTGTCCTCATCAGATGAATCAAGAGAACATTCTGCTAGAGTATCTTGAAGGGGAAGTCCGTCGCCATGTGGAACTGGTTTCAATCCAGATGAAATGTTTGGGCAGATTAGTCTCAACTTCTTTCGCTTTGTTATTTGGCCGAAAAGAGAAGGAACTAGGCAGAAGTAATAGTCGTGTATGTGGTTGCTTGGCTCTCTCCTCACCATGGGGACTGCAAATGGCACTGACGGCCTAATGCAATTCAACCACTGTGAAGGCGGTGCTCATGTAGCACACCTTATATGCCAGAACAAGGCTGCTGTTTGTTACCAACCTTGCATCCGAAGTAAAGATACTATGCTTTCTTCACTTGAGAAGTGATACCTCTTTTCTGGACGGCAAACGTCACTTCCCACAAATATAGCAAAACCTGTAAACATTATTAACACACTTTCGAGGCATTTCGTTTTTTTGTACATCAATAGATAAAATAATTACAGTTTCACGTTACAGCAGGTTAAATTCTCTTGCAAAAAGTCTGAAATATTTTAACTACTCATCCTTTCCGACTGGGATTTATGACGTTGGTTAACTCCAGCACAGCAGCAGCCGCCTGGCCCTAGCCTAGACAAAATTTATTGCATTGCATCAGGGAATAATGCAATCAACTGTGGATGATTCGTGCTTAGCAGCAGTATGCATCACGATGTTATATTCCAGCAGTCTAGACTTATTTAGGATGCTGCTGCACTTTACACGGTGAAACACAGGAAAAAACTAAATGAAATATTTTCTTAAGGATAGCCAATAAATAGTTTTATGGTTTTATTCGTGTCCAGCACCTAGATGCTACTGATCATGAATTTTAAGTCAGTAAAGATATTAATGCTGACAGGTCATATAAATGAAGTAATAACTTAGAGTCGGATTTTCATAGTAAAAGCTAGCCTTCATTTTGTCCACATCGAAAGAATTAATTGCTTTGACAGTAAATGTGATTTAATCAACTATTCTAGCTGAATGCTTTATGTTGATGTGTTGATTTTGACGTAGAAATAGAGAATTAATTCTAACCTTGAATAGGTCGACCAATTATTTGTCTTTCTTCATCCCGATTAAAAATTGCTCGAATCAAAAAGAATGCTAGCAAATTTAGACTCATTAGTTACAACGAAAAAGTTTTGCTAATCGCTTCCACCGACCACCAAAGTAAGCGTCATATTTTAATCTATTTAAAATTTAGATGGGATGGTGTTAGTCAAAATTTCACAGTCATCGCATCAACTCTTGCCGTCGTGGTGTGGCAGACAACCTGCGTCGTTGAAAGCAACGGATTTTCAATTGAGTACCAGGAAATACAAAATCCAGGTTAGTAGAGATTCGGAAAAGCAAGCAGCTATTTTACTGTTGTCCTCGCATCGCAAATTTATGACAGAATATAATATGATAATTACGCTGTAGATTCCCTTAGCAAATTTTAAAAAATCGATCTAAACTCAGGCGATAATGCTGCCTTTATGACCGAAGAATAACGGCCATTGACTTTTGCTTTTCACTTAGAATATATTTAAGTAAACTATCTTACGCTATCAGTTATTTTGTATTTCGTCAGTTCTGGCTCGAAGATAATTGGGGCACCGAAATGCCGCTTGTCACACTGATTGCAGTGATGCATCAACTGATTTGGCATCGAGATGGCATTCCGGTTAGTCAGCCTAAAAGCACCCGACGCCAATGTGTCGCTCGCACGTTTTTGGTTGCTTGACCGAGATTTATTTCAGGCAAACATAGAGTCAATGCGACAGGCCGCATAAGTGACTTTTAGTTGTGTCTTGCCGTAGCTAGCGCGTATGTGCAAACGCATCAAACTCTTTCCTCGTGGCGTCCTGCGTTTGTGCAAGCGCCCAGCAGTAATGTGTCTACTTGCGCTCCTTTGTAGGCGTCTATCGCAGCTCACTGAGCAGCCGTGGAAGCGTGACGCCGTTTAACTATCCGTTTGCCTGCGCGAGCGGAGAAATATATGAATGGTATTTCAAGGCTTCCGCAGAACACACAGCACTGCTGTCGTTTGTTGGCCTGACGTCTGGAAAATTGGAATGCGGCAGCGATAGCGTATCCATAGACGGAGTGTTGGAAGTAAACGGACAGATCCACTTCCTGAGTCTAGAAAGGTGCGTACATGATTGAAAAATTCTAAGAAAACTTAGAGAGCGTCGAAAGATTCGGTGCATAATTTCCAGCCCACGCAGCTTCCAATCGGCGTGAAATTCAACTGCAAGCGAGGAACCTTAAAGGTGGTGCACGATGAGTTCAGCACATGTGTGACGAAAATTCTTAGTGAAAAAACCTCCACAGAGTGAGCTCACATAAAATAATAATAATAATGCACTTGATAAAGCGCCCTCAGAGAACCTAATCTCTTTCTAGGCGCTTTACATTTGCTGCAAAGTGAAATGCAATTGAATGGTAAGGAAAATCATGCTTGAAAAACAAACAACACGAATAACATGGTTAGAGGTGACATGCACAGGGTCAGCATGCAAATGTGGTTAGTGTCAGCATGCATAGTGTCAGCACGAATAAGCACACGAAGGATGAATCACAGGGACCCACTAAATGTTGTCCTAAATAGGTGTGTTTTAAAGTTCTTTTTAAATGCGGTCAATGCAGGGGATGTTCTGACGCAGGTCGGGAGGGAGTTCCAGGTTTTGGGAGCATACGAAATAAATGCAATCTCCAAAGGATTTGAGGTTTGTGCGACTTATTTGTAATTGAAGGTAATCAATCGCCGACAGATTTCAAGTTGGAGCGAGGAATGGTTGTGGGACTGGTCGCCACTGAGCGGGTCACCTGATATCACATTGGACAAGCGAGGCGATAGGACACGTATGCCGGCACATATGTGAGCCAAGCGAGCCATAGATAGCCGTCGGTGGTGCTGTCTGACGCTGGAGCTCCGGCAGGTGGCTCCATCGGATCGCGTCGGCAACAGAAAGTAGAATAGTGCCTTCCGGAATTAGTTTGGACTTCTCGCCGGCCGCTGCACGGGCTTCTTAAGAGCTTTCTGCTCTGTGCTCGGCTGCTGCCCGGCTACAGGATACCATTGAGCATGCAGGCAAGTTGATTGGTTCCGTGCAATCGTTGTATCTGCGATACTTAGAAAGCATGGGACCTTGCTGTGAGTGCACCGTCTACCTGGGCCCACAGCCGCAGTCGGCCAACCAGAATTTTGGTTGGATCACGTTAGTCCGCAATTGAAGACCAAAGACGGGATGTAGTGGGATCTTCTGCTGGAGAGTTCTTTTAATTCGATGTAGCAGCAGCATCCACTTCGTAGAAGACGACTCGATGCTTGCTTTAGTCGAAGGCGGCTTATGGAGGTATGAATATGTGCAACCGTTTCCAGCGAAGATGTCGGCGAACCTATCAGCACACAAGCAGTTAACATCCGGGTTGTTGAACCACACATACTGTAAAAAATACTTGCCAAAACCTCAATCTGTCCAATCGTCCTCCTCAAGGTTTGGAGCAGCTTCCTAAATCTGCTTGTTAAAATCTAATAAGTAACTGAAAGATATATGGTTTCTTCTTCGTTATCAGATGTTACTCCGTGAGGAGAGCATTCAGCAGGTCAGGACCCAGCCTAGCCGGTGAGCCTTACCGCGTTACAGCCATTGTGTCACAGCCAACCGAACCTAGCCTGGGAAAAAGCTTGAATTAAGCTTGATAACTCTGGGAACAGTTCAGTCCGCTCATGTTTTCACTTCGAGAAGCGCTGCAGCAAAATTGCTTCGACTACTAACGATGGTCACATTCTCCATCGTGTGACCACAAAGAATGTCCGCTCTACAGACCTTGTGCTACAAAGAATGTCCGCTCTACAGACCTTGTGCTGACCCTCTCTGATCATTGCCGAGCGTCGTTTGCGTTTTTTGTACGTCACATGGGTACGGGAAGCATCGAGAGTGTACAGCAACGTAACTGATAAAGCATTGACTCTTGAGACATTTTTTAAGGCGTTTGCTATGCAGGTCTTTTTGGCGTACATCCAGACTCAACTGACAGCCTCAATATTCTCAACGACGCAGTAAAATCGCCTTTAAGGATTACCCTCAACAGGGCAGGCTCTGCTAAAGATTTCTGTGTACGTAATCTTTGTAATACCAAAGATCCATCCACCAAAAACTCGTAGAAAATCTTAATGCAAAATGCAGGCGTGAATGCCTCTTTTAAAAAAATGGTCCGATGCTCATGTAACCAGGTTCAAAGATTGCGCGGTTGTAAAATCCCCAAAGCTTAGAAAAGCCAGAGCTTCCTTAGTGGTTTCATAAAATACAGTCGTCCCAACCTCGCCACTGTCAAATTTAAAAGATGGCGAAAAGGTGCTTGTAAATTCGCGGTTGTCACCTACTCACAGGATCTTGACTGTAGGGCTTGTAAGTTTTCCATACGTCTTTTTTAACAAACGTAATTGCTTGTGCCTCCATTAACCAAGCTTTAGCTAATGCAAGCTTTGAGTCTTAACACGCGAACTCCATTGAGAGATTGTAAGAGTTTTTCAGAAAGAGGCGTATGACTATTATGCTCAGTAAAACAAGCTCGGCTTCTGAAGACCTATAACTGTACATGCCTTTTTGAGGTATTCTTCAGCCAACGTTTGAGCTTGAAAAATCACGATTGATTAAGTCACGATTGATTACCCGCCACATCTAGAACATATACTTCGGAAGCAAAGCTTCGAAGATGGGAGTGCAGCTTCCGGTTTCCGGACAACGACTCCATCTACCGCAATACCAGCCGGTGCAGAGGACTTTATGTTTTTTGATTGACTTCCTGAAAATTTTGAGCCAGCATATTCGATTATATCACTAGCATACTCAACTTTCTTTGAACCCGCAAGATTATTTATACTCACCTAAAACCTCTCTCAAAATTGGCTCTTCCAGCATATCTCCTGTTGAATCTGCATGAAATCTAGGTGCCGTGTTCCAACGTGACCTTTCAACTGACGACCACGTCAGCTCCACAGTCAAGTCTGCTTACTTTCGGCTACATAACCTTACTCAAACTCTGGCTTGTTTAGATAGGGATACCACATCTAAGTTTGTCCGTGCATTTGTGACATTCCCTCTTGACTTCTGCTATTTATTTCTTGCTGGCCTACCGGCATGTGTAATCAGGCGCTGACAGCTGGTGCAGAACCCTGGTGCTAGGCTTGTCCGTGATGGTACACTAGGTAACGCGGTGGCTTTCACGACCTCGGTCCTGAGGTAGCGGGTTTGATTCCTGCGGTGGATGATCCTTTATCGATACTGCAAGCGGAGGTGATAGCCGTAAAGGCTCTCCTGTTGCTATGCAAAAAGAGTCTGTTTAATCAGCTAGGATTTATTTTTATTTTTAGTCTGTTGTGAGCGTCGCCGTTGCCACATCGCACCGTTTCTCACTGTCCTGCGAATACTACCAGTCCAGCCACGCATTGACTTCAAGGTTTTGTCACTCATTTGTAGGTCCCTTCATTATTTGGCTCCAGCCTACCTATCAGATCTACTCCCCCACCGGGCCGAGCATCGTACCACCACAATTTCGGAAACTAACTGTCTACCTATATCTCGTACAAACCTTAAATCCTTTGGAGACAGTGCCTTTAGTTCGTATTCTCCAAAAGCCTGGACTCACTTGCGAATTGCTTCACGATATCCCCTGACTTGACCACACGTAAAAAGAAACAACAAAACGAACCATTTATCGCAGCATTTATTCAGTGCCTGTTATCTGTCCGTGACGTGATCGTGCGTTCTGACACTGTGCATGCTGACTCTGCATGACACCCTTAACCGGGTTACTTTCCTGTTGTTTATTGAGCATGCTACAACTCACCATTCAATAGTGATTCCTTTGCAGCAGACTTAAAGTGCCTAGAAAGAGATTGAGCTATCTGTGGGTGCTACATCAAATGTAATATTACTGTTATTATTATAAATAATTAATACGCAAGGATCGACTGAAAAATCGTCTAGAGTATTCATCGGGTGTTTTTTTATTTAGTTGATGCCTAAACCTAACTTTAGTCAGTCTGTCAGAATATAGTAGCGGCAGGTGCTTAATTCTACACATCAGAAAAGTATGAATACGGTACGTTTGGATGCTACTTCGATGTTCCATTATGGATACCCACAACTGGACATCGTGAATTTTCTGTTACTCAAATGTAATTTGGAATTGGGCAACTGTATGTAGAATCATTAGTATTACAAGTCGCTTGGTGCTGACTATATGAGCCGTTATTTTGTCGTCGAGCATAGAGGAAGAAGGCTTGTAAATTGGCTAGCGAGAAATTCCTCTAAAGACACCGTAGTTTCGTCGGAATCGAGTTTCGTTTACAATCCGCCGCAGCCAAACCGGGGCAACGTGATCAGGAGCGAAGCTATTGATTTGAAATCATGACAAGAGACACTCTGTCCTTATTATCGAGCAAATTGTGTTTTTCAGCCCCTGCTGGAACGATGCACCAGCAATTATTTTAGCGAGTCAAAGTGTCAGGGTGACCTTCGCGAGCAACATGGGGACGCGAGAACGGCAGCCTTTTCGTCTAGACTTCGATTCGACAGGTAAGATAACTGTTATTGATATGAGAGAACAACGGTGATCATGCAAATGTGATTCTGCTGGTGGCTTTTAATCATCTTGCACTAGCGTAATACCTAGGTCAATGAAGAATTTTGGCTAATTCAAGCTTTTCACCGCCTTTGACGTCCTCTGATCAGTCATGCAAGACTATCATTTGTTCATTTGTACTAATAAAATACGCCAGTGACTCTGGAGCCCTATTTTAGTGTCCCGTTGAATCCACGACTACCACAAGTTTTAAATTTGAAAATAGTTATTTACGAATGTAATTTATTCGCGCGCCCTAGATTTTCTTAACTATGAAATGTAATGTATCTCCGTCTGTAACTCCACAAAGTCATACAGACCACGTGGGCGTTACGCAGGAGTTTTGTATAGCGCCTAAGCGGCTTTCGGTACGCATTTGGTAGCCAAAAGGCTTCGTCTCACGCAAAAAAGATAAAGTGGGAAGCATAGCAGAGTCAGGAGAGCAGTTGAGGTAGTGAGGAGCATGGAAGTAGCAGCTCAGGACCGCTGAAAAGGATGAGCCATAGTCGGCAGTAGGAGAGTAGTTGTCGTTGCGTAAGAATAGCGTGAGCAGTGCAACATATCGTGACTTTATTGGGTCGGTAAAAATTCAAAAGAACTTTTCAAAATAAAATATTGCTTTGCATCTCTAGGTAATAAACTGATCCCGCAAACAGAGATACTGAAAATTGAGTCATTCCGGCCTCAACATACAGGAGCAGCGGCTGCTCATAACGATAGGTTTTATAGTTTAATTATTGGCATATAATAATTTTGTTACATTTAATGTAGCACTCTCAAAGAACTCAATCTCTCTCGAGGAAATTTACCCTTGCTGCAAAGGAAGCACGACAAAAAACGCTTGTAGCACTTGGCGTCGGAGAAATATGAATTTAAGTTTACGCCTAGGAAAGATATTTGTCCTGTACACAATGAGGAGGTAGGTAGCTCGATAACTTTTTGACATAAGCCCTTCCTTTACAGCAAATGTACAGCACCAGCAACGAGATTGAGTTCTCTGTAGGCACTTTATTAAATGTATTGTTATTATGCATCAGGTTATAGCCGTCCAAAGTATTTTGCGATTCTGGCCGGGTCCAGCGGCGAAGCCGGCGGGGCAGAAAACATGTCCCCCCTCTTATCTTGGGACAGCGATCTGGGACTCCTCCTATTCCTACGTCCCCGTGTCTGTCACCAACGGAGAACTTGCGTTTTTGTTCTGTTCAGCGATTAACCGCCGAGTTCGTGTCAACTTGTCAATGGAATTTTAAGGCATTATTTATCATTAATTGTGGGTAGGGACCCGCTTAATTCCCTTTATACAGTTCCCTTTCTACAGTCTCTTTATACTATTTCCTTTAACAGCTTTTATTGACACCGAATATTTGACCGCCAGTCTTACGAAGGCTGAGTACCTCTCAAGGTCCAAGCTTGTTTGACATAAGAGAGACGATGAAGCCAAAAAATGTAGAGTTTTGATGCTGAGAATTCACAATTTAATCTTTTACGAAATCGCTTAAAATAAAGCTAAGTATAAAATTCCATTACTAAGAAAATCTACTCGATATGAAATTAGTCCAGGTAAATCATTTTGCGTATCACTAAGTTCCGCGGACATCGATTCTCTTGCAGTGAGTTGCAAAGCACACAGCAAGAGATTTATTTTTCTTAAGAGTGCTACATCAAAGGCGCATCTTTAATTATTGTTGTTATAAGTTCCGCGAAGCTTTCTCTCGGCCACGGGGTAAATTTTATTTTGATTCCTAAAAGTAGTTTTCGTGCTCACATTTGCATGATTCCGCGCATGTTATGCAAAGGTTTTCTTACTTATCGGTTGCCCTGGGATTCTTATTGAGTGCTTTTGTGATTTTACGTGGGACGTGTTGGTGCATGCTTTTCTAACCGTTTAATTTACTTGCATTTAATTAAGCCTTAGTTTTTGCAGCAAGTTTTAAAGTGTCTGCTTAGAGATTCAGTTGCTTTTAATAATGTACAAATGAATTTCAAAATTGAAGACTGTGGAGGCATCATAACTCCTGGACAATACTTCACATCTCCTGCCCACGCTGGCGTCGACCAAGCCATCAACTGCACATGGGAGCTACTGCCGCTGTCAAATATCGCCGAACTTGTCTTTACGTCACTGTCTTTCCACTCCAGGAGCTGTGAGGACGGCTACCTAGCGGTGTACAGCGGTAACAGCATAGATCCTCGAGCTCTGCTCATGAGGTAAGGTCAAGGACGACAGGCACCCCGCTGCATTGTGGGCAAAATGCTGCAACCAATCGAGTCATCGAGCTGTCGCACAGCGGCGGAGGGGGTTCGAGCTAACCTTTGCACCGGAAGCCTTACTAGCATCCTCGATGCCTGAAAGGCCGCTTTTTTCGCAATCCGCAGGTACTGCTCCTCGGACTCTTCAGCCCCTGTAGAGCCAACTTGGATTGGAAAAGAGGCCGTCCTCTATCTCTACAGCCGTGGTGTTGGAGTGTCGCCGACATTCAAGGCCTCCCTGTCACACCTTGGTGAGTTGACATATCAGCACTGATAGACTTGCACTTTTAAATTCAACCTCCCTCACCATCGGAGCTATCAATGACCACTGCATTCATAGGATGCTACAAATGCTGAGACGAATCAACGTGGGCATGACCACTTCAAAAGTTCATGTCACATTAGACCTACTTTCTATTCATTCAGCATTCAACTTGGTTCAAATGGTGGGCTGTGAGAACTAGCAGGTTTCAGTTTTGGGAAGTTATAGATTTAAAATTACAGATTTAAGAAAGAAAATTACTATTCTTTGAGAATCTACTTGTACCCAAACATACGTATCTAATGATTGTACTGCGTACTGAGGAGATTATATATAATTCATTTGCACGGTGCCCTAAGAGAACTTAATTCTCAATTCAGGGGCTTCACATATGCCTCGGGGCTCGAGCCCACGACCTCAGCCAGACCTTGGTCGGGGCGAGCACTTTAACCACTTGACCAAACTAGCTCGGCGTAGCCTATCTAAATCCTTTCTTAAAGATGCAGGGACATAACCGGAGGCCAAGGACATATTGATTACGTTAGTAAGTTAGTTAGTTAGTTGGTTAGACAGGGCAGCTGCATATCCAAACCAAAAAACTAAAGGCACGGTTCCTAAAGGATTTGAGGTTCGGACAAGGTTAAAAAAAAGCGGGCGGTGCCTAGCCGGTCGGATGAGCAGTTGCGATAGGTAGACTGTAGCCAGAGAATGAAGGGACCTAAAAGTGAGAGGAGCCGCCGGAGCTCCTGCAGTCAGTGCTTGACTGCTTGCACTGACAGCCAGTGTACTTCGGAAAAGAGTTGTTGTTTCTTCGTGGTACTCGACGCTTTGTAAATACTGCTAACGGGTCAGCTGCGCATTTCTTTTGTTTTGGGCCTATCTCTCAGTGAGCAAGAAATGGAATACTCGACGCTTTGTAAATACTGCTAACGGGTCAGCTGCGCGTTTCTTTTGTTTTGGGCCTATCTCTCAGTGAGCAAGAACTGGAAAAAGCGGCTGCTCACCCCAACCTTTTAAAGTCCTACTTGGCAAAAACAGAAAGCATCTGGACACTTTAACCATCCGAAATCGAGATACCTATGCAATTTTGACCATCGCTTGTAGTACTGTCTTTTGTTGAAAAATGCACAATTTCCTGTGCGTTTTTGTAAAATACTATTTTTACTGTAAGAGCAACAGAGAGGTAATTAGTTTTGCAACTTGCATATCGTAGAATTGGTACTGTGCGTAATTAAGGTGTCCTACATGTCGACTACTTGAACTTTAAATGTTACACTCAAAAGACTGCTTCTATAGCTACTCATCGTAGTCGCTCCTTCGCGAGTATGCTCGGGTATTCTCAAATATTCTCGAGAATTCTCAAGTATTCTTACATACTAACAAGCATTAGAGGTCGCTATCACCAGTGAATGACTAAACGTCGCACAAACTTTGTCGTTCTCCCAAGACCAGACGGCTTCGACCAATCAACGGCAGGGTAACCGAATGAAGTAAATAAAGTTTCACAGCCTGACCAATGGGGCTTCGCTTGTTTTCGTAATCCAAGATTTCTAGTCGCTCGCTTTCTTTGCCACGACGCTGCAAGGAATTCACGATTGATCAGTCCATGCCGGGAAAAAATTGTAATCCGACCCTTAAGGCTTAGCGTGCTTTGCCCTTATTCACTCACTGCTTCGCTAGTTTCACCCTCTAATTTTTCTCAGACCTTCTATTAAAAATACGTCAAGAGTCTCTGTCATGAACTTCTCAAGGACTGCTTGCATTAGGTGAGCGGTACGTGACTCGAATAGACAAATTGACAGAGCACACAGTCGTTCGAGTTATTGGCCAAGATATGTATGCATATATTATGTCCATATTGCACAACGAGTTACATAAAAAGCTTTTAAATGCTAATCTTACCATATGATCTGTCGCACAAAAATCCTTTCACGCAAACGTTATCATCTCTACTGATTATTATGTAATGTAACACATCTCCGTCTGTAGCTCCACAAAGCCATAAAGACTATGTTGGTGTTACGCTGGAGTGTAATGTAGAGGGCGCTCACAGCCTAAGCGGTTTTCGGTATGCATCCGGCAGCCAACAGACTTCGTCTCACTGAACAAAGAGAAAGTGGGAAGCATGGCAGAGTCAGGAGAGCAGATGAGGTAGTGAGTAGCATGGAAGTAGCAGCTCTGGACCTCTGAAGAGGATGAGCCACAGTCGGCAGCAGGAGAGTAGTTGTCGCGTCCCCCAATTATCTTACTATTGCCCTATAGTGCAACTGCTTTGCTAAAAACTATACGGCTGTCATACTGACTCAGCTGTGCCACTTCGAATTGCACTCATCGCTAGACTATATGCGTTCGCTTTCTTTAGAGAAAAGCATGCCGCTGAGGCTAGTAGATGGCTGGAGTTTCTAACTGGAGTTTCGTCAAGCCATCCGAACTCACTCGCCTTGCTAAATAACTATTTCCCCGCACTTGTATAATCTCTACGCCCAGGTATCGTCATTGAGTCGTGGCCATGCAAAGAATGCAACGTAATTCATATAATTATAATCAATCGTGCTTTCACTTAGGCTACCAGCCCACTGTGTTTGCCCCGAATCTGCTGACGTCGTACAACTATCCTCGCAACTATCCTGGAGGTACGAGTGTCAGCTGGCTTGTCGCAGCGTACGCAGGAAGAGTAATTCAGCTCAATTTCATTGACTTCAATTTGACGGACACTCAAGACTGCGTAAGGCTGGTGTCGCCCATATTTGGCATAAATGCGTAAGTATTCTGCAATTAATGTCTTACCTGCTGGGCTGTGCCTTTGAACCCTTGTGCAGACCGCAACTTTTATGTAGAGCAAAATACTGCGGACGCGAAATTCCGCAGCTATACGAATCAATATCGTCCTCCATAACGGTATATATGGACACGCTAAACCATTGGAATCTATCATCTGGATTCAACGCATCCATCGTTTCTCCAGGTAAGACATGCAGTCTCACTTTTGGTGGAATAAATCTGTGCCTCCGACAGCCTCCAACTGACGTCACCGTACGAGGCACCTGACTGTAGCCATCGGGCGATACGATCGCCCCGTTGCCTGCGAGCTTACTGCTAGAGGGACTCGCATCAACAGATTACCATTGTGTAAGAAGCAGTTTAGTAGCAATGCTTTTGCGCCTCATCCACGTTATGAATGCTGTGAAACAGCACTCTCCACGCCCGCTCCTCAGGAGAGATACCAACAGCCTTCCGAAGTGAGGAGTAAGTCGGAGAGAGAGAGAGAGAGAGAGGAGAGAGTGAGAAACAGAGAGACAGAGAAACAGAGAGAGAGAGAGAGAGAGAGAGAGAGAGAGAGAGAGAGAGAGAGAGAGAAAGAGAGAGATGGGGAAGTTTTTGCTGACCCAATGCCAAACCTTTGACGTTAATGTTGAACAACTTGACCGTGTGGGAATAAAGTGTACACGCTGTAGATAGGAGGAAGCTTATTCGAGCATTCTCCAAATTGTTCACTTGTGAAGACTAACTCTGCTTCGGGGACAGTGAGACCAGTCTGTTCAAGGTAAAATGAATTACCTGCAACCACGTGTAAAGGCGGCTGTTACTTGTTGACAGCTCAACGACGAGCTTCAAAGCCACGCAATTCGGTGAAGGAATAAAGCACCCGTCCGTCGCCTGGCATCTGTCGGTGTAATGCTCAAGGGGGATTAAAGCAGCGTCGAGCTCTTGCTGATTTCTAGAAGTGTGCTGCGTTTTTCTGGATTTTTCCGAGACTACGCGTGGGTGATTTCGTGATTTCGCCGCAATGATGTTTATTGCCATATCAACTGCCCCATTTTTTGCCTTTATGACTACGGGGGACTGCTGTGCGCGGAGCCACTGGCGAACCTGGTAGCATTCCACTTGCTCGTTTTCTTCCCCTCCCTAGACACTTTGTCGCTACCCCCCTTCCACCCAATTTGGAGAAGCAATAGCGTAAAGGAGAGTGCCGCTATGAGAGCTTCCACGCCCCCTCCAAATGTGCTATTACCGCGCTTCAATTGAGACTTGTGAAACAGTTTGCTGACGCTCATGTCGCTAGCCTCCGAATACCTTCGAGGCTGCTGCTACATCCCTCACTTTTTTGAGGCAAAACGCCGGCATCTTTGTGGAACTGCAAATGACGACGACGGCCATTTAGAGCCGGGCACTCTCTGAGTAGCTTTCTAGAAGCTCTAGTTCTCTGACAGAAAGCGGGCTTGGAAAGTGTCGTCGAAGTAGCACCGGACATCCCGGACTTCCCGGACTGCCAAAGTCGGTAGCTATGCCGTGCTGGTTGAGAAAGTAGTACAGAAACACAACGCATTTCGACAGAGCATGTAGCCCAACTTAAGGGAGAACTCTTTCAAGTGTAGCGATTTAGGCATGGCGTCGTGTGCGGTTGTACTATTTACATTTCTCAATCTAGCCAATGTAACGCCATGGTCTTAGAGCACCGGCACTTCAACCGATTTATTTCGACCGGCAGCATGCCATGTTTGTAAAATCGGCGTTTCGGTAAGGCGGTGGACTAAAATTCCTGCTCTGGTTTTGTCGTAATTTCATAATTAACTGCATTTCAAAAGCCTCCCAGCGGCACTTGTTCAACTCAGGAATTTGCTAGCTGGCTGTTATCCAGCTCATACCCCACAAACTAGCTAAATGTAAAGCAGAGGAGAACCGATTGGGGTGAGGCGAGGCCAGAGACGAACCGGTCTGAAGTCGCCAGTAATAGGTCGTAATAAAAATAGCTTGAGGTTCGTCTCTCTTTGTGCTTCGAGTGCTAATCTCGGCCTAGTGGATTGAGGTCTTTTCTTGGCCACCACCCAAACGGAGTGCTGGGATTGGAACCTCTTAAAGTAACCCTGGATTCGGGAGACGCATTGATTGTTGCGACAGTAAAGATGGCGGCAACGGCGAAAAGACTTTCGAAATCCTGGAAAATAGTTTGCATTAAAGTCTAACTATGTAGCAAAATAGCCAAACGTTGACGCCCACATCCACAGCATACATAGTGTCTGTAAAAATATTTCATCTGCAGTAGGCGCTATGTACACGCCTCATTAGTGTTACCGTAGCTGGTTGTGCTAGGTCTGCTTTATTGCCTCTGCCCAGGATGACATTAATTTGAGGAGTGATAAGTAAAACAATCGCATGTGATATCAGCCAGATTAGGGATCCGTGGACACTAGTCCCATTTCCTAAAACAATGTATTTCATAAGCTTTTAGTAGGCAGCATACAAGTCCAACTCATATAACAGCGAGTCAGATGTAGGGCTTCCCGTTGAGCTCATGCTATAGCTGGACACCTGCCACGCTCACCTGTCGCCCTCACTTGGCTATTAACGGGCTGTTCTGGGTCGCGGGCGTGGACTTAGTGCACTAATGCGTACGTGCACCCTTCAGCTACCGAAATCTACTGATGTCCTCAGCTTTTGCTACCACACATACAGCTCGCGAGACATTGTTCGTGGCGCCAGCTTTGCCGCTAGGCTTCGGGCGTCAAAAAGAAACGATTGAATCCCAAAAACGTTAGGGCAGAAGCCGCTCAACGTGCATGCAGCAGCACGGTGTAATAGTGCAAACAATGTCTCTGCAATTGAACCATTTTCATCGCAGCGAATTCCATTGCTGGCGCCAGCAGTAGCCGACGCTAGAACGAGGCTACTACGAGACTTCCGGGAAGACGCCGGACGCGCTTTTCACTGCTTTCCGTAACAAGCCGAGCACCGTAGAATAGCATCGAGCACAGCACTGCCGAATTCGAGTATTCAATTGCAGAATGCCACGAGACTTTGTACGGAAGTGGCAGCTTTGCATTCTACACCCACGGAATAGATAGCACTGCTAAGATGTATATGCGCTGCTGGAAAGTGGTGCCAGACCCTGGAAAATACCTCACGCTCTACGTGAGCAACTATTCGGTCGGGATTCAAAGCAACTTTACCTACGCTTATGGATTCCTGAGTGTCTATGGACCGGAAGTATACGACCAAGACATCCTCGGAAGGTATGCTTGGATGCGGATGGCTCTGCTAGCAGCAGCAGCAGTAGCTAGGCGTTGTGAGCACTGTGAGCGTTGGTAGCATCGCTGGCGTCTAATAATGCTACATGTGTCTCAACAGAGAAAGGAGTGCTCACGAGTAAGGCTTCCAGCCTCTGCGCTCGATCAGTAGGTGATTTGGTTACTTTCTTGTTTTGCATAAACCATTGCTGCTGGCGCTCACCTTAGCTCTTCTGCACTTGCGCTGTCTGCAAACAGGTCCAGGCAGCGTAGCCTTAGGCAGAGCTGGAGGCTGTGGAGTCTTGCTATAAGTGCACTACGTCGTTTAGTGGACGAATCTCAAATGCCACCGTCAAATGACGGCTAAGACTTCTCTGACTTGCAAGTGTCGCAGACAATAGCAGGAAAACCCAAGCTGTTACCCTAGTACTTGGCCCATAAACATTATGGGGAACGATCCAGTGAAAATCAAGACGCACCGGACTATCGTGTCAAAATTAGCCAATCCTACGTGTCACAAAAAATGAACTAGTTGCTCTGCCAGGAAGTCTCTCATTTTGAGCTGTATGTCGACGAAATAGGGCAAAAGTTCACCGCTGCTGCTACTCGCGGCTCACGAGAGGAACGTGAGGAGACAAGCTCTGGCACAGCATCCACCGCATCACGTGCTGTATGCACCTGCGTACCACGTGACGTAAGACCGATTAGTAGCTCTATAGTGCTGAGTTACCCTACGACACCTACCAAGTTAAATCAATTTTCAATTTTCTAAAAAAGTGCGCCGTTTACAGAGACCGAGCGGTGAAAGGTGGGAATGCTGTGCTGTAGTTTGCTAAGTGTATGAGAGATGGAAGTACGGCCGAAGCTAATAACCGAGTCTTCCACGCTCTTATTTGCCTGGTGTCCGGCGATAAACGTTATGTAAAGTCCCTTTAACTGAATATGCTGCTTGTTTTGAGTTAAGCTGGTTTGTTCCCGGGATTAACGTGGTCGCCCCAACCGAGGTCTGGCTGAGGTAGTGGGCTCGAGCCCCACAGCACATGTGATGTTCGTGAATAGAGATTAAGTTCTCTTAGGGCACTACAGAAAGTAGTAGAGTAGCATTTTTATATTTGTACTGGAATTTTTATATTTGTAGTCCTTTTAGAGATTTCTTTCTTGATTTCACTTAAATTCTAGATGAAAAGAACGTCGACGTCTCGGCGCTATCTCGGCCAAGAGTGTGAAACTAAGTAGACGTGCTTGGGTACCTGCACTGCTGCAGAACACACAGCAGTCATCCAGGGAGCCCGGTGAGGTGGGCTACAACGGAGCGTATTGTGGGAACGCACGGTAGAGCGCAAAAGGAAGACACATTTTTCATTTTCGAATTTTTCGACTTTTTCATTCAATTGCGGACCAGGAGCCGGAGCATCGAGAGGGCACGATTAGGGCACGCTAGTGCAGCACGTTGTAATTGAGCGAGTGCTGAGAAGGCGAAGAGAGGCAAGCCGTGTTCAGCCTATAGCGCTAGAGGTGTGGATAGACCAGTTACGTGGGCAATAGCGGTCAGCTGACTCGACGACCTAGTTCAGCGGTTCTCAACTTGTGGCTCTCGACCTCTTTGAGGGTCAAGCGACCCTTTCACAGGGGTCGCCATTCACGATCGGCAAGCAGGGCGTCTCCAGATATTGCACACAATAGTTTATGTTTGGACGTCGCCGCAGCATGAGGAACTGTATTAAAGGGTAGAGGCATTAGGAAGGTTGAGAAACACTTGCCTTGATTATATAGCAGCAGAAGAACCCTATTTGCAACGACTTCCACTTGTGTTGGGCAATTCAGAAGCGCTCGCTGCTACCTGTATCGTCAAGTAGGAGCACCTTACCCCTTATGCAGAGACAAAGGGGCATTGCTACCCAGGATGCGTAAATGTGGCAGCACTTACGTGGGCCGAAGTGGAAGATTTAGCTCTAATCCAATGAATTCCTGCGATTAAGTTTAAGTTAAATTAAAATTGTAATTAAATTAAAAATAAATAAATAAAAATAGCACGCGATTAAATAACAATTACATTTGACCCTCGCTTATCGTGATTAATCCGTTCCCTTCTTTGCCGTGGCATGTGAATTTCGAGAAGTGGGATTCTTTATTTATAAATCAAATATTTTCATAATTAGAGCATAGAAGACCTGTTTATGACCCTCTAAATACGTTTTTCACATTTTTAGAGCTCTCCGGACAAGACATAACACCGCTTCAGTCACCATTACACTCGTATTACCAAATATATTAGACGAAAAAAGAGAAAATAAGACACACTGGACTTTAAAAACATCGTATCGTTATTACTGTACATTTAGTTGCCCAAGCACACAATTTTTACGCACAAACATCAAGCTATGAAAATAGTGCGTTGGTTGATGAAGCGATTAGGATGAGGAGATGTACAGCACAGCATAGTGGAGCAAGCTTACTGCTCCTCTGAAGGCGCGACTTCAGTAGGAGAGTCTTCATGCGGTGCAGTCTCTTCAAAGGTGAGTCGTGGTCTTCTTCCGTGTTCCATACATACATTAACTTTAATTTTAATTTAGGAATGTTTAATCGACCCAGACAAACGAGGGCGCTGCATCATTCTCAATACTTCGTTCAAATTTTAGTTGAATATACAGGTCATTCAAAAAACCACGATAGAGTGAAGCCACAAAATTCGAACCGCGAAGTAGCGAGGACGACTTTATTTATGGCAAATAGGGGAGCAATTTAATAAAAGCGTTAATACAACGCAACTAAGAATAAAAGTCTAGATTAGTGAACAGTGCATGGACAAGACGTAATGGTTTCAATCGGTGTTCTTTCAGCTGAGACAGTCCCAGAGCATTTATTTTCAGAGGCTCTGGTCGAGATCCAGATTGTCTTTAAGAAAGTGACGGCAGATATTGCTGGTCACAACTTGCTTAATGCGACCGGTTACATCTCAAACTTTTTATGTATACAATTATGACTTAAGTAAAATCTAGAAAACTAACAGCGATATTATATATAAGTCAGAACTGTCGAGACGGTCTTCATACACTGAAAGCAAAACTGACTTAACGGCATCCAATTTTTAACCAAAGCTTATTGGCACCTACTTGCAAGGTTTTACCTTTTGATGTCAGAATTTAGTTGTCGGTCTGCACCGCTTGTTCAATCGTCTTTATTAGACCAAAAATAGGGAAACTGGGTGGAAGTTGCAGAACTTATTCAGGTCTTGTGTCTGCTTCTTAATTAGTCATTTAAATAGAGCCTCTTTAAGTTATGACCCGGGCTCAGGATAGGTTTCCAACGCTAGTTATTTAGATCAGAAGTAAATCTAGGCATCCCAAAATGAGAACGATAGGCACAGGGTCTAATGGAGATGTATTGTCTACAGGGCTGGCAATCTTGTGTCGGTGGAAGATTAACTTTTTTGAAGAGGCCAGCAGGGCTAGGCTTGAAGACAGGTGTGAAGGCATCGCGAGGAAGAGGGAGAAGTGTAGAAACGTCCGATTTCTGATAAAATCTATGACCGAAAGTCGATACGGCAGACCGAAAACTAGGCAAACGATCTGCTGAAATACTACCAGGATCGTTGGAAATAGTTCTGACCTGTAAGAAATATATGGTTCATTTTACAGCGCCTAAAGAATACTTAGCATAGGCCACAGGGCTCGAGCATGAGACATCGGCCATTAAATGTATTTTTCCAGGACATCAGTCATTAAAGGCGATCTTTTTTAAGCCTCTATGCAATACTAGGGCTTGCTTGAGCCCATTAAAAGATTAGCTAGTGTTGTAATCTAAATTTTCCGATTGATCAGCTTTGACTTTAGTGTTAAGAGCTAACAGCTAAGCTATAAGAGCTAGGCTTGCAATTAGCCATGGTGCATTGATACAAACTACCGTTGTTCTCGTATGGAAGTAAGCTTACAGCCATTAGCGATCTACTGAATAATTCTTAAGGCTTGAAAGAAAGAGTCCTTGTGAACTGGCTTAGCAAACTTCTGCAGTAACCCTTCAGCTGCAGACTGTATGGCAGTAATATAAATACACTTGACAAAGCGCTCTCAAAAAACTCGATCTCTTTCGAGGCAATTTACAATTGCTGCAGAGGAGACACGATCGCATGGTGAGTGGTATCATGCTTGATAAGCAGCATGACTAGCATGGTTAGGCATGGCACGCGCAGGGTCTGCATGCAAGTGTGGTTAGTGGCAGCTTACAACAGTGTCCGCACAAATAAGCACATAGAGGACGAATCGCTGGGACCCACAGAATACTGTCGTAAATAGCTGCGTTTTTAATTTCTTTTAAATTTGGTCGAGTCATGGGATGTCATAAAGGAATTCGGGACAGAGTTCCAGTCTTTGGGAGCATACGAACTAAAGGCACGGTCTCCAAAGGATTTGAGGTTTGCAAGAGATGTAAGTCAACAGTTAGATAACGAAAAGCTGGCGGCACGATGCTTAGCCTGGTGGGTGTTAGATCTGGTAGTTAGGCTGGAGCCGAAGAATCAAGGGATCAAAAAGTGAGCGACGAAAACTTGAAGTCGATCCGTTGCATGACTTGCAGCCAGTGCAGGTCGGCGAAAAGTGGTTTGATGTGGCGTTTGCGACTCTCACGACAGACAAGAATAGCTGGAGAGTTGTGCGCCAGCTGTGGGCACCTGATTGCACGTGCCATTAGACCAGCAAGCAGTGAGTTAAAGACATCAAGACGGGATGTCAACAATGCACGGACTAACATGGGTTTTGTTTCACGATCTAAACAAGCCCCGAATTTCAGCACTATTATCTAGCTGAAAGTAGGCAGAACTGATTGCAAAGCTGACGTGGTGGTCTAAAGAAAGGAACATTCTGGAACATGGCACCTAGATGATTTTGTCCAGAATCAACGCGAGATTTGCTGGCAGAGCTCATTTCGAGCGTCAGCCTTTCCAATTTCGGAATCACACTGATGCCCATGAGTTGGTTGTGTCGTCATACAATTTTATGAAATTAGCAGCCATCCATGCGCGGATGTCATCGATACACGCAGCAAGTGAGTTGAGAGAATTCAACATGCTCGCGATCTGGGAGGAATCAAAGCAAAGGTACAACTGAGTATCATCCCCCATAAAGAGAAAGCCTAGAATGGGCTTGGCAATCACATCAACAAGAGATAGAGAGAGTATAAACCGTGAAAAGAGCGAAACCAAGCACGGAGCTCTGAGGTACTCCAAATTTCAGAGGTACCCTGGATGATCTGTGTCCATTACAATCAATACTCTGGAGTCTACCACTGAGATAGGACCTGAACCATTGCAGAGCGGTGCCCGTGATGCCCAGGCGAGATGAGAGGCGCTCAAGAAGGACTTGACGATTGATAGTATCAAAAGCTGCAGAACGATCGTGCAAAACAAGCAGAGAAACTCTACCTATGTCTGCATTCCTAAGTAGGTCGTTGTATACCTGAAGCTATGCTGACTCGGAGTGATTAGCTCTAAAGCCAGACTGGAACTTACTAGCAGGTTTTGAAGTTTCAATATTTGAGTTCAGCTGGTCTGCAACAACTCGTTCCAATGTCTATGATAGGAATGGTAGAATGGAGACTGGGCGGTAGTTGCTCAAGTTTTCTTGGTCTAGTGTTGCTTTCTTGAGTAGTGGCCTGACTACAGCTTTTTTTACTAACCTTGAATCCTTTGGAGACAGTGCAGTTAGTTCGCATGCTCCCAAAGCCTGGAACTCCCTTCCGACTGGCGTCAGAACATTCCCTGACTTGACAACATTTAAAAAGAACTTAAAAACGCACCTATTTAGGACAGCATTTAGTGGGTTCCTGCGATTCGTCCTTCACGTGCTTATGCGTGCTGACACTGTGCATGCTGCCACTAACCACATTTTTCCTTTTGCATGCTGACCCTGTGCATGTCATTCCTAACCATGTTATTCATGTTGTTTGGTTATCAAGCATGACATTACTCACCATTCAATTGCATTTTCCTTTGCAGCAAAAATGTAAAGCGCCTAGAAATTTGTCGATTTCTCTGAGGGCGCTTTATCGAGTGAATTATCATTATTATTTTCGAAATGAGCAAGGACATGTCCAGAGGCTAATGACATATGAATTATGTTAGTTATGCGTGGTAGCAGCAGATCAATGCAATGAACGAGCAGGGCAGGGGGAATAGGGTCCAGAGGACTTGTTGTCTTCTTTGATTCGGATATGAACTTCAGGACGATGTCACTAGTCGCTTGCTTGAATTTTGACATTGAGGTGCTGCCAGGAGTCGAGGGTAAGCATTCTAGGGGGGTCGCTGCCCTCGCTGGGTACTACTTCCTGATTCTGTCTATCGTCAAGACCAAGAAGCTAGAGAAGCGATCAGCCAGATCATCACAGGGATCATCCAGTGAGGAGTTAACCTGGGAGCGGTTGAGGAGATGGTTGACCGTCGAACTCCTTTTTTTTGGATTGCGCATCTGTGATTCATATTGCTATTTAGCTAGGGGCACATTTTGCTTAATCTGAGAAGCAAATCCATCAAGCGAATCATTTAGGGTCGTGCTGCAGAAGTCCACCAGTAAGAATTGGCGGCTCCGACTAAGGACATGAAAAGCAAGATGCTTCCTTGGCATCAGATGCAAAGGTCTTCGCATTCAGCCATTAACATGCGCTTTCTTAAACCAAGACGACGGATACAGCAGATTTAATAAGATCCGACTCTTTGGGGTCAGACGCTCAGAATTCGGAGGAAGAGGTTGTCTTAGCCACAGTCGACGGTTTGAAGTTGCGTACGATCATTTGATCGAACGAGTTGAGTTTTTGCGTGCTGGAATGTGCAAAATCAGCCAGTTTGTGAATATCTTCATACGTGGGATCAGCTGAGTTTTTAGATTGAAGAGTGAAATGTTCAATGCAGAAAAGGAATTAGCGCCACCGGATGATTTATGGAGCACAGAATCGAAAAGAGTATGCACAATCTGAAATAAAGTAGATCCGACGTGTAATGGAGAGATAAAACTACAAAAAATGGGCTGCCCGCTATTGGATTATAACTGCACACAAGTAAATCCTCTGGTGAAGAATGCTTCGAGGGGAACTGTGGGGGGGGGGCTTTTACTTTGACGACTAGCCAGCTGTAGCAGCTGTTTCACTGCAATGGCTGCTCCACTGCAGTCGCTGCTCGAAGTTTGATACTTTTAAATTACTTTCGACTAGGGAAAAAGGAAGCTTTCATACCGGCATCGCTTATGGTGAAGGATTTTAGTGAGCTCAGCCAGGACTGTCTCGCGGAAAACTATTCAATTATTCAACTTAATACTTCGGTGACATATGATTAGGGTTCAGTGGCACGTTCAATGTCTTTACCACTAGGAAACGTACAGACTGGCCGCCGGGTTATAACTAGCTCTATAGTTAATAATTTAGTTATATATTTACTGCGGTGGTTTGTGGTGTAGAATGTTTTGAAGAATCAAAAAATCTTGAATTGCAGATCAATGCACGAGTTTGTCTGAGCTGGGGCATGAAGCGGCCTGAAAGGCAAATAATGGAAGGAGTAATTGCACTGATGAAGAGTCCATGCATCCGCATTATTTGAGCATATTTAAATGTATACGCGTATACACATGTACATGTACCTGAGATGTTTTTTTCAGGTTTTTCAATCAAACAGTGCCTCTACCATTCCCATTCATTGGTACATTGGCAGTGACTGTCGCGGTCCAACTAACCTACCCAGGCATTCCTTTAAGTGTGAACATCGATTTTGAATCAAAAGGTAAGGCTGGCTCTGGGAGTGCTCGTCACATTGTTTTTTGTGAGTAACTCAGCAAAATAAATTTAGCCTGTTAACTAATCGATTGTCACTCATTTAATTCTTTATCATATTTAATGATAAGCTATCTATTTACTAAGAATATAATGCTGCATGGATAGTGTAAAACTACTCTGCTATGCTTTCCACTTTCTCTTTGTTGCGTGAGACGAAGTCTGTTGGCTACCGAATGCATACCAAACGCTGCTTAGGCTGTGAGTGGGCTATTCAAAACTCTCCTGCGTAACACCCACACGGTCTTTATGACTTTGTGGAGTTACAGACGGAAATACATTACATTACATCACATGTATGCGATTTCGTTTTTTGCCGCATTGTATGTTTTACTTCATACAAATCCTTATTGATACTCATCAATCATACACTCTAGCATGCAAATTGAGACAGGGTCTTTTGAATACCGTCGTCTACTCATGCAAACGTCTGCATGAGCATTTGTCCTAATTTATGTAAAATGGTGGAACTAAGAGTCGATTTAACTACAGTGAACCGTTGTTTTGCGATCGATTCAGTGCATTGAAATGTATTAAATAAATAATGTAGTTAATAATAATAAGTTGCTTGTATAGCCTTCAGATATCCCCTCAATCTCTTTACTTTCTCGGTGCAAACAAAGGAGCCATGAACGAATAGTTAATGGTAGCATGCTCAATGGCAACTACCCCAGCATGGTTAGGAGTGACATGCAAAGAGTCAGCATGCAAATACGGTTAGCGGCAGCATGACACTGTCAGCACGCATTATAAGACAAACGAAGAAATACACGAACCCACTTAATGCTGTGTTAAAATAATGCGTTTCTAGCTTCATTCAAATGTCGTCCAATCGGGGGATGTCGTGCCACCAGTCGGAAGTGAATTCCATGCTTTGAGAGTTTGCAAAACTAAATGCCCAGTCTCCAAAAGATTCAAGATTCATACGAAGTGAAGGTACGACACCCACGATAGACAAGCGTAGCTGCAGAGTTTTGACCTCTTTTAAACGCCTGAATGCACATGCCGGTGAACAAGCAAGTTGGGATTTCCAGAAGACGAGATTGGACGTCACAAAAGCATAGACTCATACAGATGCGTTACCAAGACGCTGCTGCTAGAGGGAAAGTCATTGCATTAACAGGCATTGTGGAGGGAAATGTAAGGAAGGCGATGAAGATGAAGATGATGATGAAGATGATGATGAAAGCGAAGGTTAAAATTATGATATTAATAATAATAATAATGCACTTGATATAGCCCCTAGAGAACTCAATCTCTTCCTAGACGCTTTACATTTTCTGCAAAGGGAATCGCGATTGAATCGAGAGTAATATCATGCTTGATTAACAAAATGAATAACGTGGTTAGGGGTGAATGCACAGGGTCAACATGCAAATGTGGCTAGTGGCAGCATGCACAGTGTCAGCACGCATAAGCACATGAAGGACGATGATGAAGATGAATATGAAGAGAATGTCCCCTGCTTCGCCATCGAGCCACAAGTTGCAATGGTCACATTCTCTCGAACGAGCGCTTCTCGTGGACGAACGAAGCGTTGCGTCTGGGCGATATCGGTTATCTTCGTACACTCTAGCGGTTCCGCTAACGCTATATCAGTTGCCACCACAGCAGACCCAAATATCCCTGGCGAACGTCCACTGCATCCACGCAAGTTCCAGCTTCGTCCTGAAAGTTAGGACTCTCTGAGCACAAGATGTAAACGTGCCAATCGCGTGGGCCTGGAGGCTGTGCTTATAAAGAGCACCATCCTAGATGATCAAATATCTATCGCCGTTAATTGCAAATATGAAAGCGAAAATTGACAGATAGCATACGTCCAGTCGTTTTAGCTGCCTTGGCAGAGGCACAGGTAACCATGCAAAGCCAGTGGGAACAAATTAGGACGGGAGTTCAGTGAAGCACGTGATATGGAAGTGAAAGGATCATTGAAGGATCAGTGAAGCACGAGAACGTCAACTAAGTGGAACAAATGCCCATTAAGCTGAGACTTAAATGGTGAAAATCCATGGCAACTAATTGTAAGGCAGAGAGTAGACGTCAAAGTTAATTCAAGCTTGATATGTAGTCAGTAATACTCTGACAGAAAACTGCACAGTGGCAGCTATGCCGTTGACGACAGACCACAGAGCTGCCGAGTGTTGCGCCAGTTCGATTCGAATAAGCACCTATATTGGAAGTCGCCGCAAAAGAGAGTGACAGTAATCTTGACGTATTGACACACAGTCGTAAACTAGTGTGGCTGTCGTAATTTTATGTGAACGTGCCCCAATTTGATCGTGATCCTCCGTCGAGTATAGCTTAGCATGATGACAAACGAGATTTGCTCATCCGATGATGAGTCATTTTGGATTGAAGCAGTACGCCCAGATTTAGGTAGTCGTCACTGAAGTGCTTGTAGATTAAATGCATCATTAGTCTCAGGTCTTCTTGTTAATGGTTGGCGGCAGGACTGTGCATAACTATTAAAAAACTACGCTCCCAGCAGCGAAAAGGATCGTCCATTGCAGGATTCTAGCACACGACCTTGGCAATGAATTCGTAAAAAGCATCCGCCTTTCCTAGTGAGCCATCACGGCTCACTAGGTATGCATCGTCACGGTTGATTTTCGTCGAGATGGTGGCGATCGAAGTGGGAATTTCGTTGCGGCGCGTGCTGCAAGGGAGGGAAGCAAATGAGTCGTTGACAGAGCAAGGCTGAGAGCGAGTAAGAGAAATGTAATTTAAAAATGTAAATTAAGTAAGAGAAAGTAAGCCTGAACAGCAGACATTTCTTATCGACTTGTTATGTACCTAACACGAATATGACAGTCAAGCGGCAATAATGGCCCCAATTTTTTTTTAATCTGAAATAAATTAATGTGTACATCACGAAATACGGAATGCACGCCAATAGTAATGGGCATGCGGTTGATTGATGCCTGTAAAAAATAATCATAGACTTCTACTTCTTCGATTGCTTCACCAGTCTGTTCGAAAGCATCTCGGGGGAGTGTCCAGCAGTTGTCAGCCAGCATTGTAGTGGACCATTGTCCCAGGTTTCTTCGTTCCTTTGTGGAGATAATAATAGTAATAATAATAATAATGATAATAATGCACTTGATAAAGAGCCCTCAGAGAACTCAATCTCTCTCTAGGCGCTTTACATTAACTGCAAAGGGAAATGCAATTGAATGATGAGTAATATCATGCTCGATAAACAAAACAAGATGAATAACATTGGGGTGTCTTTATTGAAACGTTCGCCATGTTTCATGACGATAATACAGTTGTCAGGAATGAATCCCAACGGAAATGAAGGAGGTGGATCTTTAACCACATATTGGAGCTACGTTTTTACGTGTCTTTTGCGTTTACTAGCTCCCTGTATTTTTCCCCCTAACATTCCCGAGAATATTTGCAGACACTAGGCTATAAACAATCCATTCTTATTTCGCACCACCAAGCAAATATTTACTGAACCTGTCATCTTTGGCGTGCCTTCGAAACTGAGGGCACACAAAACGCCCTCTTTAACCTTTGCTTGCTGAGACGAACTGATATTTCATGCAGGTATTGGAAAACAGGCGAAGTCGGGTCCATAGCTTTCACGAAGTTCTTCGTCAAACCTAGTTTGACTAGAAGAGTTCGTAGCAGGATTTTGAGAGCCTCGACCAGAGCTGGGTGCTGGATATTCTTCTCTCTATTTGCTATAGTTTGTCCGCTAGTCTATTCCTTCTGCGATTAGTGCAGTCTTCTTGCTCGGCTATCCCTCTTAAGTAAGAAACACATTTTGCACATCCCTGCTGCAGTTCCGATAAAGCAAATACCTTCAAATCACCACAGAAGTGCTATTTTTACTCGTTATACTCAATTGAATTTACTGGATGCCTTAAGTTATCGCATGTCTCTTTTATGTGGACAGCATGAGGTACTGAAATAGATAATGAAATAGATAAATAGAAGATGGTTTCGATTGTACAAAAGCACAGCCTTATGACTCAGCTTTGAAGAGTCTACAGATAGTCTCCATTCTTGCGGGTCATGCGTGACTTGTCGGACGTTGATGAGGCCTTCAGTATCGGAAAAGAATATCGTTTAGTTTAACTACTAAAGATAGGCTTCAAGTTCTGGTGGCACCAATGATCTTGAGTAGCTGCGGGTTCTTGAAGGGGAAGTCCGTCGCCGTGTGGAACTGGTTTCAATGCAGACGGAATGTTTGGATGGATTATTGTCGACATCTTTCGCTTCGTTATTCCGCCGGAAAAGAGGAGGAACCAGGCAGAATTAATAGTCGTGCATGTGGTTGCTTGGCTCTCTCCGATACACCACGGGGACTGCCAACGGCATTGAAGGTCTTTTGCAATTCAACCACGGTGAAGGCATTGTTGTACATGAAGTAGCACAGCATATACATGGGACCCAAGGCTGCTCTTGGTTACCAACCCTGTATCCGAAGTGACGATGATGTGCTTGCTTTTTTTCACTTGAGAAGTGATACTTTTCTTCGGGGCGGCAAACGTCACTTCCCAAAAGTATAGAAAAATCTGTCGACGGTATTAGCACACTTTCGAGGCATTGCTGTTTTGTATTGTACATCAATAGATAAAATAAATACAGTTTCGTGTAACAGTAGCTTGTACTCTCTCGCACAATAATTGAAATACTTTAAATGCTCAACTTTTTCGACTGGGGACGATAACTTCAGCGTGCTGATGCAGCCGCCTGACAGTAGCATTGAATTGCATCAGAAAATGACGAAGTCTTAATCCAGCCTAATCTGTGAGTGGGCTATACAAAACACTCCTGCCTAACACCCACATAGTCGTCGTGGCTTTTTAGAGTTGCAGAAGGCAATACATGCACAGCCTATCCTTTGGAGACCATGCATTTAGCTCGTATGCTCCCACAGCCTGGAACTCCCTCCCGACCTGCATCAGAACATCCCCTGACCTGACCACATTTAAAAGAAACTTAAAAACATACCTATTTAGGACAGCATTTAGTGGGTCCTTGTGATTCGTCCTCGATGTGCTTATGCGTGCTGACACTGTTCCTGCTGCCAATAACCACATTTGCATGCTGACCCAGTGCATGTAACCCCTAACCATGTTATTCATTTTGTTTGTTTTTCAAGCATGATTTTACTTACTATTCTATTGCGTATCACTTTGCAGCAAATGTAAAGCGCCTAGAAAGAGATTAAGTTCTCTGAGGGCGCTTTATCAAGTGCAATATTATTATTATTATTATTATTATTAAAGTCGTAAATCGTAGCTTCAGTAGGGGCTCATGCTGGTGGCACCTGCTGGCCTTCTGTACGCATTTCTCGTGCTTGCAGCCCGGGCCATCAAAGCCGGCCATCTTTAACAGTAGCTCCGTTGCGGTGTCTACGACAGCCTGTCACTATCTAGGTGGCTCTCACTGCTATCGCTGCAGACACGAATACGACTGAATTGTTCGGAAAGGGCAGCATAGTGACACCAAACTTTCCGTACAACTACCCAAGCTTGTTCGGATACACGTGGAAGCTGACGGCAGTACCCGGCCAATACGTCTACATCGAGTTCTACAGCTTCGAGACGGAGACTCACGAGGGCGACGAAGAGTGCTCGTATGACAGTCTCGTCATCTACAGCTCTCTACAGCCATCCGATTTCTCACTGCTGGCCCGGTAGGACTTCCAGTACAGGCCGGCTCTGAATTCCAAGTAGAATCCACGCCGGTTTATAATTCACATGAAAATTCAAATCCGGCTCACGCCACCGTAGAATTCGCGCTTCTGTTTCCATCCCAGCTAAGAAGTGTCTGCTGACATTTCAGATTCTGTGGACCGTCAATTCCGCCGGGACTATTCGTTGGCTCTGAGGCATCCGTCGTCTTCACTAGCAACAGCCTTCACGTGGCAACTGGAGTCAATGCGACCTTCACATCTGCAGGCTAGTTCAACGCTGCGCACATTGCCGAAAAACCAAGGAGACAGCCAGCACACGCTTGCGCTTAGCATTTACGTCACACCACGGCTCCTTCATCCACAGCTGAAATATTGCTCCAGTTTCAGCCTTTTTCGGTTCCTCATGTCCTGTATGGACAGCAAATTAGCTGTTCCATTCCTCCGCCTAAAGACCGTTGCCGATACATGCTTTTGCTCTGCAGGTCCTAGACTGTGGAACTTGCTTTCACAATTCTTATGCGACGGCAAATACTCTCCTGCTGCCGACTGTGGCGCATCTTTTCGAGCGATCCTGAACTACTACTTCCGTGCTACTCACTACCTCAAGTGCTCTCATGACTCTGCTGTGCTTCCCGCTTTCTCTTTTTTCTGCGTAAGTAAAGTCTGTTGGCTACCGCATGCGCACGGAAAGCCGCTTAGGCTGTTAGTGGGCTATACAAAACTCTATGCGTCACATCAACGCTGTCTTTTTTGGCGAAGTTACAGACAGAGATGCATACATAAAATATGTGCACATGAAGACTAGGTACGGCTAGTTTACAACGTCCATAGCCACTCTGGCTGGTCCTAACCGTGCAAAAGGAAAAATATCACTCACTCGGTGAAAATGCAAATATCATTTCTAAGGAGCAACTTGTCGACAATTTCAAAAACTATATAGCAAATAACTTTCATGCAGCGCCATTCTGAAGTGTCTCAAGCGCGGTTGAGCTGATAACAGCGGATAGCAGCACATTTTGGTGTCATCTTTCAGAGCGATGCATTCAAAGGATGTTTTCTGGTTACAAAATTTACGTGCACTGAATGTTGCTTTAAATGAGCTTCGGACACCACTAAACCGTAAATGACTGGAAGGCTACCATAGGATTGCCGAAAGCCTATTATGTCCTGAGTGCACTATTTCATAATAATAATAACAATGTACGTGATAAAGCGCCCTCAGAGAACTTAATCTCTTTCTAGGCGCTTTACATTTGCTGCAAAGGGAAATGCAATTGAATGGTAAGTAAAATCATGCTTGAAAAACAAGCAAAATGAATAATATGGTTAAGGGTGACATGCACAGGGTCAGCATGCAAATGTGGTTAGTGGCAGCATGCACAGTGTCAGCACGCATAAGCACGTGAAGGACGAATCACAGGAACCCACTAAATGCTGTCCTAAATAGGTGTGTTTTTAAGTTCCTTTTAAATGTAGTCAGGTCAGGGGATGTTCTGACGCAGGTTGGGAGGCAGTTCCAGGCTTTGGGAGCATACGAACTAAATGCACGGTGTCCAAAGGATTTAAGGTTTGTACGAGGTATTTCTAGACTGTTGGATTCCGAAAAGCGGGTGGTACGATGCTTGGCCTGATGGGGGAGTATGTCGGAGAGATAGGCTGGAGCCATAGAATGAAGGGACCTAAAAGTGAGCGACAAAACCTTGAAGTCAATCCGTTGCTTGACTGGTAGCCAGTGCAGGTCGGCGAGAAGTGGAGTAATGTGGCGATTTAAGCGTCTCCTACGTAGCATCCCCGTAGTCCTAGCAGCTTACTAAACTTTCAGACTGAGATGCGTCACATTATACTTATATGCAAGTGTATATGATTTTATACATTTGAATTCTGGTAAATATTAAAAATAACAATATATTTGTATAGCGGCCTTAAATAACTAAATCTCTTTTTAGGCACTCTAGGCTTGCTGCAGAGGAAGCATAACCAAATGGTCGGTTGTTGCACGCTCAATGACAGCAAGCGTAACATGGTTAGAGATGACACGCTCAGGGTCAGCATGCCAATGTGGTTAGTGGCAGCACGCACAGTGTCAGGACGCATGAGCACATTGAGGATGAATCACGTGGACCCACTTAATGCTGCGATAAATAGATACGTTTAGATTGGCTTGCTCAAGGAAATGCCTGCCTGACTGACCTCCTGACCTCCGACGACCAACTTCGCGGTGATTCGCTCGCGTAGATTGTGCCGAGTTTTTAAGCGAGCCTGTAATGTTTCGAGCTTATTAGCAGCCACGTACGTAGCAGACACCAAAATCTCCGCGACTTGCACGGGCTTCTCATCGGGTATCGATTGTCGATTATCGATTATCGACTTCTTCAGTCGCTTTTCGCCCCATCAGTCATTCCCTAACTTCGACTTATTTACCCGAAATGCTTTCCCTTCTTGAGGCCTCCACTTGCAGCTCCTCGCTTCCGTTATCTGCCAGTTTCCCTCACTACGGTCGGATTCCCATCTGACTCTGGTCAAATATACGCTGGCTGTGTCTATGAATGAACTCAAAGAATTTCTATGAAGGCCCTACTTTCAGCTACAACGCATCCTAAGCCCGGCACTCGGCGATGCTAGATATCACGACGTTCTCTGAATTTGTAGTCATTAGAGCTGAGGTATAAAACTGAGTTTCTCAAATTACAAGCTCCATGTGATTATACTGTATTTCTTGCGAGTGAGCGACAATTCGAATGATATTAATATTAGCCCCCCTGTCCTGATAAGCTCAGTAATTATCGGAGCCGATTGGTGGTATACTGGCAGACAAACCTAGTAAAGCCATAATTGAGTTTTGAGATCTCAAATGGTTCTCTGGATATTAGATTGAACCCGAGTTCTCCAAATCGACCATAGTTCGACTGCTATTTGTAGAGTCTAGATTATATTCGGAGATCCTAGCAAACTACTGCCCAATTTCGTTTCTTATTTGCATCAAAGATTCTTGAAAATATTATTGCTAGGCAGCTGGTACTATACATTGAAACTAATAAATTGTCATAAAAATTTCAGTTGATTCAAACGACATCATTCCACAGAAACTTCTCTTCTCCGTGTAACCAATGGCATCCGATGCAGCAGCGATTACGGAAATATCAATGCCCTAGAGCTGCTACATCTATCAGATGCCTTAGACACCATTGATTGCGATATCCTACTTGAACAATTGAGAACAACAATCAATCCTGCAGAACAGGTGTCGGCCTTTTTTAAATCTTGCTCGTCCTGTCGCCTTCAATCCTTGTTGTTTGGGGAGTAAGGTTGCATCCACCAGGCCAGTCACCCACGTATTCCCGCAAGGTTCTGTCCTCTGTCCTTTGCTGTTCTCCATTTATACTGATCCTCTTGTCAAAATGATTCTGCCTCATAGAATTGGTTATAGCTTTTTTGTTGGCAATATTTACCTGTATTTTTATTTAAAATGTTAGAATCCGCTCAGGGCCTGATAAACTCAATGCTCGCCTTGCAGACATTTTGCTTTGGATGTCGCTAAATTTACTTAAACATAACGAGAATATAGCGGAACTGCTAATCGCAGGACACCTCAAGCGTGTGGCTTTACTAGAACACTTTATCTTCTAATATTCGTTATGCGGCAATAAACGCATGCTCAAAATTTAGGTGGCATCTTTGACGGCTGCCTGAATTTTTAAAGCTTCACTAAGAAGACTGCCTCCATAGCTGGCCGTCAGTCCGGAGCAGCTAATTCCACGCTATTCACTACCTCCTCGACTGTTCTCCTGACTCAGTTATGCTTCTCTTTTTTCTTGTTTGGGTGAGATTAAGTTGACGGGTTACCACATGAGTACCGAAAGGCGCTTAGGCTTTCAAGAACCGTTAGAAACAGCTCTTTTTCTGAACAGCCATACAATCGTTGTGGCTCTGCTGAGTTACGGAAGAAAAGCGTGCATGTGTCATGCACTTGCGTCGATTTAAGAGCTCCTTTCTCCCTAGTATGTTTCTGATGGGCTTGCTGAACGACGGCATGTGTGTGCATTTTCATTAGTGGAGAAATTATCAAACAATGCTGCTTTAATAATAGAAATAACAAATTTGATAAAGCGCTCTCAGAGAACTTAATCTCTTGCTGGGTGCTTTACAATTTCTGCAATGGACGTACGATCGAATATTTAGTGGTAGCCAACTCAATAAATAGCAAGAATGAATCAGTTAAAGGTGGCATACACAGGGTCAGCATGCAAGCGAAGCTAGGATTCGGCAGTTTCATCGCGCATAAGCACATGTGGCATTTGTATTCTCTGATGCCGGTACACCAAAACGCAATCAATAGCTGTGAGCTTTCGTACTTTGCCTGTCAAAGACAGCGCCTGTTGTGCGTTTCTGCCTCTAAAGAGAGAGTCCGCACCAAGTGATTTCCATTCACCGATTTGCTTAATTTGGTTTACTAAATATGAAATTATGTATCCATTATATCAAAGATTAACCAACCATATTTCTTCACTCCGCGATACTATTAGCATTTAACTTCTGCAATAAGCTAATAAAAAAGTATTGCAATTACACCTTGGAGGTGGTCAAAAGGCAATCTTCGGAGATCATAAGGCTGTGAAATAAGTATTCTGTCACCTACAGAAAGCTCATAGCAGACAGAGCATATATCACCAATCTTCATAAGCATATCACGTGACCATTGGTGTCGTCCTCACCGTAATAGTTGCACTGTAAAAGCACCTACGAAATTTTGATTTGCAAGCCTCTTAAGTAGCACGTAAGAAATTACGTTGACCGTAGCACGTAAGAAATTACGTGCCTAAACACCTATAAAGGCTTAATGCTTCGGGCTGTTGAGTCTAGCACACCAGCTGCTGCACTAGAGACGACGGTGGCAAGTGACCAGCATTTTAGTTAGCATCGCCCGTACCTATTATCACTTTGTTATCGAAGTTCGAATGCATTCTTGGATTATGTTGCTGCTGCTAAAATACGTGAATGGTGCATTGAAAAAGAGCGAACCGTAGCTGCCAGAGGGGCCGGGGTCGCTAGCTAAGACACAGCTAATTTGGTGAGGTCTGCAAGCTGAGTAGCCGCTCGTTCTGTATTCCTAGCATTGCCTTGAACCGCTTAAAGCGTTTTCCCTCAAGCTTTACTGTGAATCTCTCTAACGTAGTGGTCTTCAGGCCTGCTATAACTCCGACAGCCCAACTTAATACATGTCTTTAGAATACTCGAAAAATGAGCAATAAACCCTAGTAATACCCGGCCTTATTTCTAAAAAGGGGCCGACCTGCTCGCCTTGAATGAAATTTGGCTGAAATCAGTAAACTGTGCAGTAATTAAAGACGCTACTCCGGCTGGTTTCTCCTTCTTTCACGCCGCTAGATCAATCAAAACTGGAGGTAGAGATGCGATTATCAAGCGCTCGAAATTAGACTTCGAGCCATTTGCAGTACCCTCGAAGCAGTCTGTCGAATCGATTGTCCTGATGTAACCCTACAGCAAGCCATCGATGATGGCAGTAATCTGTGGCCCACCAGGTATCAAGCCCACCTTTATCTGGGATTTCTACCATCTCGTTTCGATTTTGTGTGCAAGAAATCGATCGTTCCTTATCGACGGTGAATTCAAGATCCATTTTCATACCTTATCTGACGCCTTCATCTTCGAATTTCGTCCGCTGACCAGCTCACTGTCTCTTGTGGCTTACATTCACCCTACAATGTGTGCCCTTCTCCTCCTCGTCATCTAAAGTCACCTGTGAATCACGAAACCTCAAGACCCTCAACCTCGATACTGCTTGTGCGGGAATGTGTGCTTCGCCGCAGGAGCTCAATCCCTCATTGACCTGTCATCATTGGTAGATTGCTACAACATGACACTTTCTGACATACTCGACAAATTAGCGCCTCTAACTGAGCGCACTGACGGCCATTGCTCAAGAGGCTTGTGGTTTGCCACAGACATTAATCTAGCTAGGTCAACTAAGGGCTAGCTTGAAAAAGCGTACAAAAGAGATCAGGACCGACTTTCAATTGACAGGCATACGAGGACTACTGTAGATCGTACAAATCGATCACAGCCAAGGCCAAGTCTAGCTTCCATAATAACATTGCTGAATTGATAATGCAAAATTCAAAAATGCTGATGTCTACTAACGACCGTCTCCTCAACCGCTTCCGGGCTAGCTCCTTACCTGATGATCACTGAGACGATCTAGCTCATTGGTTCTCTGGCTTCTTTGTCAAGAAGATAGACAAGGTTTGGGAGTCCATCAATAAGGCTGTCCCTCAATTCCAAGCAGCAGCACCTCAATTCCTACATTCAAAGAGGTCGTTATTGACCTTATTGACGTTATTGTCCTGAAGTTAGAATCCCAATAAAGAAAGTAACGTGTTCCAGATCCTACTCCCACTGTCCTGCTTCTAAGATGCATTTATCTGCAGCTGCCATGCATAACCAACATCATAACTATGCCATCGGCGTCAGGTCATGTCCCAGCGCCTTTCAAAAAGGCTGCAGTAAGGTTTTTACACAAAAGAGCAACACGAGACCACCTAACCACGTTGTTCATTTTGTTTATCATGCATAATACCACTCGCCATTCGACCACGTTTCTTTCGCAGCGAATGCAAAGTACCTAGAATGAGATTGAGTTCTCTGAGGGTGCTTTATCAAGTGCATTATTTATTACCAAGAGAAATTAAACAGCTTTGATTTCACTTGCCTTTCTACCATTCTAATCCTAGAAACTAGAACAAGTCGTGGCAGACCGGCTGAACTCAAATATTGAAACTTCAAACATTGCTAGTAACTTCCAGTCTGATTTAAGAGATAACTACTCTACAGAGTAAGCATTGCTTTGGGTGTACATTAAGCTAATTATGAATGAAGACAAAGGTAGAGTATCTTTGTTTGCTTAGCTCGATTTTTCAGCAGCTTTTAATAGTAATAACCCACCTGATGTAGTACCCTCAGATAACTCGATCTCTTTCTTAGCGATTTACAGATGCTGCAAATGAAACACGATTGGATGGCTAGTGGTAGCATGTTTGGTAAACAAAGAGGATATCACAGTTAAAGGTGACATGCCTAGATTCAGCATGCAAGTGTAGTCAGTGGCAGCATGCTCAGTGTAATCAACCTAAAACACATAAAGAATGAATCACAGGGACCCATAAATGCTGTCATAAATAGCTGATTTTTTAATTTTCTTTTAAATGTGGTCAAGTCAGAGATGTCGTGACGCAAATCGCGATCGAGTATCAGGCTCTGGGAGCAGACGAACTAAAGGCACCGTCTCCATAGGGTTTCAAGTTTTCTGCGTTGTGTAGGTGAACAGTTAGATTCGGAAAAGTTGGTGATACGATGCTTACCCTAGTGGAGGATTAGATCTAATAGGTAGGCTGAAGCCAAAGAATGAAGCAACCTAAAAGTGAGCAACAAAACCTTGAATGTAATGCTTTGTTTGACTTATAGCAAGCTAAGGTCGGTGAGAGGCGGTGTGACGTGGTAACTGAGAAGCTTTTGATAGACAAACCAAGCTGCAGAGTTTTGCACCAGCTATAAGCTTCTGGTTGATCATGCCGGTAGACCAGCAAGCAGTGAGCTACAGAAGCTATTGATACTATCGATCACCAATTCCTTCTGTAGCGCCTCACATGTCGCCTGAGCATTACTGGCACTTCATTGCAATGGTTCAGGTCCTACCCAGTGGCTGACACCAGACTATTGATGTGAATGGAGAAACATAATCCAAGGACCTCTGAAATATGCCGTACCTCAGGGAATCGTACTTAGTCCGTTCTTTTAACGATTTTTATTCTCCTTCCTGCCGTTGTGATTGCCAAGCACAATCTGTTTTTCTACTTCCGTATGGATAAAAATTAGTGGCTCTTTCGCTTTGATAGCTCCCAGCCTTCCAGCATGTTGAACTCTCCGAACTGCCTTTCTGCATGTGTAGCCGGGTTCACGGGTGCTGGCCTACTCCTGCTATGGCCTCCAACTATCTACTATCTATGCTCTAGGTCGTGGCATGGACCCTCCAGCAACAGTGGTTAAATGGTGATTGACCGGTTACACAAGACTTTACATACTGCACAAACATGCGCTAAACAAATGGGGAATACCCAAGTCTACAGGGATGATACTGAACAAAATTAACGATAGCGACGATAGACGACGCCACAAGCGATAACAAGCGTGTTGGCCGTTCAGTCGGCTTCCACAGTCCTGCCTTTGTACCGACTCTGTTCCAACAGTACGAGGGTACGCCTTCAAAGATCTGGCTAGCCGAATAACTGTTTGGATTGTTGGAGTCGACGTCTACCACAGTCGAGAGCTTCCGCCGAAAGATACCAGCTCAGGGGGGCGACAAACACGCCACAGGGGGAACGAGGAATACACGAGCCAAAATAGTGAGCTAGCTATCCGGCTCCGCTCGGGCCTTTGCCACTCGTCGCCTTGCATACGTGGCCGCATCGCCGGAGCACGCCTGCACCCATCGAGGCACAAAACTTGGCTAGACCGGGAGCCTCCACCACCACCATTACGACCTCCACCACCACGACCAACTGCCGTTCCCCAATAGCCCCAGTGACCTACGTCACCTCACACCTAGCCATAAGTAAAGGTCAGACCCTGGCCCCGCCAGCGACCCTCATCACACTACAACCGTCCTGCCACAGCCAGCCGAACCCAGCCCGGGTGCATATTTATTAACGACATCCACACACTGATGGCAGCAGACTTTCATAAATTGATTTGTGATGAATCTGACTTACAAATAATAAGCAAACCAAGTGTGTTTCAGAAATTTGAAAGGCTAAAGCTCAGCCCTGTCAGCATATCTCCTATTAAACCTGCACTAAATCTATGTGGCATGTTTCAAAGTGACCTTTCATTAGGCAACCACATCAGTTCTACTGCCAAGTCTTCCTGCTTTCAGTTTCATAAAATAAATAAAAGTGTTTACTTACACTTCGTACAAACCTCAAATCCTTTTGAGACCATGCCTTTAATTTGCGTGCTCCCAACGCCTGGGATTCACTCCGACTTGGGTCACGACATAACCTGACTTGTTTAAATTTTAAAAGAAACTAAAAACGCACCTATTTATCATAGCATTCAGTGGTTCCTGTGATTCGTACTTTATATGCCTAGGCGTGCTCTGACCATGCATGCTCCCGCTAACCACACTTGCATGCTGACCCTGTGCATGTCACTCCTAACCATGCTACTCTTGTTTTTTATTGAGTGAACTACCACTTACCATTTCAATTTGTTTGCAGAAAATGTAAAGCACCTGAAAACAGATCGAGATAACTGAGGGCGATATATCAAGTGTGCTATTGTCATTATTATCTCATTATACTATATGATGCCACACAAACGAAAGACTTATTTGATCGCTCAGCAAATGAAAAGCTCATCAGTTACCTGAAAACCCTAATCTAAACTTATATCTCATGCATATCAATCAGAGCTTGGAGTGTTATATTTCCTTTGCAATATTAACAATAATATTAATGATTAAAAATTTGATATAGCGGCCTCGGAGAACTCAATCTGCTTTCAGGCACTTTACATTTTGAGCGGAAACAGCTATCATCTGCCTTCACTGGTCACTCCTTGTATACACCATCACAAAACCATTTTAAACCATCGCAATTAAGGCCGACCGGAGCTCGCCATCCTAAGAAGCTTAACGATGTACTGGGCTTGGCGCTTCTATGCACGCCTTATTTAGAAGTACATGCCTCGCAACAGAGGTCCACCGGATTGTACGTTACTTTTGGAAATAATTTAAATATGGTTCTAATTTATAATACTTTGCTTTCAAAGAAATTTTAGAACTTTGACTCCTGACAGGCTGTTGTATCGTGGCGGATGAAAGGCTGCGGCTAGAAGATCGCTGCTTCTATGTTGCCATCGAGGTGCTGAACCCTGTAGTCCGTATTGTTCAGTTCGTTGCGGTGCCTACCACTTTAGTCCATGTCCTTCCCTTTACTGTTCCTTTTTTGAAGCTCTAATTTGCTGCCTTATCTTTGGTGTTGCAGGCTGTGGCTGGGTGGTAAACGGCACTGGCTACGTTTCGAGTCCCAATTATCCTAAATCTTACGTGGGCCTCATGAATTGCTCATGGGAGATTACGGCAGACGTTTCCGGCTACTTAATGCTCAACTTCAGCTCCATCGACATCGAAAACTCCACCAACTGCACCCATGACAGTCTCACTATTTGGACGAGGCCTTCGTACAATAATGACGTCGAAGTGCTTTTAGAGAGGTAAGAACATGATAGTAGGGGTCAATGAGTTACGAAGCTAGCTCGATGTGCTATCAGTATCACTGCTTCTATGCGTACTTTTATTTTTCAGAATCTGTGGAAAAATGTCTCCGTTCATATATTTCGCCGGACCCAAGGTGACAATGAAGTTTATCAGCAACAACGGCACGTTTGGTAATGGTTTCAATGTAACGGTGACTACCGTGGGTAAGAGGCTACGGTACACACATATGCATATTCATAAATTTATATGAGACACTCTTAATACCTTATATAATCTTATTAACTAATTAGAAACTAAAGGTGATTCTAGCACCACTAGGTATAAAGCAGGCTCTACTGTGCATGTAAGATTTTATATCAGATGCCTCTCGTGGAAAATAGGTTACCTGCAATATTGACAACTTCTACACCAGCAAACTATCCGGTTCAGTACGATCACGTTAAAGGAATCCACGACTCATCTTTAAATACTCTATCCCTACATGATAGGAAAGCTCTGAGTAGCTATATTCTATGGCATATGTGCTAACCTGCAGCTCAGGTCATGCATTTGCCACTCTGGCGCTGTCAACATGATTGCAGATCCTTCATTGGCACCTGGGTTATCACGTCGGAAGTTGAGCCTGACTAAAGCACAGCTGCTTTGATATCGCAGCTACTCTGTTTTAAAAAAATGAATAAAAAAGTATGATTGCTTGGCACTTAAAAAAATGAGCCGAGCAGTGATCAAACAATACACTGCGCTACAATTCTTGCTCTTCGAAGCCTCCGTTTCTCCAGCTGCCGTCAAAGGCTATTAATCGACAGTTATGTTTCCGTTTTCGATATCGTAGCTTCTTAATTTTTTGAGTTCTTTTAACTTTTAATTTTGGGCGTTTCTATCGATTTTATGTGTTTCTATAGTCCCTGGAGAATTTACTCGGCTTTTTTAGTACCGCTTGCTAACTGGCTGAGCTTGTTTACTTGAGGCATCTAATACCGTCTAGCCGAGTTGATTTGGGCCAGTTGTCAAGGTTCTCACGCGACCAAGGTCAATGTGAATGCAGTTGATTACCAAGGTCGGTGGCTCGAGCCCCGGGACATTGGCCAAGTGCCTAAATACAGTTTAAGCTCTGTTAGGGCGTTATGCAAATGAATTGTATATTTTATAGTGATATCCTCACTTGACGTACCATCTAGAGCTACCTTCGAGGCTCTCGTCTACTTCCTTTTCTCCTTTCGAACCCAGCCCGGGTGCATATGTGTTAACGACATCCACACACTGATGGCAGCAGACTTTCCTAAATTGATTTTGGATGAATCTGACTTACAAATAATAAGCAAACCAAGTGTGTTTCAGAAATTTGAAAGGCTAAAGCTCAGCCCTGTCAGCATATCTCCTATTGAACCTGCACTAAATCTAGGTGGCATGTTTCAAAGTGACCTTTCATTAGACAACCACATCAGCTCCACTGCCAAGTCTTCCTGCTTTCAGTTTCATAAAACAACTAAAAACGTTTACTTATAACTCGTACAATCCCTCAATTCCTTTGAAGACCGTGCCTTTAACTTGTATGATCCCAAAGCCGGGAACTTACTCCCGACTTGGGTCACGACATCTCCTGACTTGTCTAAATTCAAAAAGAAACTAAAACACCTATTTATCACAGCGTTCAGTGGCTCCCAGCGATTCCTCCCTCATATGCATAGGCGTGCTCACACTATGCGCGCTGCCACTAACCACACTTACATGCTGACCCTGTGCATGCGACTCCTAACCATCCTACTCTTTTTTTTTTTTATTGAGCGAACTACTACTAACCATTCAATCGTGCTTCCATTGCAGCAGATGTAAAGCACCTGAAAAGAAATCGAGTTTGCTGAGGGCGATCTATCGAGTGCGTTATTGTTATTATTATCTGATAATACTATATAATACTGCACAAACGAAAGACTTATAAGATCGCTCTCCACATGAAGAGCTCATCTGTTACGTGCATGCCTTAATCTAAGCTTATGTCTCACTCATATCAATCAGAGCTTGGAGTGTTAGATTACTTTGCAATATCAGCAATAATAATAATGATTATACATTCGATATAGCTGCCTCGGAGAACTCAATCTCTTTCTAGGAATTTTTTAATTTTGAGTGGAAACAGCTAACATCTGCCTTCACTGGTCACTCCTTGTATACACCATCACAAAACCATTTTAAACCATCGTAATTAAGGCCGACCGGAGCTCGGCCTGCTTAGAAGTTAACGATGGACTGGGCTTGACGCTTCTATACACGTCTTATTTAGAAGTACATGCCTCGTAACAGAGGTCCACCGGATTGTACGTTATTTTTTGGAAATAATTCAAATATTGTTCTAATTTATAATACTTTGCCTTCAAAGAAATTTTAGAACTTTGACTCCTGACAGGCTGTAGTATCGTGGCGGATGAAAGGCTGCGGCTAGAAGATCGCTGCTTCTATGTTGCAGTCGAGGTGCTGAGCCCTGTAGTCCGTTATATTTCGCTCATTGCGGTGCCTACCACTTTAGTCCGTGTACTTCCCTTTACTGTTCCTTTTTTTAAGCTCTAATTTGCTGCCTTATCTTTGATGTTGTAGGCTGTGGCTGGGTGGTAAACGGCACTGGCTACGTAGCCAGTCTTAATTATCCTAATTCTTATGCGGACCTCATGAATTGCTCATGGGAGATTACGGCAGACGTTTCCGGTTACTTAATGCTCAACTTCAGCTCCATCGACATCGAAAACTCCACCAACTGCATCCATGACAGTCTCACTATTTGGACGAGGCCTTCGTACAATAATGACGTCGAAGTGCTTTTAGAGAGGTAAGAACATGATAGTGGAGTTCAATGAGTTACGAAGCTAGCTCGATGTGCTATCAGTATCACTGCTTCTATGCGTACTTTTATTTTTCAGAATCTGTGGAAAAATGTCTCCGTTCATATATTTCGCCGGACCCAAGGTGACAATGAAGTTTATCAGCAACAACGGCACGTTTGGTAATGGTTTCAATGTAACGGTGACTACCGTGGGTAAGAGGCTACGGTACACACATATGCATATTCATAAATTTATATGAGACACTCTTAATACCTTATATAATCTTATTAACTAATTAGAAACTAAAGGTGATTCTAGCACCACTAGGTATAAAGTAGGCTCTACTGTGCATGTAAGATTTTTTTTCAGATGCCTCTCGTGGAAAATAGGTTACCTGCAATGTCAACAACTTCTTCACTAGCAAACGCATCCGGTTCAGTACGATCATGTTAAAACAATCTACGACTTATCTTTAAATAATCTATTCCTACATGATAGGACAGCTCTGAGTAGCTATATTCTATGGCATGTGTGCTCATCTGCAGATCGGATCTCGCGTTTGCCACTCTGGTAGTGTAAACATGATTGTAGATCCTTTATTCGGCACCTAGGTTATAACGTCGGAAGTTGAGCCTGACTAAAGCAAAGCTGCTTTGATATCGCAGCTACTCTGTTCTAGCAAAGTAAATACAAATTAAGATGGAGCGACACTTTAAAAAAATTAGCCGAGCAGTTATTAAACAATACCCCACGAAACAATTTCTGCTCTTTGCAGCCTTCGTTATTCCAGCCGCCGTCAACGGCTAGTAATCGACAGTTGGGTTTGCGTTTTCAATATCGTAGCTACTTGATTTAATGAGTTCTTTTAAATTTTAATTTTTGGCGTTACTATCAATGTCTTTGTTTAGTAAATTAGTGCTCGAGTCCGTTGATTTGTCGGCAATTATTATTATTATTAAGTCTGCTGACTATGCATAAGGAGTTGCAGACGTCTTCCTAGCAATAACCTTACTGCATTTGTGTAATCAACGAAATGGTAAGCCACAGATATTTATTTGAGTCTTTGTCGATAAGAATTATTTAATAGAATTAATCAAAATTATTTGAATTAGTATTAATTAATATTATTATTAATACATTATTAATTCATTAATTTATTATTGTTTAAAAAAATTTCAATTGGATAATGCAGAGCTGCCAGACCTGAGATTGTCAGGTGAGCGCCAATTTTGCGTTGAATATCTCCTTAATCTCAGGCATACGTAATCGGCATTTGGCGACTAAGAGTTTGAGAAGCCGTTCCCGCTGGGATTTCCATTGTCGCCTAGTCTTATCTGCAAGATCTTGTAAAAGTTTAGACCAATTCTAATAACAATTTTTTAGGAAATGCGACAATTCTTTAAATAATAATAGTAAAAGTAATACCTCCTTTTTGTAGCACCCTGAGTGAGCTTCGTCTCTATGCAGGCAATTACACAGATAGCCATAAAATGTTGAGCGTGACTTCATAGGTAGCTTCAACCAAGACGGAAATAAATATATGAGGGGCACATAAAATGAGGCCGATTTCATTAACTTTTAATTTATTATAGCTCATTTTAAAATTTCATATTCGAAGTACTCAAGTTTACGAATAATCGTCTGACTTGCAGAGCTTAGAGAGATCATCCGAAAAATCTTCGTAGCCAATACGTTCAAAAGTGGACGTTCTGTTTGGTTCAAAGAGCATTAAGACGTTTTTACTAAGCAAAGTGGCTCACTCACCTCCGTTCCAGTTTCAGCGGTAAACTAACCTTGAGACTGATTTCATTAGATTCTAATGTGTTATAGTTTTTTTCAAACTTGCATATTCTAAATATTCAAATTTGCGATTAATCGTCCGACTTGCAGAATTGTAGACAGGTCCTCCGTAAACCTTCGTAGCCAATCCGTTCAAAGCGGTGGGAGCCCTGTTTGGTTCAAACAACATTAAGACGTTTTTACTAAGCCATTTTTCTCACTCACCTCTAGTCCAGTTTCAGCGGTAAACTAACCTTGAGAAACTGAGCCAGAAATCCCGAGTCGCAGACAGTTTCTGAGCAGCGTTGCCGTTCGAGCGGTTCACTCGGCTCGACGTTCAGTCGCGATGGGCGGGCAGCCAGGTGTCCCGGCGGCCACATGTTGGTCGTAGGAATAATTTTTAGCTGAAGTAGTTGGCTGGCAGTGGCCATCTCTGAGGGAAGACTGAAGCGGACTTAGCGGACATTCAAGATGAATGACAGAGCTTTGGATTTTGTACTAAGTCTCGTCGAATCTCGCCTGCTTCTCGCAGTACCGCTAAAGATAACATCGGCAGAATAATGGCACTTTTGTTTAAATTCTGCTATAAAAACTGTGCCTTTCTTGGCTTTGCATTCAAATTAATATTATAATGATATGGTTACTTCAACGCATAATACTTTGTGACTGCTTGAAACCATCGAGTGGGCTTGGTTTTAGGCACTAAAAAGCCTAATTAAGGTATCGTCGATATCAGTAAGCGATTTAACGCCATAACTCTCATTAATTAAATATGGTGCATTCAGTTGTTATAATTGCAGCATCACGATTTATAGAAAAAATCGTAATCAGTGTGGTGATAAATATAGAAATAACTTACCAAATCGGCCATGTTTTACTATAATAGCAATAATAATACATTTGATAAAGCACCCTCCGAGAACTCAACCAAATGGTTAGTGCTAGCATACTGAATAGTACAACTAAGTCATAATTATAGAAATGTTGAACCTGTTTGAAACATACTTGAACGAAGATCCAACAGAAGAGTAGTATTCCACGTGACTTTCTGGGCGGTTGTCTGGCGAGCGATCGTTCAAGCTTCACTTGCATTGGGGTACTTGTACTTGTATTTGTATTCGGGCTACTAGGAAGCAAGAGCTACACGGTTATTGTAATGTTATATTTGATATAGTGCCCACAGACAGCTCAATAACTTTCTAGGCACTTTACATTTGCTACGAAGGAAGCACGATCGAATGGTAGTACAAGTGCCTCTCACCGTTGCTGCAGATTAGTCTTGTATCATGCTCAACACTTATGTGCATGTGCTCACGTGCTGCTTCACACTTTCATAGAGTGCATGACTTCACCACAAATTTTGAAAATTGTACGTATTTTTTAGATCCATGCTTCGACGCAGCGATTATTAGCGACGCGTGGAGAAATGTCGATAACAAATTACCTTTAGTATCCAGTAAGACTTCCTTCGATGTAGAGCCATTCCGATGGTACAGATTCGAAGGCCTGGCGGGCAATAAATTTGCCGACAAGGTATGTTGCTAAGAAAACATCCTTAAAAAGTAGAGACTGTTATAAAAGTAGAAGTATTCGCGCTTTGTGATCGAACCGAGAACTAATCCAGAGGTGCGTAATCCTAGATCTGTTTGGATAGACTAGACTTATTTTTGTTAACTGATTTCATGCTAGTTGCAATGTGTGTGCCTGCGATTCAACGACATGTTTATGACAAGCATCCGCTGCAGCCAATGTGAATTTTCTAGAAATAGATTTAGTTCTCTCGTATTATTACAAAAATAGTACCGTTATTACTAATTACCTAAGATGGCTTCATCTTCCTGGAATCATTTTCCTCAATTCCAGGCAGTACCTAAATGTCTACATTAAAGTTCACTGGTGAACTCATCCTGAAGTTCATATCCTCATCAAAGACGACAACTATTCCTCTTGATCCCACCCCTACTGTCCTGCTTCTATGATGTGTTGATCTGCGACTACCACGCAGAACTAACATCATAAATATGTCATTAGCCTCAAGTCATTCCCCAGCACCTTTCACAAAGACTGTATTCAGGCCATACTCAAGAAAGCCACACTTAAAAGCCGAAACAATTTGAGAAACTTCAGCTCAGTCTTCCTTCCACCATGTGTTTCAAAGACTCTGAAAAGAGTCGTGGCAGACGAGCTGAACTCATAGATTGAAACTTCAAATCATGCTACTATCTTCAGGTTTGGTTTTAGAGCTAATCGCTCGACAGAGTCAGCATCGCTTCGGCTGCATAAAAACCTACATGGGAATGCACACTTAGGTTGAGTCTCTCTGCATCTTTTGTTCGATCTTTCTGCATCGTTTGACACAATCGATCACCAATTTCTTCTTGAGCACGTCTCATCTCGCCTGGGCATCACTGGCATTGCATTTCAATGCTTCAGCCAATATCGTAATGAGAGACTCAAGAGTAATGATTTTAATGGACAATGATCATCCGCGGAACCCTTAAAATATGTGGCACCTCAGGGCTCTGCGCTTAGTCCCGCTCTTTCACGGCTTAGACTCTCCCTCTTGACGATGTAATTGCCAAGCACAATCAAAGCGTTCACTTCTACAAGGATGACACTCATTTGTACTTGATCGCTGCGATCCGTCCCATCTCGTGAGCACGTAGAAGTCTCTCAACTGCCTTGCTGCATGTATTGATTATATCCACACATTGATTGCAGCAAATATTCTTAAATGAAATGATCAAATCTAATTACTAGTTAAGAGCAAACCAAGTGCGATTCAGACAGTGGAACGGCTTAATCTAAAAACTAGCTTATTGAAATATCTCCTGTTGAATCTCTACGAAATCTAGGTGTCACGTTTCAAAGTGACCTTTCATTAGACAACCTCATCAGCTCCACAATCAAGTCTGCCTACCTTCAGCTACATGCCATTTCTAAAATTCGGGCTTGTTTAGGCAGGAGTATACATCTAAATTGGTCCATACATTTGTGACATCTCATCTTGACTTCTGTAACTCGCCACTTGCTGGTATACCTGCCGGTGCACTCAGGCCCTTACAGTTCGTGCAAAACTCTGCAGCTAGGCTTTTCTGTCGTGAACGGCATGGTTGCCACATCTCACCACTTCTCACCGACTTGCAGTGGCTCCCGGTCGAGCAACGCATCGACTTCAAGGTTACGTCAATCACTGTTAAGTCCCTTTATTCTCTGGCTCCAGCCTACCTATCAGATACAGGCCCCACCAGGCTAAGCATCGCACCACTTGCTTGTCGGAATCTGACTGTTTATCGTTACCTCTAACAAGCTTTAAATTATTTGGAGACAGTGCATTTATATCGTATGCTCCCAAACCCTGGAACTTAGTCCGAACTTTTGTCACGACATGTCCTAACCTAACCACAAAAAATTAAACAAGTGTCTATTTATTATACAGCTAGTAGTTCCCTGTGATTATTCCTGTATGTACTTATGCGTGCTGATATTGTGCATGTCACCCTTAACCAGGTTTTTCTTGCAGTTGATTGAGCATGCTGCCACTAACCATTCGATCGTGCTTCCTTTGCTGCAAATGCAAAGTGCCTTGCAAGTGGTTGATTCTATGCGGGCACTATATCAATCGTTTGGTTTATATTATTGTTGTTAATACTACTAAGATCAGTATCAAATGCCGGCAAAGAATTGTGGAACAGAAATAGGTTTGTGTGGGCCTATCGTTACGTAATCACCTTCTGGCTCCAATTTAGCAATAAAGTGTTTCAAATGCATGCTAGTTTCATTAAGTCTTCAATTTCATGAACCAATAACAAAAACCAATAATAATGGTTTGATGCTAGACACTGTAAGAATTACACAAGCTGTAGCATCTTAACCTATTAAGTAGGAAATGAACTAATATAATTCGACAAGTACCAATATTTATAAGAGTAACTAAAATAGCAAGCCAATGCCATCAGGTTAGCTTGAAATATACGATTTTTTATTTTTGTTTGACCGTGAATTATATACACTACAAAAGACTTGACTGTGCATTCTCTAAATGCATTAACCATTGGTAGTTGCAAAACTATTTAAATGTTGGTAACTATGCACTTTCAACCATCTTTACGAGACAATAATCGATGGATTGTCTGCGAAGCTCGCCAGCAGTGCTTACTCAAGCTTCTATTCTTAAATGCAGGATTACATACTCACAGCCGGGCCTAACGGAAGAAAAGCTTACGCCTGAAAGGTCTAGGTCAAGGTCGTCAGCTTTCTACAGACTTGCCTTATATCCCGCTTGGCATGGCCTGTTCATTAATGGTCTGCACTTTTGAAAAGCTAGTGTTAATTATTTTTTAACAGGGTGACAGCAGTTTGTGTGCCGTTGGACTGGGGACTAGAAAATAATTCTGTCTCTACCAGCAAATGATTCGGTAACCTCAGTCCAGTGCTCTCTGGAAAGCAGTTCCTCGGGAAAACGTTATTGACACTAGCATTAGCACCAAATTAATTGCCACTGCATAGATCCCAAGCTGTTGAAAAAATGAGTTTGTGCTGCTGCGTTCAGGTGATTTTAGTTTACAACTCATGTTTTTATACAGGGGCTCTACAATTATAAGCTGAGAGCGATTTTGAAGGCTAAATCTACTATCGCCTTTGTTTCCCTAAGTTGTCACTCTGTCGCGGTTGCACATCAGTTCTCAATTCAACCGATAACTTGATTGATTTCCTAGCACTTTGCTTTTAACGTAATGAGCACGGAGGAACACGGGCAATAGATAAGAGCATATTATCATCATATTTAGATAAGAGCATATTATCATCATATAAGAGCATATCATCATATTTACGCGGCTGATTGAATTAATCTATCTAGCAGTCGCAAAGAAGAAGCAGGATTAATCGGATATAGCTGCGGACGTGCCTCAGATTTTTCTTCTGTCCCCCCACCACCCAGTGCCCTGCGAGAAAAGCCTCCGTCGACGCCGTTGGCTGCACGTGGTACAGCGGCCAGCACCCGATCGATCTCTACACGCCCACTGAAGGTTTGCTGTGCATGGCCCCAGCTTTCGTCATCGGCAATTCCTCGTCGTCCGCCGTCACCCCGAGCGGCAGCTGCTGCCCGACGTCGATGCCAGCAACCGTGTTGTACTGCCCAAAAGGCTACTACGTGTACCGGGTCTCCACCAGGAATATCTCAGCCAACAGCAGCAACTGGTGCGGCGGTAAGATGCATTTAAAAGCACGCCCTGCTTGTAGCGCGAGACAGATAACGTGCTCTTCATACTGGCTAGTCTCAATCACGTCATTGACTAGGATACGGTTTGCAATTATAGGCTACTTGCAGGTAGACTTATTGTAGCTAACCAGACGTCATCGCGATGCTAGTGAGCGTTCAACTCTAATAATAAGATTACACTTGATAAAGCGCCCTCGAGAGAAATCAATCTCTTTCTAAGCGCTTTACACTGAAATAAAAAATAATAAATAATAAATAAACAAATTAAGCTGTCGGTTTATCGACGCTCAAAGAAGACGACCGTGATGAGAATACTGTGTCTGCAGATTGCTGTAGATTGCAGGATATTTCTAAAGATTGCCTGGTGGAGAATGTTTCGCTTCGTGAAACTTTGTTGCCTTATCCTTTGAAATATTGGTCGCCTGTCTAGGAAAGCTTCAGTTGACGGTTGAGATATAGCCTTACTCCCTTGGGGAAACTCTCGTCCACAGCTCGGAACTATTTTCTAATTCTATTTGTTGAGCTGCAGACCTCAATCTGTCAGAATACCCATGAAGCCATTTCGCAGCTGCTTCTGAGGGGACATCTAGATATGAGGAATACATAGAGGGGATATACAGGGGTCAGAGAGGGGACATAGAGGGGTCAGAGAATGAGACATAGAGGGGTAATAGAATGGGACATATAGGGGTTAGAGAATGGAAATGAGGAAGGTACGCCAAGTCCACAACGATCGCACTGATGTAATTTTTTTAAGGACATTTATTTTAATGTTCCTGTAAGTGAGGCTCGCTTCTTGTTTCCAGCGCCTCAAGATTGTTTCAGCTGCTGTGGCTCTTATTATGACGCTAGTCATTCACTGATAACCTAGCTGCTGCCACTGCTCTTGCGAAATGACGGGTTTTACTTTAGACTCTTCTACCTCCTTAACAGTTAATCACATCTTCTAGAAGATGCCTATAATATATAATGCTTCAGTCTCTGCTTTTATTCCTTCGCATTCGACATTCTCTCCTGCAACAGACTCTTGCTCTCTTCTAATCTTTACCGCACGAAATAGACCTTTTCAGTCTCATTTTTTGGTACTGATGTCAGGTGGTACGTATCTCTCATGGAGGGAAAAAAGAGATTGTATGTATGAGGTAGCATTTACTCAACCGTACAGGAATGTATATTTGGATTACTGAAACCAGGTCTGGCGGTAGCTTGGTGGGTTGGTGGAATAGTGGAATATTTTACCGAATATTGGTCAAGCGTGTGACCGAGGTCTTAACAAATTTGTAGCCAGGTCGTGCATGGTGATGCGCCTGCTAGTGGTGCAGCTCAAGCACACACTAATGCTACGACCCGATACAGCACCACGTATACATCGCAATGCTATGCGATACAATGCTAATATCCACACCGGCCAGGTCCCACGCACCAGAGGCGTGTCTAGGATATTGTGTGCCCGGGGATGAACTACACAGATGATGAGGGGAAACAGCTGGTGATGACGAACTACACAGACGATCCAATTATTAAATACGCATTTTGGCACGTCCTGATTCAGCGCCCCCTCTCAATTCAGCCCCTGGGGACAATAATAATAATAATAATAATAATTCACTTGATAAAGCGCCCTCAGAGAACTTAATCTCTCTCTAGGCGCTTTACATTTGCTGTAAAGTGAAATGCAATTGAATGGTAAGTAAAATCATGCTTGTAAAACAAACGAAATGAATAATATGGTTAGGGGTGACATGCACAGGGTCAGCATGCAAACGTGGTTAGTGGCAGCATGCACAGTGTCAGCACGCATAAGCGCATTAAGGGACGTGTGCCTCCCTGCCCTCCTTCGGTACGCCTCTGCAGCACATGCCTTTTACCTACAGATTTCTTGCCCCTACGTGGCGGTCAACGTCGCCGTCGTAGATGCTGAAGGTGATGCAACTCATTTTCGAGCCCGTTTTAAAGCGGCATTTTCGCGACCTTCTTCGGCTTCAATCTGTAGACGCACAAGCCTGCTGGTGCTTCTCCGCACTGAAGACCAAGCCCCTTATCCACGGTCGGGGTCAAGGTTGCAGCACCCAGCTCCACCTTTAATCGCTGCACCAGGACCACCGCCGGTACTGTCGCGACGCCCATGGGCTCACCACTCGGAGGATGTGCTCTCGCATCCGGGTCTTACCCTAGAGAGTAACGTGCTAGCTTTTTACGACCCAGGTCGTGGGTTTGAGCCCTGCAGAGGGCGATCCTTCATTGCCCACTGCAAGCGATGGTGATACTTGATAAGGCTTATCTGGTTTCCTGATAGAGAATGAGGCCATTGAATCACCTAACCTTTTTATGCCACGCGGCCAGAGAAGAAGCGTCCACTATCGCTGCATCCGACACGCCTTTTCTCTTGTACAAAGCAATTGCATTGTTGACCAATGACATTTCTCGAACCATGTGTACTACCTCTCTATTGAATGACGTCCGTCCACTATCACTCGCTTTGGCGGACTCAGGCGCTCTTTCACGCTTTCCCTTCTTAGTTCTGTTAATTAAATTACGATTAATCCAAATGCGCATTGATTGTATGCCCAGTAGAACACCCGCTATCTTCGTGTTCTGCAGACCCAGTGCATTGCATTTTAGGCAGTCCAAACCTGGGTCCATGGCTGGAGCCCGAGGCATGTAAATGTCATCGATGAAAGCTGCCGCAGGCATAGCAGACATAACACTTAATTTGTCCACGGTATCTTTATTGCAGTCGACTTGCCAGTACCAAAGGCTTGGATGACAACGCTTGAAGGGAAACAGCTTGGTGTTAAATTTGTTATCGGCTTCGGCCTTCAGACAGTGCCCTTGATTTCGAGCGTGGTTGGATGTGCAGCGTCCTGCCAGCAGGTATACAACTGCACTGGATTCTCATTCGGGAGGTACGATTCGCGACTGACCGAATGCCTTCTTTTGATTAACGCGTGTCAAGCACAGCTTCAATATCATGCCGGATTCAGCATCTACTGGACGCGATGGCAGTTGCCGTGAAGCTTTGATGTTTCGCAGCTTGAACAGTAAGGATGAAAAGAAAAACCATAAAGCAAGAAAGGTCACGTGACTCTCTACAGAGCCCACGTGGTGAAGCATTCGTCAGTAGTACCGCCCCCTCCAGTCTGCAGCGATGGCAGATGGCTGGCTCCTGGCCTCGGCCATTTCTGTTCAATCCGTGACGATCATGACTGGTCGAAATGTCACGTGACCCTGATGGAGCGTTCCAACGCTCTCATATTGGAAAGCTGGTTTTGAGGTGTACTTTGCCAATAGTCATTATGCAAGGCGAACAAATAAAAGGGAAAAGTAAAGCCGAAATAAATTTCGTATTCATCTGATTGTGCACGACTTTTAATGAAGCGGGTTGCAGGCTCATTCGATGATTTTCTAGACTTGTCGTTGGTTCGCAGTTTTTCAGAGTTCTTCCACCTTCGTATGCCGAAATTAGGAGCGGAGCCAAATTTTCGCAAGGTCGTATCTTCAAATTACGACTTCTCTGAGCAATTATGCTGCTCAACGAGTGGAGATGCTGCCATTGTGGGCAATTAGAGGCGATGAAATGTAATGTGTACACTGTCGCTCTTAGAAGTAAAACTAAGGTTGACCGATTTCAATTGTCCCATTATTTACAGCCAAAGAAGGAAAGTCGGCTATTCACCTAATTGCAGCGGGCAACCCAGGATTGCCTCAGGATGAAGAAATCACACCCTGGCACCAAGCGGTCGCGGAGTTCCAACCTTAACTCTTGGAATAAACATGCATTTGAGACGGGCGGTTTTTTAATGCTAACAGTGCATTTGGGGTTTAACTAACGTGATTTAGAGATTCATTTACATCTTGGATTTATAAACTAAAAATTTACTAAAAAATTTTTAATATCGCTTTCTTGTTGTTACTAAAATTTATAGAATTTTGTAAATACCAATATTATTTTCGTTAAACTCCACAAATCGACCAAAGGGCTCAGTGATCAGCTGTCCCACAGAGTTGGCTGCAGTGTGCACAAAGTGAAGTTAATTGGTTTCCGGGTCTCGTACGGAAGTCGTCTGCCTTCCTCTCTTACACAAATTAAAATAGAAGCAGAGCTGACTCACCAAAAGTTTATCAAAGTGATCGACCGCCGCAGCAGCAGCAGCCATGTCGAGTGCCTCTCTCAAAGACATTTATTGCACCAGCTCCTGTCACCAAAATTGCCCTGCTGGTTTTCCCTAGTGGTTAAGGTGCTCGGCCTAAGCTACAAAGGTCAGGGTGAGTGTATTGGGTGACCGAGGTCGTGGATCCAAGCCCCATGGCACATGCAAAGCGCCTGAATACAGACTAGGTTCTCTTACACAAATTGATTATATTTTTGACCATATTAAAAAGTGAAATACATTAACACAGCTAGCGCGTGGAAGCAGAAGCATGCTGAAGCGGATGCAACGTAGAGCAGCAGGGGGTGAAAGACTACCCAAGATGGCGGGTAAGTGTTTGTATTTTACGTGCTCTTTTAAAATGGAGCCGCTATTCTACCTCTGTTCCTTGAACAAAGGGAGAGCATGTCTCATATGCCTGGCTTTGTTGATCGACCTTGCGGATACATTTTTCGACGAACTAAATCACTCACTCTTTACAAATTAAAGTGCACGATCCTAATTTAGAGCAGCCAGCGAGCTGTTTATTGACCCAGTGGTGGCCTCGCTCGCCTTTAACTACCAATGTCATGGGGTCGAGCCGAGCTGCATAGTAAAGCATCTGGATTGATACATATTTGTAATAGATAATAATAATAATAATAATAATAATGCACTTGATGAAGCGCCCTCAGAGAACTCAATCTCTCTTTAGGCGCTTTACATTTGCTGCAAAGGAAAAATGCAATTGAATGGTAAGTAAAATCATGCTTGATAAACGAACAAAATGAATAACATGGTTATGGGTGACATGCACAGGGTCAGCATGCAAATGTGGTTAGTGGCAGCATGCACAGTGTCAGCACGCATAAGCACGTGAAGGACGAATCACAGGGACCCACTAAATGCTCTCCTAAATAGGTGTGTTTTTTAGTTCCTTTTAATTGTGGTCAGGTCAGGGGATGTTCTGACGCAGGTCGGGAGGGAGTTCCAAGCTTTGGGAGCATACGAACTAAATGCACGGTCTCCAAAGGATTTGAGGTTTTTACGAGGTATTTATAGACTGTTGGATTCCGAAAAGAGGGTGGTACGATGCTTGGCTTGATGGGGGAGTATGTCGGAGAGATAGGCTGGAGCCATAGAATGAAGGGACCTAAAAGTGAGCAACAAAACCTTGAAGTCAATCAGATAGATATAGAAAATGTATATAGATCACTAGAAAAATTAATTTCATATATATATATAGAGAGAGAGAGAGAGAGAGAAAGAGCTGCTACGACGTTTTTTATTTGCTTAATTGTTCTATGATATGTTTGCACATAGCGCCCTCAGAGAACTCAATCTCTTTCTAGGCATTGTACTTTCTGGGCCGTAAAGAGAGCACGATCGAAAGGTTGGCTGGTAAACCCCCATTTCAGCAAGCGTAACATATACAGCGTATACAGTGTCAATATGTTGCTATTGGTATCATGCACGGTGTTGTAGCACAGCGCTAGCCAGGCTCAACTTTAGGGCGCACTAGAAACGCTCGATGGAAAATACACGCTAGTCCTCGAGCAGTGAGCAAGAGGTGCAGCAGTGCGGAGAGAGAGGACGATCTTAGCGCTAGCCGAGCCAGCTCCGAACGCGAGCCGGGAAGCTCCAGGTGCTCCGGTGCTCTGGTGCTGTGTGCTGTTTCTGCATCTGCAGCGTCGGCCTGCTATCCTATCCGCGGGAGCGTCCGATTGATGTCGGCTGGCCTGCCGAGCTCGGCCAAAGCCGAGCTCGGCCAAAGGTCACTCCGAAAAGAATCGTCGGGAACCTCCGCGGGAGGGGCTGATTAACGTCGGCTGGCCGGTTAGAATTCGGCAGTCGCGAATCGAATGAAATCGCACAGCCGCAGCAGGCGTTTCGAAATTGTGTGCTTGATTGTATGCCCGAGCGGTTCCGGCTGTAAGGGTTTGGCATCGCACTGCGAACTTTGAATTCGGTGATGAGAGGGTCAGAACATTTTCGCTTCAGTTGCCTATTCAAGATTCTGAATAGTGATGAAGCCCCGTCTAAGAACTCAATATCTTTCTAGGCGCTTAAGAACTGCTGCAAAGGGAGCACAATCGAAATGGTTAGTGGTAGTATATAGCTCAATAAGCAACAAGAATAGGATAGTTAGGGATGGCATGCACCGGGTCGGCATGCAAGCTTGGTTAATGGCTGCCCAAAACAGCGTCAGCACCAATAAGCACAGGAAGGCCGACTCACTGTGGCCCACTGAATGCTGTCATAAATAGGTGCGTTTTTAGTTACTTTTGAAATGTTGTCAAGTCAGGAGATGCCGTGACAAAATTCGGGAGTCCTTTCCAGGCTTTGGGTGCATACGAACTAAAGGCAAGATCCCCAAAGGATTAGAGTTTTGTAGGAGGCATAGGTAAACAGCTAGCTTCCAAAAAGCTAATACTGCGATGCTCAGTATGGCGGGGAGTGATTGTCACAAATGCATGGACCAACTAAGATGTGGTATCCCTGTCTAAACAAGCCCAAAGAAATTTTAGCGATTGTATGTAGCTGCAAGTAGGCAGGCTTGACTGTGGAGCTGATTTGGTCGTCTAAAGAAAGCTCACTTTGCAGCATGACACCAAGATATCGTGCATATTCAACAGAAAATATGCTGACAGAGTCAATTTTAGCCTTAGCCTTTCCAATTTTTGAATTACATTTGGTTCGGTCATAACTAATAAGCAGATTATATCATCATTATATTTAAGAAAGTTTTCTGTCATCCATATGTGAATGTCATCAAAACATGCAGCAAGGAAGTTGAGAGAATTCGACGTGCTGACGGGCTGGGAGGGATCAAAGCAAAGGTACAACTGAGTATCATCTGAATAAAATTGAAAGCTTTAATTGTGCTCGACAATTGAATAGGCAAGAGGAAGAGTGTAAACCGCAAAAGAACAGGACCAGACACAGAGCGACCCCATATTTCAGAAGTTCCTCGGATGATGTTTGTCCATTCCCATCAATGCTCTGGAGTCTGTCGCTGAGATAGGACCTGAGCCATTGCAATGCAGTGCCAGTGATGCCCAGGTAAAATGAGAAGAGCTCAAAAACTTGGTGATTGATATAATCAAAAGCTGCCGAAGTATCGAGCAAAACAAGCAGAGTTACTCGACCGATGTCAGAATTCCCAAGTAGGTCGTTGTACACCCGAAGCAATGCTGACTGGATAGAGTGATTAGCTCTAAATCCAGATTTGAACTTACTAGCAAGGTTTGAAGTTTCAATATTTGAGTTCAGCCACTCGGCCGCTACTCGTTCCAGTGTCTTTGATAGAAACGGTAGAAGGGAGACTGGGTGGAAATTGCTCAAGTTCTCTTGATCTAGCGTTACTTTCTTCAGTATTCGCCTGATTACAGCCTTTTTGAGAGGTGCTGAGACATGACCTGAGGCTGATGGCATATTAAAGATGTTAGTAATGCATGGCAGCAAGAGATCAATGCATCGTAGAAGCAGGACAGTGGGAATAGGATCCAGAGGACTAGTTGTCTTCTTTATTTGACAGCAAATGTAAAGCACCTGGAGAGAGATTGAGTTCTCTGAGGGCGCTTTATCAAGTGCATTATTATTATTATTATTATTATTTGGGATACGAACTTCAGGGCTATTCACTAGTGACCTAGAACGCAGACATTGAAGTGCTGCAAGAAATTAAAGGAAATCATTCTAGGGGATGCTGCCATCGCAGGGATGGACTCCCTGATCTCGTCTATCTTCTGGGCAAAGAAGCTAGAGAAGTGATCAGCTAGATCATCACAGGGATCATTACGTGAGGTGCTTACCTGCGAGTGGTTGAGGAGATGGTTGATCATCCACATCAGATTTCGCGCAGATGCTACAGTTGATTTGCTGTGAGGGCCGATTTTGAGAGCTAAGCTCTTCAGTTTCTGCGTCACACTTGGCTTGCCCTTAAATTGTAAGTCGATGTTTTCGTAGTTCAATTGGTGACGGTTTGATGCTATCCATGTACGGCTGTACTAGGAATACTTGACGTAAAGGTGTTTAGAGAATTCGACGAGCTGAAGGACTTAGACGGAGCAAAGGTATGGCACAGCTGAGTGTCAGTTGCCTGGAAGTGAATGCTTAGATTTTTTGGCAATTACATCGAGAACAGGATATTATAAGCTGCAAAAGAAGCGCATCAAACAGCGATTGCTAAGCTACCCCGCTACTTAAGTAATGCCTGGATAATTATTTCCCGCCGATATCAATACTCGGAAGTCTACAATGGAAATGGGGCCTAAACCGTTGTAGCGTTGTGGTGCAGTGCCACAGTCCAGGCGAGATGAAAGGTTTTAGACAAGGACTTGGTGATTAATAATAATCAAATATTCGTGATTAATGATAATAATACCTAGCTTATTAATAATAAGAAGAAATCAAACACTGCCAAATGATCATGCAAAACCAGCAGAAAAACTGTGCTTAAGTCTGCATTACTATAGGGCCGCTATTCACCCGAAGCAATGCTGACTATGATTTGCTCAAAAACTAGAGTGTAACTTACTTGCGATTGTTGAAGCTTCAACACGAAATATATGTAATAATTAATGCGAGAAAGTCCTATGTCCGTTCGTCCTACGGCAAGATGGTGAAGAGCTGTCTTCCGTTACCATGACTACTTCTGCTATGACTCAGCGAAGTGAGTTCACAAGCAGCGACCTCTCGTGTATATACGTGTATGTGTGTGTGTTCGTGCGTGTGTGCGTGCGTGCGTGTGTGTGTGTGTGCGCGTGTGTGTGTGTGTGCGTGTTTATCTGCCGACTATGACTCTTCCTCGCTCTAAATTTCTGGATAAACAATGCTCTCATGCACTCCCTCACCAGGCCAAGCATCGTACCACCAGTTTTCGGAATCCGACAGTTTACCAATACCTCGTACAAACCATTAATCCTTTGGAGACCGTGCATTTAGTTCGTATGCTTCCAAAGACTGGAACTCCCTACCGACTTGCATCAGGACATCTCCTGACTTGACCACATTTAAAAAAGGACTTAAAGACACACCTATTTAGGACAGCATTTAGTGGGTCCCTGTGATTCGTCCTTCATGTGCTTATGCGTTGCTGACACCGCGCTTGCTGCCACTAACCACATTTTCATGCTGACTCTGTGCATGTCACCCCTAACCATGTTATTCATGCTGTTTATCAAGCATGATATTACTCACCAGTCAATCGCGTTTCCCTTTGCAGCAAGAGTAAAGCACCTAGAAAGAGTTTGAGTTCTCAGAAGGCGCTTTATCAAGTGCATTATTACTAGTATTATTACTATTATTATTATTATGTTCCGTCGGAGCGCGCCCACCTGCTGAAGCTGCAATGGCGGCCTAGGTTGCCACTTGAGCCCTTCTTCGCGAAGCACTCTCCCGGCAGGATTTGCACCAATCTGCTATAGCGCTGTTCGCAGCCTCAGATGCCCCAGCGTCTTCTTAACCTCTAACCTCTCCACCTGTATGCTTATCGTGCGCTTCATGCATCTCTGCTGGCCTAAGCCATCTGGGCGCTTCGGTACTTTGCCAATTTGTTAGCCGTTTGGGGATGCGCACTTCCACTGCAGCACTCCTTGGTGGAGTCTAAGCACGTCCCAATGCGATCAGTAATACTGTGTGGCTTTATAATACTAATACTAATTATAATAATGCACTTGACCAAACGCCCTCAGAGAAATCAATCTCTTTCTAGGCGCTTTACATTTGCTGCAAAGGGAAATGCAATTGAATGGTGAGTAATATCATGCTTGATAAACAAACAACATGAATAACGTGGTTCGGGGACACATGCACAGGGTCAGCATGCAAATATGGTTAGTGGCAGCATGCACAGTGTCAGCACGCATGAGCACATCTGGACGAATCACAGGAATTCACTAAATGCTGTCCTAAATAGGTGTCTTTTTAAATGTGGTCAAGTCAGGGGATGTTCTGACGCAAGTCGGTAGGGAGTTCCAGGCTTTGGGAGCATACGAACTAGATGCACGGTCTCCAAAGGATTTGAGGTTTGTACGAGGTATTGGCAAACTATGGGATTCCGAAACGCGGGTGTTACGATGCGTGGCCTGGTGGGGGAGTAGATCTGAGAGATAGGCTGGAGTCAAAGAATGAAGTGACCTAACAGTGAGCAAAAAAACCTTGAAATTGATCCGTTGCTTGACTGGTAGCCAGTGCATGTCGGCAAGACGTGGTGTGATGTTGCAACTGCGACGCTCACGACAGACAAGCCTAGCTGCAGAGTTTTGCACCAGCTGCAATCGCCTGATCGCATATGCCGGTAGGCCAGTAAGCAGTGAGTTGCAGAAGCCGAGACGGGATGTCACGAATGCATGGACCAACATGGACGTGGTATCCTTATCCAAACAAGCCCGAATTTTAGCAATGTTATGTTGCTGAAAGTAGGCAGGTTTGACTGTGGAGCTGATGTGGTCGTCTGAAGAGAGGTCACTTTGGAGCATGACACCTAGATTTGACCTAGACCTAGCTCTTGGAAGAGACTCTCTCTCACGCTGAACGTGACCAGCTTTCTCGTCACCACTGCATCAGTGGCTGCAGGTCTTTGTTCTCCTCTCGCTTAGGCGCCATATCTTCTAAAGCCTCTGCATCCTCTTCAGCCCTACTCTGCTAGCATACAAAAATACCGCATTCCCTTTCCTTCTTAGCACAATGCTTGCATTCAGCAGTGCAAGGTGGTTGACTCAAGCTGCCGACATTCCCTTGGGCCGCGGCAATTCTACGCTGTATCTCGTAATCATATCAATCTACTTTGCCAACCCACTGAGTTGGAAAATTAGATCGGTATGATTCCGGGTCTTTCGTGGTGTGAGGCCATTTCAGAGCAGCAAGGTCAGTGCGGATCACGAAACTAGCCCCGTCCAGGTACGGATGGAAATTGTCCACTTGTTATGGTCTCTCGTGATTATTTCCTCGTGAAGCAGGAATTATCCTGCGGACCACTGAGACAAGTTACTGAAACAAGCTACCACTTGCTTATGCCCATCCTTAAATTGTGCCAGCACACCGTCAGTCACTCTCAGTTGTTAACGTCGCAGTCCAGAGCATTAGGAACATTTACGAGTCCGGAAAATTTAAGACAGGCGCAGTTGCTAGCGTTTGTTTCATGGTGAGCCTTAATGGCACACTAGCTAAGGTGGCTGCTTTTCACGACCTCGGACCCGAGGTCGTGGGTTCGAATCCTGCGGTGGGTGATTCTTCATCGCCTCTACAGGTGGTGGTGATAGCCAAAAAGGTTCTTCTGTCGCTATACAAAAGATGCTGTTTAACCAGCTAGTATTTTTCCGTTATTTTAATGCGACATCGGCTGCTACCGACCATTCCGACCTTAAACCAACATACCGGAAGATGATAAAGGGGTGCAGCAATAGAAGCGTGATAAAGGGTGCAGCAATGGAAGCGAACACCTTCACGAAAAGTTGTCCCTCAGAATCCCTTCAGAATTGTTTGCAGTGAATGCTCAACTGAATGTTTGCTTTGCGTAAATCCTGGATGTCGGCTAATAGACTAAGTGATAATAAAAACCGAACTCCTACTCATCGGCCACCCAAGCACACGATAGACTAGGAGACTTTGCCCATCTATTTTGTGATGCTCTAGTGCTACCGTCACCGTGTGCCCGGAATTTTGGTGTCCTCTTTGATAACTACTTGAAGTTTTAAAGTGTCCTCCGGATGATTGCTTCAACAGCTAGCCGTCGTGCTCGATCGCTGCTTAAGGGATAGTGCACCTTAGGGACCGTGCACCTCGGTGGTTTGCTAAGCATCTTAGTGCTGAACTGCTGCAATTTCGTTTTGATTGGGCTACCAAAAAAGGACATTTACCATCCGCCGCTTGTGGTGAATATGGCTGCAGGGGGCTATTCAAGAAATCTCAGAGGCTCAGCCATGTGTCGCCTTTGCTGAAGTGGCTTCGATGCTTGCTTCACCTTGCTTGACTAGTCGTCTAATCGTACGTGCCAGGAGGCTATTTTTAATATTGGCCTTGCTGAATACCCTCGGAATATTTAGTTTAGGCAGAGCGTCGTCCAAATTTGGCAACTGACGATGCTGTCGTTTGAGCGAGCCTCATTTAGCGGCTGCGGGTCCATGCAGATTCTCGTTTTGCCTTTCGCCTTCTGCACGTCGGCTATCTGGCTGACGATCTGTTGTGCGGGCTTCACCACCGGTAAGAGGATGCCTCGTCATAGCAACGTAAGCAGACGGTAAGATGATGCCTCATAATAACAGACGTTTGCAATCCTCGCTTGATCACAACAGGATATGTTATGGGTATTCCTAGGCACGGTAGGACTTTGAGGCAAAGCGCCGTAGGCTCGGTTCGCGAGATCTGGCGACACCTGGGTGACCGAGGTCACCGAGGTCCAGGTCACCGAGCCTGTTCTCGTCAGACTTCTCTAGTTGTTTCGATGAAGACATTCCAGTGCACGGTTATCAGTCGTAACATCAGTCCAGTGGCTTGAATAGCTCTTGTGCCAAGCGAGCACGTAAGCACGACAGTCGCGGCATCTACCTTCGGGTTTGTCGAAGCAAGGTAGGTCGACTCTGCCCAGATAGCAGCGACAGAGCCGCCGTCCCACGACGTAAGGCTTCGTTGCGACCCCACGATCCGATGTTTCTGGACAAGCCATCGATCGGTCCCTCTGACGTCAGCGTCGGTGTCCAGCTGGAAGCGTGCGTCTATCTGTATGGCTAACCACCGTCGTAATGCTAGCTAGGGTTACGTTCTTACGACTCTTTGGTCCTACCGCAAACGCTTGCATCGTGCCCTCATCATCTTCGACATTGCCGTCGCCACCCCGGACGTAGTGTTGTCCGGCTTGGCACTGGCCGACTGACGAGAGGCAACCGTTGCTTTAGTGGATAAGGCGTCCCTCAGCAGGGCAATCGGTAAGCGACGCTTCACGTCTCCAACCACACCGCCGACAGTCTAGCTCCTTCGGTCCAGGCGCAGCAGCGTCCGGGCTTCCCCGTGGTCGTCGAATGTCACTCGGAAACATCTGCAGAACCCAGCGGCATAGCAAATTTGGCGTCTTAACGCTCGACGCCCTACTGCTCGTTTCACGCACCGTTATGCTAGTGGTTTCGAATGAGCGGCAATTATCAGTTGCCGCCTGTAGCGTTAGCTCTTGTTCACGTAATAGCAGCTCTTGCAACGATCGCTCTTCGCTGAAAACCATTTTGCCTCGATCGTCCGATCCAGGCGTGTCCTAACCATGGCACAGTTTCGCCGGCGAGCGTAGCGTCGACAGAAGCGAGTCAAAGGGGCAGTGCACACTGAATAATCCAAAACCAGTAACTTGCAGTAGTTCACTTTTCCGCTAAGTTCAACACACTTTAATCTCTTCCACAACTTTCCAGAACCGGATGTCCGGATCCTTCCCTGCCGTACTCGTTAACGTGCATCAACTTATTCGATTTTTCCACTACAGCTGGGCCGACCCAGTTTAGAACGATAGTAATAATAATAATAATAATAATAACAATAATGCACTTGATAAAGTGCCCTCAGAGAACTCAATCTCATTCTAGTCGTTTTACATTTGCTGCAAAGGGAAGCGCGATTGTATGGTGAGTGATATCGTGCTCGATAAACATTATTAACGTGGTTAGGGATGACATGCACAGGGTCAGCATGCAAATATGACTAGTGGCAGCATGCACAGTGTCAGCACGCATAAGCACATGAAGGATGAATCACAGGGACCCACTAAATGCAGTCCTAAATTGGTGTGTCTTTAAGTTCTTTTTAAATGTGGTCAAGTCAGGGAATTATCAGACGCAAGTCGGGAGGGAGTTCCAGGCTTTGGGAGCATATGAACTAAATGCAAGGTCTCCAAAGGATTTGACGATTGCACGAGTTATTGGCAAACTGTTGGATTTCGTAAAGCGGGTGGTACGATGCTTGGCCTGGTGGGCGAGTAGATCTGAGTGATAGGCTGGAGCCAAAGAATGAAGTGACCTAAAAGTAAGCGGCAAGACCTTGAAGTTGAGCCGTTGCTTGACTGGTAGCCAGTGCATGTCGGCGAGAAGTGGCGTGATGTGGCAACTGCGATGCTCACGACAGACAAGCATAGCTGAAGAGTTGTGCACCATCTGTAATCGCCTGATCGCACATGCCGGTAGGCCAGCGAGCAGTGAGTTACAGAAATCAAGACGAGATGTTACAAATGCATGGATCAACTTAGACGTGGTATCCTTATCTAAACCAGCCTGAATTTTAGCAATGTTGTGTAGCTGGAAGTAGGCAGACGTGACTTTGGAGCTGATGTGGTCGTCTAAAGAGAGGTCGCTTTGGAATACGACGCCTGGATTTTGAGCTGATTCCACAGGAGAGATGCTGACAGAGCCCATTTTGAGTGTCAGCCTTTCCAATTTCTGAATCACATTGGGTTTGCCCATAACTAGTAAGTTAGTTATATCATTGTTTATTGTAAGAAAATGTACTGCCATCCATGTGCCGATGTCATCGATACATGCTGCAAGTGAGTTGAGAGAATTCGAGGTGCTTGAAGGCTTGGGAGGGATCAAAGCAAAGGTACACCTGAGTGTCATCCGCATAGAAGTGAAAGCCTAGATTGTGCTTGGCAATCACATCAGCAAGAGGCAGAGTATAAACCGTGAAAAGAACCGGACCTAGCACGGAGCCCCGAAGGTACCCCATATTTCAGAGGTACCTCGGATGATTTTTGTAAATTCACGTCAATACTCTGGAGTCTCCCGCTGAGATAGGACCTGAACCACTGCAGAGCAGTGCCAGTGATGCCCAGGCGAGATAAGAGGCGTTTTAGAAGAACTTTGTGATCGATGGTATCAAAAGCTGCCGAAAGATCGAGCAAAACAAGAAGAGACACTCCAGCTATGTCTGCATTCCTAAGTAGAATTTTGTACACCCTAAGCAATGCTGACTCTGTGCAGTGATTAGCTCTAAACCAGACTGGAACTTACTAGCAAGGTGTAAAGTTTCAAGATATGAGTTCAGCTGGTCCGCCACGACCCGTCCCAGTGTCTTTGATAGGAATAGTAGAAGGGAGACTGGGCGGTAGTTGCTCAGGTTCTCTTGGTCTAGCGTCGCTTTCTTGAGAAGTCGCCTGACTACGGCTTTTTTGTAAGGTGCTGGGACATGACCTGAGGCTAATGACATATTAATTACGTTAGTTATGCATAGGCACCAGCAGATCAATGCAACGTAGGAGCAGGAGCGTGGCAATAGGGTCCAGAGGACTTGTTGTCTTCTTTGATGTAAAGCGCCTAGAAAGAGATTAAGTTCTCTGAGAGCGCTTTATCAAGTACATTATTATTATTATTTGATTGCGATATGAGCTTCAGGACGAGATCACTAGTGACCTGCTTAAATGAAGACATTGGGGCGCAGCCAGGAATTAAGGAACAGCATCCTAGGGTGGGTATTGTCATCGTTTACATGGAATCCCCGATCTTGTCTATCGTCTGCACAAAGAATCGAGAGAAGCGATCGGCTAGATCATCACATGGATCATCAGGTAAGGAGCTAATCTGAGAGCGATTGAGGAGATGGTTGATCGTCGACATAAGTATTTTTGTATTGTGCATCTGTGATTCAACAATGGTTTCGTAGAAGCTAGATTTGGCCTTTGCTATGATCGATTGGTACGACCTACAGTAGTCTTCATAAGCCTGCCGATGGACAGCGAGTCCTGATCTTTGGTATGCTTTTTCAAGCTTGCTCTTAGCACATCTGGCTAGTTTAATGTCTGTGGTAAACCATAGGCCGTCTGGGCGAGGGTGAACAGTGTGCTTAGTCAGAGGTGCAAACTCGTCGAGCGAGTCAGCTAGTGTTGTGTTGTAGCTATCTACCATGACAGATCGGAGGTAGGACTGAGCAGCAGAGGCAAAGCAGATATTCTCGCACGGACAGCATCAATTTGAAGGGTCTTGAGGTTACGCGATTCACAGGATATTTTAAAGGAGGAGGTGGGAACACACTGTAGATTGAATGAGATCTGCATGTGGTCAGATAAGCAGGATTTGGTAATAATTGGTGATGACAAAGTGCAGCTGTATGAGAAAATACGGTTGAGTGAGTGACCCTTGATGTGAGTAGTGCCATACACATGAGCCACAAGAGACAATGAGTCAGTCAATGCACGAAATTCAGTGCTGAAAGCGTCAGATAAGTTATCAAAGTGAACGTTGAAATCACCCTTAACGAGGAAGGATCGATCTCTTGCTCACAGAATTGAAATGAGATCGGAGAAAACTGAGATAAAGGAGGATTTGGTACCTGGTCCGCGATAGACTACTGCCAACATCAGTAGCTTGTTTTCGGGTGAGACCAAGACAATTGATTCAAAAGACTGCTTCGAGGGTACTGCAAATGGCTTGAAGTTGAATTCCGAGCGCATGATGACCGCAACTCAACCTCCAGTTTTGATTGATCTAGGGGTGTGAAAGAATGAGAAACCAGCTAGGGTAGCGTCTTTAATTGTCGGGCAGTTTACCAATTTTAGCCAAGTTTCAGTTAGGGCGAGCAGGTCGATACCATTTTTAGTAATAAGGTCGGTTATTACCAGAGGTTGATTGCACATTGAGCGAGAGTTCCAAAGGCATACGTTAAGTCTGGCCGATGGAGTCATAACAGGCCTGATGACACTAACTTTGACAGTTTCACAGTGACGCATGTGGGGAGCTTGCTGAGTGGTTCGAGACAATGCTAGGAATACCAAACAAGCGGGTACTCAGCTCGCGGGGACTGAGCTGCCGGTTCCGGCCACCGCGGCGGCTCCGGGCTGTTTTTCTTTTGTTAATGCATAGTCAGCCGCGGCTGCTGGTTTATCCACCGCACCACTCGTGATCACGTAGTTCGCCAACTAGCAATTCCGTTTCACAAAATTGCCACCATGATCTGGATGTAGTACATCCAACTGCAGGGGTACCTTGTGTGGTTTGTGTTTTTATGTATGCATGATTCGATCATGGACACTGGGCTCGCCGGCACACTGCCAGTGCAGGCAGACCAGCAGTGCCATAAACCACCCCACGGTCTAACAGCTGATGGCTGTGGCCTAGGGACAGGCCGGTGGTCAGCTGCGGTCTGGCGGCCGTGGTTTATCCACAGGCCAGCTTTGTCCTGCCGCCAACTCACGGGATGAGTTGTTGCTGGGAGGGAGTGGGCGAGGAGGGAACGCCAACCTGGCAGTGGGGAGTCGAGTGGGAGAAGGGGCCGTAGGGAGCCATGCGCCCTTCGGCTCCGTGCGTGGTGCAATAAACTGCCGGTGTTAGTCATCGGCTGGCTCTCTGCTGCGCGAATCCAACGGCACTAACAAAGACGCCGTCAGCCGCCCATTCTGTATCCTCGTATACCGGAGCAGTGGAACGCCAGCAGACCAGGAAAATAAGCAAAATGTTTTACTAACAGAAGAAGGTGGTACTTACATATATAGCTGTCACTACGCTGATAGTTCCGCAGGGGTGAAGACACTTGAGCATGGCAGAAGCCAGGCTAATTGAAGCGGGTAAAGCAGTACATATTAAAGAATAGCAGATGCATAATGACCACATTGTGCAGAAGGCCGATTAGCTCAGTTGGTTAGAGCGTGGTGCTAATAACGCTAAGGTCGTGGGTTCGATCCCCACATTGGCCATATTTTTCGTTAATTTTGAATGTCACATTAATTTTTGTACACAGATTGCACCCCAGTCATTAAAGTACTGTTAAATATGCTAACTAGATAATACGCACATTTGACCAATAAACCTGTTACGCAGGCTCTGCGAGCATGTAAGCGAATTCTGCATAAGCTGGCCACCACACGTACCTTTGATTGCATATTGTTTGTTTGCATACTCAATACAAGCATACTAGTTGATTTAACGGCCTCTTTTGTACAGCAGCAGAAGAGTCTTAATGGCTACCACCACCGCTTACAGTTTGAATCAAAGGGTCGCCCACTGCAGGATTCGAACTTTGACCTCGGGAATGAAGAGTTAGTACATTACCACATGTGCTATCCCGGACGTCACAGTTGGAGAAGTTGCAACCATTAGAATTATCTATCTTTAGGCGTATGTGACCTGAAACCGGTCAGTTTTTGGTTGATTCTACGTAGAATCAGCTCTTATATTACATAAATTTTTCGGTATTTTGTACGTGCAGAGTTCTTAGACACTTTTCTAGGGAAATTTTACATGTACTCACCCTTGAGATGGCGGTGTTCTAAATCAGCCATATGATGACTGGTGCACATTTTTTGTTGCTTCTTAATTATAGTGGCTGAAAATCGATAACCTGACAATCGAGCGGCGACTTTGCTCGAGTGTCACGTGGTACGACTCGCAGGCACAGCCGGCGTCGCGTCGTCCCGAAGCGACAACAAACGGCACTGCGGGTCGTTCCACTGTCATCACGCGGGCTCGATGAGAATACTAGTGACTTCAGTCGGTTCAACATTCTGTAGCCGTTGTTCACCCAATAATCAAATATTAACAAAAAAATGAGTATTTGTTCGCTGTAAATGCAGCTCGCATCCTTGAAAATCCCAGCACACAAGTGCTAGGATTTTTCTGGACCCACGTAATAGAGACAGTCTTAATAAAACCTGACAGCTAAATTAGTTCGACGCAATTACCCACCTCTCGGTAGCGGGAAATTTCAGAAACGAAGCCGCGATGCTCATTTACATGTAATAAATATTTCGCTGTTCTTATTCCTTTCGTGGCACATTAAGCTTGTATCTTGTGTAAGTTTTAATGAAGACGTGCATTTCATGCAGTACATGAATACATCACATCACGAATATTATGGATATCCACGTGGATGTCCGCGAAATGGTCTATATATTAACATACAAGAATATCTATGCTGGTGATCCGCACCATGACCGATCAAGTAATTGGACTCCTGAAAAAAAGACCATTGAAGCGTACTCAGACACGTTGAATTACGATAGATACCAAGCGGTTTCCAGAAAGCCACGTATCTAAGCACCAAAATGTATAATCCCGTGCTCAAAATGGGTTCTAATGCGAATACTACCACATCTAAGCTGGTCCGTGCATTTGCGACATCCCGTCTTGACTGTCTGTAACTCACTGCTTGCTGGCCTACCGGCGTGTGCAATCTGGCGATTACAGCTGGTGCAAAACTCCGCAGCTATGCTTGTCTGTCGTGAGCGTTGCAGCTGCAACATCGCACCACTTCTCGCCGACCTGCACTGGCTACCAGTCAAGCAACGGATCGACTTCCAGGTTTTGTCGCTCACTTTTAGGTCTCTTCATTCTTTGGCTCCAGCCTATCTCTCAGATCTACTTCCCCAGCAGGCCAAGCATCGTACCACCCACTTTTCGGAATCCAACAGTATACCAATACCTCGTACAAACCTCAAATCTTTTGATGGAGACCATGCATTTAGTTCATACGCTCCCAAAGCTTGGAACTCCCTCCCGACTTGCGTGAGAACATCCCCTGACTTGATCACATTTAAAAAGAACTTAAAAAGACACCTATTTAGGACAGCGTTTAGTGGGTCCCTGTGATTCGTCCTTGATGTGCTTATGCGTGCTGATACTGTGCATGCTGCCACTAGCAACACTTGCATGCTGACCATGTGAATGTCACCTCTAACCATGTTATTCATGTTGTTTATCAAGCATGACATTACTCATCATTCAATCGCGTTTCTCTTTGCAGCAAATGTAAAGCGCCTAGAAAGAGATTTAGTTCTCTGAGGGTGCTTTATCAAGTGCATTATTATTAATGCAAACCATGAAGCCTACAAAAAACTATGCATAACATCTTTTAGTACTCATTGTCACTTTGAATAGCCTACTAAACCATTAGCACTATTCATATATGTCCTTTAAATACGGGTGTATTACGATGCAGTCGTAGTGTAAATGGTAAGATATTTGAAGCGTCATGCAGCAAGAGAAAAGCAGGACCCGCTCCTCCTGTGAAGAGTTACCTCCTTGACTTCATTGACTCGGCTCCATTCATTGACGATACCGAAAGCGCTCTGGGTCTTGATCCAGGGCGCTTGAGTGCTCCAGACTTCACGACTCAGATTGTGGGATCTACTCCAGCAGCAAGCAATTATTTCTGCCTACAGCAAGCGAGCTCGGGCCGTAGCAGGGGGGAGGGCGAGGCCTGATGGCGGCCGTCGCTCCTCTTCGGCAGCTACGAATGAGGTTTCGAAAGAAAATTCACTACGTAGCCACTGGATTAACGAGCGATTGAGGCGTCATTTTCTCGAGAACGCGAGAAAGGAATGCTGTGGACTTCGGCGGATGCATTCCAATCAGAATCACCGGTATTTCGCAGTCGTCGCACAAGCTTCTCGCGGCCATTCAGTCGCGGGTCGCAATAGCTTATCGCTTCGGCACGACAACCGACGGCCTTGACCTCAATCTCGAAGCGACGCCCAAACCTCTGGGCGCCGAAGCCAGAGGAGCAGGATCTCGAAGTTCTCGGCCAGGAGGCCTGCTAGGCCATAAGATATATATATATATATATATATATATATGTATATATATATATATATATGTGCCACACGATGCTGCGCTCGAGTGGCCACGCGCTTGGCCGAGTGCCGAGTGCGTGTGGCCGTCACTTCCACCGCCGTCGCTCCGCACTCAGCTGCTCCTCATGGCTTGCGAACTTGTATGTCGCTCTTTCTCCGGTAGCGCCGAGAAGCCCAGAGAGGGCGACGGCGACAATGACGACGACCGAATGCTCACGGTAGTGCTGCGGCCGCTTCGCCCGGCACGATATCTCAGCTGTAAGCTTTATTGCGGAAAGAGATCGCGAGAGAGAGCGAGAGAGAGAGAGAGAGAGAAAGCGAGCGAGAGAGCGACTCCACAGAGTTTTCAGATGCACCTAACTCGTGCTGAACAGGTTGCTTCGCTCAGAGAAAGGCAGTTCGGTGCTGCCGTGCGGTACGGCTTTGTTCGAGGGGGAATAAATGTCCAAACGCACTCGCGTCCGCTCGTGCGTGGCCTGGCCGTGGTCGCTTGAGGCGCCGGTCGCTTCATCATCGTCCATCTCGAGTGGGCGCGATCAGTGGTCCGCCCAGGCCGAGAGTGAGGGTTCGAGCCGAATGTTTGCATCGGCATGGCTTTCACACGCTTCGCTGCATGCGGCGTAGTCGGGTGGGTGCGCCAATGGCGGCGGTGAAGGTTTCGGCGACGAGCAAAGAACAGGACTGTCGCAACGGTTGCTCCGGTCGGCCGATCGACGAACGGCGATTCAATACGACGACAATCGGCCAAGCGTGGTCACGTCACGTGCCCGTCGCGTGCGCGCGAGCGACCCGATGAGCCGTCAACGGGGTGGGGTGGTGGTAGGGCGGAGAGAGTGCACTGAAGTCGCTCCGAACGTCGCCGTCCAGTGGCTGCGATGCTCGCCGCCCTTGCACCGTCGCTCCCTGTCATGCCGGTGCGGCCGCGCCTTCACCGCCCGCGGCGGGGCTGTCTTGGGCGTCGCACTCGTCGTCGAAATCGAGGCTAAACCACGCACCTGGCTTGGGAACCTCTTTCCAACGACCCTGGATGCACAGGCGCAGCAGGAGGAGGCGTGTAGCTCGAGCGACATTGTTACAACTCTCGGGGGGGATAAAGGCAGGGGGCGGGCGGGGGATAACCTCAGGGGGCGGGCAGGGGATAACGGCAGGGGGCGGGCATGGGGATAACGGCAGGGGGCGGGCAGGGGTGGGCAGGGGATAACGGCAGGGGGCGGGCAGGGGGCGGGCCGGGGATAACGGCAGGGACGGGCAGGGGATAACGGCAGGGGGCGGGCAGGGGGCGGGCCGGGGATAACGGCAGGGGCGGGCAGGGGGCGGGTCGGGGATAACGGCTGGGGGCGGACAGGGGGCAGGCCGCGGATAACGGCAGGGGGGCGGGCGGGACGGTGCCGGGGAGGGGCTCACCCGGCAGCGCAGCAGCGTCGTGCACTCTCACGCTCGCAAGTATGTTCAAGTACGACGACGGCAGGTGCGAGCCCGTCTACTCGCCTACCTACCGGGTGTGCACTTCCGTCGGGTTTGAGGCAAGCCTGCTCGACGGGCATCGTGTCGTAGAACCACTGTAGCATCTTGCTGCTGACCGCGTTCCAGGCGACATGTCGCATGTTCTGCGACACGCTGCTCTGTGCCGACGTGCTGTCACGCATGTAGTAGGCCATGAGCGAGAAGAAGACGTTAAGCGGAGACGCGGCGATGGCGCTTTTGCAGACCTCCAGCGGAGACTTGGGGTAGTAGTGCACGTAGTTGACGCACATTTCCTCAGAAATAGCGAAGCCGCCCTGCAGTAGCAGCAGCGCCGAGAAATGATCAAGCATGATATTACTCAACACTAAATCGTGTTCCCTTTGTGGCAAATGTAAAGCGCCTAGAAATAGATTGGGTTCTCTTCGGGCGCTGTATCAAGTTGCATTACAATTATTATCATTATTATTGTAACGCCGCTCACGCCACCGGCACGTGACCGGCTGCCACCACCACCACCAGCACGTGACCAGTTCTGCCACCGGCATTATGCCCGGCCTGCAACTTTAGGCTCGGCGTAATGCGGGCGCCTATGTGACGAAGCCACTAATAGTGATATTAGTAGTAACAGCAATAGATTTCCAGAGCACCCTGTGAGAAATAGATCTCTTTCTCGGCACTTTGCGAATGTTGGAGAGGAAGCATGTCAACTTGTTAGTGACACCGTGCACAGTTTCAGCACGCGTAAGCACGCCGGGGGGGGCAACCCCTACACGGTCAAGGCAACTACTTCGAGAAACGGGTGGGTTTTTAGTTTCCTCTTTAAAAATGCTGTCAAGCTAGAGATTTTGCCATATCTTCCATGTGATAGCCGATCGCTGTCTAGCCTTTGCAGTCTGGAAACTGATGCTCAATCGCCATATGGAAAATTTCCTTTGACTTGTCGCCGTGGCAAAGCTTTGCTGAGCTCATCAGCTGCCTCGCCTCGTCACCCTACGAAAGGCCATTGTCAGCATAAAGACTAACTCTCAGCCACAACTCTAGCTCGTAATATTTCGCTGAAGAAAGACATTGCTCCGCGCTCTTTCAAAGCTGCCATTTTTGGGCGCGAGGCGTGTTTTCCTATGAAACTAGCGGTCAATCTTCATTCTCTCTTTTTCCCCTCGGACTCCCCAAAAATACTGTCACTAGGAAGCACTGGATTACTTTGAGAAAACATTTTCAGAGTAATATCAGTTGGTATTCTAGCAGCACCACTCGAATGAAACTGCTTTCCTCAGAGTGACCGATGACGACGTTATTCTGGGCGGCAACGATGACGGTGACATAACTGCTCTAGCCCTTCTCGGTCCTGGTCCGGCTCATTCTGCCAGCAGCGCTTGCGGCACAGCGTCGATCACAAAATCTTATATGATTGAAAACAATGAGACCGACTCGATGTGACTCCGGCGAGGTTCCAATCGTGCTTGTCCGCTCGAGTTCGGTCCGATTTATCCGATCGCGTTCGATCTGATGCGTCTGATCGAACTTGGTCTGCGTCGTGCGATAATCGAGTCTCATCCATCAGACGGCTGCAGTCGCCTCTGGAGTCTCACAGTCCTCGGCGTCCTTTCTCGGCCCCTTGCTGCCTGCATTTATTTCTTCATGGTTTGGCCTAGGGGCAAAGGTGCACCTGCCTTTGAAGCCCGAGGTCGTGAGCTCGAGCACTTCGGCACACATGTGAAGCGCCTGGATTGAGATTCGTTTGTCTTAGGGTGCCGTAAGAATGAATTATGTGCATAATTTTCCTGGGGAGTTTGTTGGAAAATGCACACGGGTCCATCAGAGGCGTAGTGAGACCTTTCGGCACCCGGGGAAAAAGCTACAAGTAGCCCCCTCTCCCCTTGTCAAAAATTAGTGCAAAATAGCTCCACCACTGAAAAAATGCAAGAAACGCACGCTAGCAGGCATATCGAGTCGAGAAAGTGTTATTAGCTTTAGTAAAGATACAAGATAGTTATTATTGTTCTGGCCTTGAATGCGGCAAACTGATCTATTGCAGTTTGAAATTCAATATTTTCTAGTGTTTCCTTCTCTATGCTTAACAAGGCCAAATCGGAGAGTCGATCAACACATTGATGCTCGCAGATGAGACAGGATTGTTTTCATCACACTAAAGGAACGTTCACAACTGGCAACTGATACATTTATCGTGAGAACTTACAAGGCTACTCTCAAATTAGGAAAAACGCCTTCTCCATAACTGTCAATGAAAGACATGAGTTCCAGCGGTGTCTATTTCCGAGCCGTGTTGTGTGACAAGAAGCGTTCAAAGTCACATGTTTTGTCGTACAGCTTTGTTCCATCAACGTCTGAGCAAAAGACGCCTCCAAGATCTAAACACTGCTGGCGGAGTTTTTTCTGGTCAACTGTCTTAAAAAGCTGTTCATCTTCCAATAAGAAACCGAATTTGACTTCAGGATCTGTGAGCCCGCTGAAGGTAGCTGTAATTTATTGTCGGAGATAGTCTACGCTGCCCTTCATGTTTCTTGAAATCTCCTACTCTGTCATGAGATAACATCTTGCAATAGTTCTCTGGGCGTCCGTGTCGTTCGTCGAATACTTTGTTCAACTGCAACTTCCTACAATTCGCATCTCCTTTTGACATCTAGCAGTGATTCCGGCCACAGGTCTTCTCGAATTCTTGAGAACTCAATCTCAAGAGAGTGGAGGTCAAGGGTCAAGGGTGGAGGTCACAAGAGGCATCTTTGATGTTCATCTTTGCATCCTGCTGTCTTTTCTGAAAGCGGTCAGTATTCCTTAAGATGCTGTACCAAAATGGCAACAGAGCCAAAAAGATTAAATTCAAAGTACAATTTAGTAGACTTCCAGCTTTACTTCTTGTTTTAATTGTTCCACTTGTGTGCTCAGATAGCTGCTCTAAAAGACCTGCAATGCTGTTCAGTCCTTCACTGATAGCTTGCACAGCCTCCACTCTTTTCACTTTCGGATGCGATGGCTCAGATTTTCTCTACTTCTTCCCATCTCAGAGCGTATCTTGAAAAGAATAATTGTGTGCTTTCTATTGTTCCAAAAAAGGGAATGACAGTGGAATCTTGACTTGCAGCGTGGACTCCTGCCAGGTTTACGCAGTGGTTATCACAGTTTACAAAAAAATTGCCTTCTCGTTGGTTATCACAGTTTACACAAAATTTCTTTCTCATTTCTCCACAGGGTTCTCCTTTGGAGACTTAACGCGAGAATGGTCTCATAGTGTGTCGGTGCTCAGCCACGGCACGCTATCTCGCCCTTGAGGCAGCGGTGCAGCCCGCTTGTGGCAGGCAGGGTGGAGCAAACGGACGGGGACAACGCGCAGTCGGAACGCGCAGTACTAGGAGTGAACGGCCGTGTGCTTGTTGCTCTGCGAACGCCAGACGAGTCGCCAGGCGGGCGGTTGAAGCCCCCTTTGTGCTTCCGAGTCGTTGTGTGTGTGCGTGTGTCTAGCCCGAGCGTCAAGCTACGGATTGGTACAAGTCTGTAAGCATACTTAGCTAGCAAGCCAGCTCCGGTTGGGTCCGTTAAAGCACAGGCACTCGCTTGGAATCGAGTTTGGTTTTTTCATGTAAATAAAACGCGAAGTCCATTTGGCTTTGGGCGCCCCCTTGGCCGTGGTGCCCAGGGACGTTGTCTGATCTGAGGATTGGCGCATGCCGCTTAAGCATTGAGAATTGAGAGCTGCACGTTCAGCTGACTAATAAATTGCCTGCATTTTAATGCCTGCTTTGTAGTTACTCGATCCGACCCAGAATGTTGGGCAATTTTCGATTTATACTTGCAATTTTTGCAATTTTCAATTTTGAGATTTGTACGTGGTGTGGGTACACAGTTCAATTCCAAAAAGCCTGGTTTACCATGCTCAGCCTGGTTTGGGAGTCAATTTGATAGGTAGGCTGAAGCCAAAGAATGAAGGAACCTAAAAGTGAGTGACAGAACCTTAAAGTCGATGTGTTCCTTGACCGGGAGTCAGTGCAGGTCGACGAGAAGTAGTGTGATGTGGCAATTATTACGCTCACAACAGTCAAGCCTAGCTGAATAGTTTTGCACCTGCTGTAAGCGCCTGATTGGACGTACAAGCAGTGAGTTATAAAAGTCAAGATGGGATATCACAAATGCATGGACCAATTTAGATATTGTGTGGGCGTGGCCACACCCGCAACACTGTTCAGCCCCAGCCAGACTCACAACACTGCGTCCGGCCAACGGGCGCGCCGAGCACCACCTCATTAGGCACTGCAGTTTGACAGTATCGGCTGACTAAGCTGGATTTAATTGCAACGGGTCAGCTGTGGTCGCCTGACCCGCTAGTCCTGAGGCGAAGAAACTTTCTGCCTGTCCACCGGCCTGTGCGAACGCTATCCACTCTCTGTCTCACTCCCTTTTCTCTTTCTCTTCTCTCCGAGAGCTCCGGATCTGCTTCCATAACTGCTACCGCTTTATCCGTACGTGCACATCTCGTTCACTTCGTCTGCGTACCATACAATACAGCCGTAGTCTGCACCAAAAGTCACTTGTGGGGCAACGTCCATCTTCGTGGCGCCGCCATCTCGTGCCCGAGCCTCTACAGTGGTATCGCTGTCTAAATAAGCCCAAATTTTAGCAATGTTACGCAGCTGAGAGTATTCAGATTTGATTGCGGTTCCAATGTGGTCGTCTAATAAAAGGTCACTTTGGAATATGACATCTAGATTTGGTGCAGATCCAGCAGGAGATATGCTGGCAGAGCCGATTTTGAGCGTTAGCCTTTCCAATTTCTGGATCGCGCTTGGTTTGCCCATACCTAGTAAGTTGATTTTATCATTATTCAATTTAAGAAAATGTGATGCCATCCATGTGCGGATGTCATCAATTCCTCACACTCGTATACGGCCATATGGGCCTCCGAAGCTTTCGACCCACTTACAGCAGAGTGCTTCCTGTCGGGACTTCAAACCGAGACGGTCGTTTCGCGAAGCATCATGGTCAGATTAGCGAAAGACTAAGACGCACGGTCTGAAGACGAGCTTCATCCATGCGTCTTTTGACTTCCGCCACGCGGCTCGCCGGAACTCGCGAGCCTCGCTACGAGATTTGGCAGCAGCGTCGGGGTGGCGACGTTTCCGGCACGGTACGCAGGTAGCGGTTTCGGTTCTCGCGAGCGAGCTCCCGCCGCCGAGCGGGGCGCTGGCTTTGCAGCGCCAGCTGTGCAGCGTGCGTTTCGATGGCGCCCGTCGTCCGACCGACCGTCGGACCGCTTCGCCCCGCCGGCTGCGCACAGGCAAAAGACGGCGTCGTTCGGCTAGCTAGTTCGGACGAGAGCGACTGCAGCAGCGCCAAGGCTTCGGGCTGGAGCGGCAG
>WPIO01000016.1:3102500-3165000 GCA_009760855.2 Cristatella mucedo
TATCTCGTAATGGGCAACAGCGCGCGTCATTCCCTCTCTACCGGCATAATTGGGATCTGAGAGCAGAGCCAGTCGCACGCGGCCGGCGAGGCGGTGGCGCGCGCGCGCGCGCGATCTCACGCTCCGAAGCAACACGCCCGCGCTAGGCGGCGAGGCGGGGCGGGCGCTCGCGCGGGCAGACGTCCTTCGCTCTCATCGGCGCTAGTCGCGACCGTTTGGACGAGGCGCTGCACGGAAAACCGCCGCCGCGCCGGCATTCAGCGGCTAGCTCGCTGAGCGAGGTCAGGACAGAGCGCCAGCGTGCGAGTGCCGCCCAAGGCGCTGGTGCGCCGGCGAGGCGCGGACGCACCGGATGCGCGCCGCTGGAGGTGCGCGCGCTCGCGCGTGCGCGCCTCAAGCGGCGCGTCTAAGCCGTCGCTCGGTCGAGCAACCACCTCGCCTCGGTGCAGGGTAGCCTGAGCTGCCGGCGGCGGCGGTGGCGGTGGCGGCGGCGGCGGCTGCGGCGGCGGCGGCGGCGGCGGCGGCGGTGGCAGGAGTGATGGCGATGTGAGGCGAACTTACCGAGAAGACAAGAGCCGCTGGGGTAGCTAGGCGCCGCGAGGGTTTCCTCTAGCACCGCTTTGTGTCGGAGTCCGGACGGTCTGGCGGGCGGCTTGGGCGTCTGCTAGCAGGACGTCTTAGCCTCGCTATCGCTCATGGACGCGCTGATCTCGCGATCGACCGCGAACACGGAGCGCCGACTTAAATACACACAGCGAGGTCAGTGACGTAGGGTCGGATCGGCCTCATTCGCCCGGCAGACGGTAGGGCTCTGTATCGCTTCGCGATAAGGTCTGAGCCGCCGCCACCGCCGCCACCACCGCCTCTTCTGCCACCGTCACCAGGCCGCTCGCTGTGGGCGGGGGCTGGCGTTTAGAGACGTGACGCTCGCCGGCTTGGCGGAATTAGCGTCGGAAGCCACGCCGCACTGCGGCGCCGCTAGCCGAGTTGCGGATTAGAGACGCTCAGCCGGAAGTGCCGTCGTCGTCACGAGCGCAAGACGCTGCGGACTCGCCGCGCCGTTTGCTCTCTCGCGCTCTCTCTCTCTCTCTCTCTCTCTCTCTCTCTCTCTCTCTCTCTCTCTCTCTCTCTCTCTCTCTCTAAGGTGCGGTTCTCAAGGTCCGCATCCGCCACGGCCGCAGTAGAGTTAGCGATTAGCGACGGCAGCTCCGCCTCGCGGTGGAGGGGATGGGTCGAAAGATCGTGGTGCGTGCGCGCCGAAGCGTCGTCAGGAAGCGATGCTCTCTTCCATTTGGCGTGAGCGCGTGTGCGCGCGTCAGCGTCTCAAAAGCCCGGCGCGGCTTCACTTGCAGCTTCCGGCCGGTACCATTTCGTGTCGCGAATCGCTACTCGCCACCGCACGTCGTTCGCTAGCGGCGACGCCCTCTCAGATCCACGCCGGTCGCCGGGCTCATCTCCGCCACCACCACCGGCAATAAACGCTTTCGTGCCGTCTCGGCTCGCATCGGATCGATTCGTCCGCGTAGCAGCTCGTGGGCGACTAGAGCTGCGATTCGATCCGGTTAGCGATACCTCAGCGTCCACGGGGCTCGCGCTAAATGCCGGAAGCGAGCGCTGGGCTGCGCCATTCGGCAGCTCCTTCGCTTCCGCTAGCAAGCGTGCGCGGCAGCTGCTGCTGGTAGTCCCCGTCGCCAAGTCGCGTGCTCAGCGTAGGCGTTAAGTGACGGAAAATTGCCCGTGACTTGCCCTGAAATGGCTGCTCGTGCCTAGGACCGGAAGCACACAGCGCCGCGAAGCGGCGCACCGTGCGAACGCCACGTAGGAGCTCCGCGCGCGCTGCAAAGCGCTGACGCCGCAGCGACGGCTCTTGTAACGTCCAAAGGTCACTCGAGAGGTCACTCGAGCGGTACGGGCGGCCCTAGGTCTGCTCTGCAGCCTCCTGTCTATGCTGGACAACAGTCTATTCAGTATTGAGGTATACGATATAATTGAGGTATACGGTATAGTTGAGGTATACGGTATAATTGAATAAACAGTATTGAGGTAGACGATAGAACTGAGGTATACGGTATAATTGAATATTCAGTATTGAGGCAATGCTACCGTTATTAGCCGGTCAGCTTCCATAACTTGCTGTTAGTATACGATTCGTCTCTAAATCTAAGAATTTCATCAATGCCGCCCCGGTTGACCCACTGGTTAACGCGTTTGCCTTGAACCAAGGTCAGTGTGAATATATTTCACTACTGAGGTCGTGGGTTCGACCCCGTGGCGTATGCGATGCTGATGAACGGAGATTAAGTTCTCCGCGGGGCGTTATACAAATGAATTGTGCTTACATTTATATTAACGCATCTCTTCGTTACTAAAGAGGCCCGGATGGCAATCCGCTTATGAACGGGTAGCTAACTCAATTCAACATCTGACCTCTGACCCCTGACCTTTGCCCTCCTACTATCGGCTTCCTACGCACCGAGATGAAAGCGCTGCGCCGGTTTCCGCCTCATCGTGCACTTGCCTACTCAGAGGATTATTAATTAGCCGCTCTATTCATTCGCTTAAAGACCCTTCGGTGACGGATGCAGTTGACTCTGTGGATCCTCGGCTGCGAAAATCACTTCAATAATGCATCCGTTGCATCTCTTTGCGGCTGCAGAGTGCGGCTCGTCCTTTCCGGTCGTTTCGCGCTCTTGCTTTCGTGCTGCGCACTTCCCGCGCTGCTACTTCCGCTTTCGCTGTCACTTGACTGTCTCGAAGGAGAAGAGCAGCATGAGCCTCTTAATAGCCTCGTTTTCACGTGGCTATATCTGCAGCTCGTCGACTCATTAAATACAATCGCCGGTGCACAGTGGCCGCTCATACGCGCGCCCATCGCGGCACGCACGCTCGTGCGCTCGCGTTTTCCTATGTGCTGCTGCCGCAAAAGGCTGCCGCCGCACACGGCCTAGCCACGCGTTGCCGCCGCACACGGCCTAGCCACGCGTTGCCGCCGTACGCGGCCGCTGCGCACGGCTGAGCGGTCTGACGAGCCGCGGCAGCACGAGGAACTACTTTGCGGAATCGCGCGGTATCGCATCTCGGCGACACGATCCGACGTGTGAGCGTAGAGGTTTCGCCTGCAGAACTCGATACGCGAACGGCCCGCTGGAAGACCAACGCACGATTGCAGCGAGCCCGTTTATTTGCTCGCGGGGCGCAAAGAGGCGCTGCGCGAGTGAGCTGCGTGCAGCAGCGAAAGCGCCGGTAGAATGAAGCCGGGCTTCGCCGACATTCCTCGCGTCTCGCTTGCTCGCCGCCAGCTCCGCTGAACGAACGCGCTCGTTCCGAGTAGTTCCTTCATCTTCGGTCTGTTCCCAGAGTAGCTCCATTTTAGTCTATCTGTATCACTACCTGCTAAAATATTGCATGCATGTATTTACTTATATATATGTATATATATATATATACATATTTATATATATACATATATATATATATATATATATATATGGGGGGGTGTGTGTGTGTGTGAGTGCATATGTGTGTGTAAATATGTCTGTATTTCTTTATTTCTGGCTCTCTTTATGCGCGCGGATTTTAATATACAGTAATATATATATATATGTGTGTATGCATATACGCATTTGACCTTCGCCACTTCGCGCTTCGACTTTCACGGCTTCACACTATCGTGGTTTTTTCCAAATATATTCATAAAACAGTTGGATGGGATAGTGAAAATGATTTAGCGTGCGCTCTGTTGTCTGACTCAATTATGCATCTCTGTATTACAATTAAAATTAAAATTACTTTACTATGGACTATAGGCTTATGTATTCGAGCACCCCCGTAAATCTTTCCCTGCCAGGTGCAGCCACTCGACCACTCCTTGTGAGTGGGCACGAACATTTTTCCAAAAAATCTGGTATGTTGAAACCAGGCCAATCAAAGCATGCGGTTCACTGATTGGCTAGCCTATCTTTTTGCTATCCTGGTCAACGTTTGGCTCGGCCTCGCGAAAGTTCTTTTCACTCATACATTATGTAACGTCTACTAAGTCTTGTTTTCTCTTATTTTTAAATAAAATATAATTCATTTATATAGCGCTCCAAGAGAACTTAATCTCTATTCAGGCGCTTCACGTATGCCTCGGGGCTCGAGCCCACGACCTCAGTCAGACCTTAGTCTGGGCGAGCACCTTAACCGCTAGACAAAACCATATATTAGGTAGTAGAAGTGTGATGGTGACTAAAGAGGTGTCATTTCACGTCCAGCGGACTGTGATAATGTAAGAAACCGTACTTAGAGTTGCGAACAGGTTTATTATGCTCTAACTACAAAAATATTCGATCTATAAATAAAGAATCCTACTTCGCGGATATTTACTTATCGTACTAGAGTCTAGAACTGATTTACCACAATAAATTAGGGACCGCTGTATAAATATCTCTACTAATTAAAGGCAGAAAGTTCATCATTCCGTCCGCTACGAGGCAAGATGGCGCACTCCCTTCGCGCGGCAAGACGGCACAGCGTAGTCTTATAACATTAATGTTAATAATGCACTTGATAAAGTGCCCTCAGAGAACTCTATCTCTCTCTAGGCGATTTACAATTGCTGCAAAGGGACTTCCGTGAAGGAACTGCTATGACTCAGCCAAGTGAGTTCACCGGTAGTGAGATGCTCGTATATATATAACGGGCGGGCATGGTATCGCCTGCTAATATGAATAAATAAATAAATATATTATAGTTAAAAAAAATTCAATAAATCTTATATATATACTATTTATTGAAATTGTTAACTATAATATATATATATATATATATATATATTATAGTTAAAAATTTCAATAAATTGTATATATATAAGATTTATTGAAAATTTTTAACTATAATATATTTATTTATTTATTTATATTAGCAGGCGATGCCATGCCCGCCCGTTCTATCCTGAGAGAAGGTACAGTTCTATCTCATCTCTTGAGATTTTTCTTGATTCTTTTATCATTCACGCTTTCGTTTTGCTTTTTTAGCAGTCACTTCGGGCTGTAAAGGCGCCGTGGTGCTTCTCACGCGGCCAAGGCTTGGTGAGGCGCCGGCAAGCGCTTTAGTGGAAAGATACAGGCTGCTTAAATCGTTGCCATCTCTTGCCATAACCATATCCAATGAGCTCTCTAATCTACGTACATAAACGATGCAGATCTGAAGGCGGAGGAGGGAAGAGCGGAAAAAAGGAAGACAGAGCGGAATGAAGGAGAGTGGAAGGAAGGAAGGATGAAAGAACGGAAGCAAGTTGGGAAGAAGGAATGAAGGAAGGTATGAGCTAAGGAAGGAAGCAAGAAGAAAGGTAGGACAAAAGAAAGAGAGAAGAGCGGGACGAAGGAAACAACAAAGAGCGAAAGTTCGAGAGAGCGGGAAGAAGGAAGGAAGTAAGAGGGAACGAAAGAAGAGAGGAAGGAATGAAGTGCGGAAAGAATAAAGAGCGGAACGACAGGAGTGCGGAAGGAAGGAAGAGCGAAAGGGTTCGTGTGCAAGCGCTTGCCTCGCCTCTCACCGCGCAGCGACGAGGCTGGAGTGCACACGAATCTCGCAGCTCTGCTGCGCCGCGGCGTCGGTCGCGCCGCCGCCGCCGCCGCCGCCGCGGCGCAGCTGCGCGCCCGACACTCGACGCCGGTTGAAGGGGCCCTCGAGCTGCCGCGAGCAGGCGCTACGAGGGGCGACCAGAAGCAATCTCCGAGCACCTGCCTCTGACGCTCGAACCTGCCTCTGACGCTCGAACCTGCCTCTGACGCTCTCGCCGCCCTCCGATCGAAGCGGCCGGCGGCGAGATAATCTCGCGCCACACAACACTCCGTCCGTCCGGCGCTGTCAGCGCCGCCTCCCGCGGTGGCGGCCGCCGGCACTCCTCGCGTTGCAGCGGTGCCGGGTGCCTCGGCATCGCCGAGGCACCCGGCACCGCAGGCCGCCGCGCGGCTGTAGAGAGCGCAACAGCGGCGGCGGCGATTTGGACTTCAACTGCAACAAGCCTCGTCTTCTAGTGCTTTCGACTCGACTGCTGCTACTTTTGAAACGCACGAACGAATCCGACAGCCATACGGCGGCTGAAACAGAGATCGTCCAAGCGCCTCCGAGTGCAGAGTGCGAGGAGCCATCGCTATTGGAGGGCGGGGCGAGAAGCGAGCCTCGGTCAGCGAGCCTTCGGTCAGCGAGCCTTCGGTCAGCGAGCCTCGGTCTCGGTCAGCTGCGCGCTTTGTCTGTCGGCTCTTATCTGACGCGAGAAAAAGAAAGAGCGGCACGCGATCGACGACTTTAAGAACGATAATAATAATAAGACACGTGTACTGCACCCTCAGAGAACTTAATCTCTTTCTAGGCACTGTGCATGTGCTGTAATAAAAGCACGATCGAATGGCTAGTGTTCGGCACGCGCGATACGAGCGATTTTTGGAAATCATGAAAATGCGATTTCACGCAAGAGCGGTAAGAGCAAGCTGCATTCGATGTGCAGCTGGTCTCGTACCTTAGCCTCGACTGAAGGTGCGACGATGCGGTAGTCAACGTCACGTGGTAGTCGACATCGGCGCTGCAGTGAGTGCTGCTGCCTCCGCACAGGCTCCTGTCGCTAAGGAAGCCTTGCCACCGGTGTAGCTATATTTCGTTCGTCTCGCTCTCCGTATTTCTGTGCGCTGTTATCTGCTGCATAGCAGTCAGTACTGGTGCGGCCGGCGGCCGTGGTCACGGAAACCGCGGGCGTCTTGGCCGAGGTGAAATGGCCGAGGCAAAACGGCCGAGGCAAAACGGCCATGGCGAAATGGCCGAGGCGAAACCGCCGAGGCGAAATGGCCGACGTCGCCATTTCTTCGGTCGCCGATGCCTGGCGAATGCGCCTGAAGCGCGTACTGAACTCGGAAGTGTTTGCTATGACACAGCGAGCGAACGCAGTGGCGCTAGTTCTTGCGGCGGTTGATTTAGAAACTTCGTTTCCATAGCAGCCGAATGGCCTTAGCGGCAGTCACCACCCACTTGCATCGGGAAATGAAGGAACGGCGACGTCGACAGGACTCGGAGCCACGACCCCGGGTCGTGAACTGCGTGACTTTGGAGAGCCTTACCGCTGGGCTAAGATTCGCGGACGGGCTCAAGTACTGGTGGTGCAAGTACCTTTAACTCAGGGTGGACAAGTCGTACAGGCTTTGCATCGGTGGTCACGCACATACGAACATACGCACACGCGCGCGCGCGCGCGCGAGCGCACATTCTCCTATTCCTCACGACAGCAGAGCACAGACGCGATCGAGAGTACCAGCGCCTGAACGCGCATATCTATGGGCCCCGGTGGAGCAGGATGTTTCAAAGCCACATGGAGACTGTACCAGTAGTCGCGTACACGTCCTGATTCGACGGTCATAGTAAAACTGCTTTGTCGTCATTCACTACATGTCCAATTACACATTGTTAATATATAATAGGACGTTTCCGGTTCCTTATGCCTATAAATCGGGAGCCGCTAAAAATTTCTTCCTACATCGTTAACCCGGCCATTTAGAAAGTCAACGTTTCTCCTCGCGCCTGGAATAATAAGAAAAAGCCTGAGGTTATTTTCGCTTTCACCCCTTGTCACCTTCACCACCTTGTCAGGATTCGATGTGAACGGCTGACGGGTATCTTTAGACACCCTCTTCGCAGCTGCCACTGTAGCGGCTGTTCTCTTCTCTATTGTCGCCCAGTCGTCAACGCACCAATCAGTCCGTCGACCATCGATCTGAGTCGCTGATCAGATCCATCTCGATTTGAATCGATCGCTTCTTCATTGCAGCCCTTGGCTTGCTTGCTGCTGGGGTTTTACAGCACGTCGTCTTTTGGGTAACTTCAGCACTTCTGTTGGCTTGAGTAAAGCAGAAAAGACTGGGTTGGTGAGACGAAGCTATGCGTGAACAGAAAGAGTCGCAGTAGATAGCGCTCGTGCAGCGGCCCATGGAGACAGCCTGCTCCTCGCTACGTAGTGCACGCTTGTCGCACTCTGTCAGGATTACAGAGCCGGGCGGGGCGTCGGGTGAGATACTAAATTGCATAAGAATTGTGAATTACAATTTCACGCATAAGTACAAGCAGAGTAGAGCTTTTTCGCCAGCAGTCTGTAAGTGAAGTGATATATTTGGGTGAGCCGTGACGACACACTAGGTTAGGTGGTTGCTTTTCACGACCTCGGTCCCGAGGTCGTGGGTTTCGATTCCTGCGGTGGGTGATTCTTTATCGCCACTGCAAGCGGTAGTGATAGCCGTAAAGGCTCTTCTGTCGCTATACAAAAAAGAGGCTGTTTAATCAGCTAGGATTTATTTTCTTAGAACACCTAATTTGTCTATTGCTTTGAGAGGGTCAGAGGGCAGAATGAGGCGGAAACTTGTGCTGTAGTGCAGCTAATAACAACAATAATATTAATAGTGCATTGTACAGCACAATCGTAAAACTTAATCTTTTTCAAGGCACTTTAAAATATGCTATATAAAGGAAGCATTATCAAATGGTTAGCGATAATATGCACAATGACACCAAGCATAGTATGGTTAGAAGTAGCACGAACTTTTTCAATGTGTATATATGGTTAGGGGTAACATTAACAGTGTCACCCCGCATGCGTGCAAAAAGGACAAATCGCAAAGACTCAGCAGATATGGTGAGAAACTGGTGATTTTAGCTTGTTTTTTCAATGTTGTCAAGTCAGGGGATCATCCGCGACGTCAGTTGGGAGCGAGTTCCACGCTTTGTGAGCATACGGACCGACGGTCTCCGAAGGATAGACGTGAAGGTCCCAATCCCGTGGTAGGCCTTCCGGTGAGAGAAAAATCTTGTTCTTTAGCCGTCGATTAATCTATTGCGCTTCCTTCCTTCACCTGAGAAGATGCGAAGTGGTTCAAGTTTTCGGAATCCATTGGCCAACCTAGCAACCATGCTTGTCACCGGCCGTAGAGCATAAAGGCTCACTGGCTTTTTTTGGTTGCCCCATTTGAACCTAATTAAGACAGTTCTGCTAGCATAGATAATTACTTGATTACAGCGTTCATGTACAGAACCAGGTCGCTGACAGATCTTTAGCCAGCTGCCACGGTAGTAGGAAACATAAACCTGGATACCTGTACCGGGATCGACAATTGGCCTCCGATGAGGTCGCATGACTTAAGCCTGTAAACGCCTAGAAAAAAATCCTAGCTGATTCGGCTGCCTCTTTTTGTATAGCTACAGAAGAGCCTTTACGGCTATCACCACCGCTTGCAGTGGCGATAAAGAATCGCCCACCGCAGGATTCGAACCCACGACCTCGATGCCGAGGTCGTGAAAAGCAACCACCTTACCTAGTGAGCCATTACGGCTATCGTCAAAGAGGACGCCCGAAATACTAGCGAACACTCGATGATGGCCGCACTGGGGCACCGCCAATCTGGAGGGCCAAGTTACGTTCTGCAGCCTTCCGATCGGACTGTCCAGCAGTGCGCAGGTGTCCATCACTTTTTAGCTTTAAGGAATCTTAGCGGAAATCCAGCATTGAATGTCTGCAAGGCAGGCATTCAGTGTATCAGTCAGCCCAGCAGATTCCGACGGACCGAATGATGCGCACAGAGCCGACCGTCGTCGGCGTAGACAAGATGGCCAACGAGCCACGGTCCCAGAATACTTCCGCATAGGCTCAGTGTTGCCGGCAGCGAGATGCCCGAAGTAGGGCCCGCCAGCGACGCCCGCATTCTCTTCAGCTCTTTATTTAGCCGCCGCTGCATTTAGCAGACTCAATTAGCAATGGCCCGCGAACAACGGCGCCGCTGGCGTCGTCGCAGACGCGCAGCGGCGGCGCGTCTGCGAGCGCTCTTCTGCGCGTCCCGCTCGTCTTCGCGTCCGCGTAGCGTTCTCAGCGCATATGCCCGCACGTGGGCCGTTTGGGCGCCTTCAAAGTGCGCCCCTCGATATCCTTCGTCTCTCGTGTGCGCTGCAGAGTCGGAATGAATCGTCTCGCCGCAGCAGCCGCAGTATAGCTGCGCCGGGCTTCGGTCTCGAGCTGGCCGCCGCATCGCTACAGCGAGCGACGGGGCGGAAGCGGCGCTGCGCCATACGGGTCCTGCGAGCAGCCGCCCGAGTGGGCGAGCGGCACAATGGCGGTGCAGCGAACAGTTCCTTCGCGCGGCAGCGCGCTCGAGGGCCTGCGCGGCTCTCGGCGGGCGCGCCCGCACGGTAGCCGTCGGGCCGCGTCGCGAGCGCCGCCGTCTCCGCCGCCGCCGCAGGAGAAGCGAGAAGCCGAGTCACGTGGACGGTCTAGGAAGTGCGTAGCGCAGGAGGTCAGCGTCGGCCGATCCGAGATGAAACGCCGCCGCCGGCGACTTGACGGCGGCGGCGGCGACGGCAGAGTTATCGTCACCGCTCTCTTCGCGGCTTTCGCTTTGTGAGTTCGAGATCTGCGACCGGCGACCATTTTCCTGCCCCCCACTCCTCCGTCCGGCGGCCGCCGCAAGCTCAGATCTTGCAGGCGTCCAAATGCTCGTCAGAGACAGGTCAACAGCAAGGCGACCGCGATCTCAGAGATGGCGGGCGGCGCTCGCTTCCGCCGGTGGCTTCCTCCGCTGCCGCGCGCGCCACTCGTGGCTTTGGCTCCGGGTTGAATGCCGAGGGTCAAACGTCGTGTATCGAAGCTTGGACGCCGACGCGAAGCTCTTTCCTATCTGAGCGGCACGACGCTATCGCGGATGTCAGGCGCCGGAAGTCCCGACACCCCGAAGCACCCGACGCTTAGAGGTCGGGAGAGCTCGTCAGGCACCGGAAGCAGCCGCCGGCGAGGGAAAGGCGGAGTTCATCGGGCAGGAAGCGGTCAAACGGGCGGCTCTATAATTTTACAATTCGACCGCGTCCGACGAGTGAGGCTGGCCTCAGCCTCGGCCTCGCACGGCCTCACTCTCTCTCTCTCTCTCTCTCTCTCTCTCTCTCTCTCTCTCTCTCTCTCTCTCTCTCTTTCTCTCTCTGTCTGTGTCTGTCTCTGTCTCTCACTCTGTCTCTCTGTCTCTCTGTCTCTCTCTACCTCTAATTCTCTGTCTCTGTCTCTCTCTCTCTCTCTCTCTCTCTCTCTCTCTCTCTCTCTCTCTCTCTCTCTCTCTCTCTCTCTCTCTCTCTCTCTCTCTCTCTCTCTCTCTCTCTCTCTCTCTCTCTCTCTCTCTCTGTCTCTCTCTCTGTCCTCGTTCATCGCTGCGTCGGCGCACCGCCCCCTCGGGTCGATTAGCAGGCCCACCTTCCGATACGTCTTCCCAGCTGCCTTTTCGTCACGCTCGCAGCCGCGTGATTGAAGCAGTCTGAGAGAAATTCTCTGCGACGAAAGCCTCCGCGCGCTCTGTTGAGCGCGAGAAGTAGACTTTGTGAGAAGGAAAGGATGAAAGGAGAAAGGAAAAAAGGAAGGAAGGAGGGCGTGCGAAGGAATGAAGGAAGGAAGGAAGGAAAGAAGAAAAGAAAAAAGGAAGGAAGGAGTGCGTGCGAAGGGAGCTGAACAAGAGAAATAGAAAGAGAAGGAGAATTTGAACTCTAGCTTGCGGGGATACACGACAAAATTTTATTTAAAAAAATATTATAATTCATTCGTATAGCGCTCCAAGAGAACTTAAAATCTCTATTCAGGTGCTTCAAATGTGCCTCGGGACTCAAGCGCACGACCTCAGCCAAACCTCGGCCCCAGGGGCGAGCGCCTTAACCGCTCGACCGAACCAGCTCGGCGCGACGGTTGAAACGCAAGACGGCAAGGCGCAACACCAAGCGCAGCGAGCGGCCAAGCGACGCCGCGGCCTTCGCGTGGTCGCTCGCATTTTATGGCCGACCGGCATAAGCGGCACTCGACTCGCCGCTGCGGCGGCGACGCTGGCGCGTGGGAGACGACTGCTGCGATATTAATTTGCCGACTTGCGTTGACAGCGGAGCCCGTCTTCGAGTTAATTGGAATCGATGGCGGCTACTCGTCTGCGGAGCTTGCACTCCTCCTCACGCTCTAGCACTTAGCGCTTAGCTCGCGCCGAGGCGCTCGAGGGGAGCCGCCGTCCCGGAAGTGGAGGGCAGCCCGGAAGTGGCCAGCACGCCACGACGAGCGGGGGCGGGGCGCCGCAAGCGGCGGCAGCAAGCGGCCGCTGTGCGATCGTCCTCTCTAAGCAGAAGTAATGCAACGCGCGAGCTACAACGAGCGCCTTGAGGGTTACAAGGAGTATATAGACAATTTTAGACAGCCTAAAGGGCGATTAACTTGAGTAGGTTGCTTACTGTGAGGAGCAGGTTGGTTTTAACTTTCTATCTAAATTTCGCGAAATCGGAGGATTAGGTTGTAATAGTGATAATTATAAAAAGATATTTGTATGGCATCCCAAGAGACCTAAATATCTTTTTAAGCTCTATGCATATGCTGCAAAGGAAGCACGCTAATTGGTTTGGGAGAACATGCACAGTGTCAGCACGCGTACACGGACCCTCAAATGCAATGATGAACAGGCGATTTGTAACGGCTGACATTGATTTCCGGGCTTTTGTTATATAGCAGCTGAACGCATGGTCTCCAACGTAAACTTCCACGGCACGTGGCATCAGGAATGAAGTGTAGCCGCAGCCAATACTCCGAATACAGACACGTGACCCACAGAACCCATGTGATCTACAAATCCACAGGACCTACAGGTCTTGGACACAGGACCTAGACGATGAGCTTCGATCGCTAATCAGATTGAGAAAATATCACCTCTCACCTTGTAAAGCGCCTAGAAAGAGATTAAGTTCTCTGAGGGCGCTTTATCAAGTGCAATATTATTATTATTATTATTATTATTGTTATTATAATCCGTCAAATATCGATAGGATATGGTTAAGATACTCAGCATAAACCCTGTGCATGTCACCCCTAACCATACTATTCATTTTGTTTGTTTTTCAAGCATGATTTTACTTACCATTCAATTGCATTTCCCTTTGCAGCAAATGTAAAGCGCCTAGAAAGAGATTAAGTTCTCTGATGGCGCTTTATCACGTACATTATTATTATTATTATTATTATTATAGCCGAGGCGAAAAACCTAAGCGACTTTGACCGTTCGATCTATCTTCGATCGAACCCTAGGTGCCTAGCACCCTGGGCCACCAGCTCGAAGGTGCCGGCAAAACTGAGCTCTTTGGGTGCAAATAATAATAATATTATTAATAATACACTTGATAAAGCACCCTCAGAGAACTTGAAATGCTGCGAAGGAAACACGATCGAATGGTGAGTGGTATCATGCTTGATCAACAGCATGAACACCATGGCTAGGTGTGGCGTGCACAAGGTCAGCATGCAAGTGTGATTAGTGGGAATATGCAACAGTGTCAGCACGCATAAGCCTGCAAAGGACAAATTACATGGACCCACTAAATGCTGTCATAAATCGGTGCGTTTCTAATTTCTTTTTAAATGTGGTCAAGTCAGGAGATGTCATGACGGAAGTCGGGAGTGAGTTCCAGGCTTTGGGAGCATACAAACTAATGGCACGGTCTCCACAGGATTTGTGGTTTGTACAAGGTATAGGCAAATAGTTAGTTTCCGAAAAGCGGGTGGAACGATGCTTAGCCTGGTGATGGATTAGATCGGATAGGTAGGCTGGAGTCAAAGAATGAAGCGACCTAAAAGTGTGTGACAAAACCTTGAAATCAATGCGTTGCTTGACTTGGAGCCTGTGCAGGTCGGCGAGAAGTGGTGTGATGTGGCAACTGTGACGCTCACGACAGACAAGCCCAGCTGCAGAGCTGTAAACGCCTGAGAGCACAGGCCGGTAGACCAGCAAGTAGTGAGTTCCAGAAGTCCAGGTGGTATTTTACAAATGCATAGACCAATTTTGATGTGGTATCCCTGTCTAAAGAAGCCCAAATTTTAGCAGTGTTATGTAGCTAAATGTAGGCAAACTTGACTGTGGAGCTGGTATGGTCGTCTAATACAATTTTGCTTTGTAACAGGACGCCCAGATATCGGGCAGATTTAACTGGACGGATGTTGGCAGAGCCGATTGCGAGCGTTAACCTTTTTAATTTCTGAATCTCACTTGCTTCGCCCATGAACACTAACTTGGTTTTATCATCGTTAAATGTAAAAAGCCTTGCGGCCATCCATGTGTAGATTTCATCAAAACATGGAGCAAGGGAGCTCTTTGAATTCGATGTGCTGGAGGGCTGGAAGGGATCAAAGGTACAACTGAGTGTCATCTGCATAGAAGTGGAAGCCTAGATTGTGCATGGCAATCACGTAGGCAAGATACAAAGAGAGTATAAACCGTGAAAATAAGAGGACCCAGCACAGATCCCGGAGGTACCCCATACTTCAGAGGTGCCTAGGATAATCTGTGTCCATTCGCATCAATACTCTGGAGTCTCCCACTGAGAAAGAACCTGAACAACTGCAGAGCAATGCCAGTGCCCAGGCGAGAGGAGAGGCGCACAAGTAGGACTTGGCAATCGATAGTATCAAAAGCAGCCGAATGATCAAGCAAAACAAATCCAAACAGCCAGACTCTAACGAAGTTTGCATTCCTAGCTAGTTCGTTATGCACCCAAAGCAGTGCTGACTCTGTGGAGTGATTAGCTGTAAACCGAAACTCGAACTGACTAGCAAGGTTTGAAGTTTCAATGTAGGAGTTCAGCTGGTTCAGCCACGAATCGCTGCGACAAATGAGCTCCAAGCGGAAAGGCGAAGCGGAAAATGAGCTCGCTAGCTCGCTACCTTTAATTTGCCGATTTGGAATTCCTGCGAGTGCAGACCTGCATCGTATTTCAAAGAACGCGACAATAGGATGCCACCAGCCGCGACAACTGAGCGGCAAGAAATAGTTTGCTTCAAGCGGTTAACTAACCCGCAATTGCCGGCCGGGTTACCGACTTTAAGCTCTACAGATTGAACTTTGAACAGATTTAACCGACAAGACTAGATCTCAACGACACTCAACTCTTGCCTGCCAGAGTCCGATGCTTTGAATTTCTCCGCTTGCCAGATTGACGCCTAAGCCTAGAACGTTCCACGAGTTTCTAGAAGCGGCAGTGACTGGATTATAATGAAAAAATTGTATTAAATTTTGGCTAGCTCGTAACCGCAATACGATCCTGAAATGTGCTCCTGCCTCCAAGAGACCTCGGCGTCACGACGCCAAAGCCGCGGGGGCTTGAGAGCAGACGTGAGACGGAGCTTCAGTCTGTTGAGCCGGCACAGCGGCTGCTACCGCCGAAGCGATAGCGAACCAGCCTCGGCGACTCGCTGGGCCACTCGGACGGACTGCATCCGCTGCAGGCCGCCGCCGTGTTATTCGTCGGAGCCGGCTTCCTCGCGCGAGAGGCTGCTATATTAGGAGTGGCTCCGCCACTGACCGCCGCCCCCTGCCCGACTCGCTGGACCATTCGCCGGAAGTAGAAGGTTTGAGGCGAGCGCTGACCCTCCTCGCCGCCGCCGCCGCCGTGACTCGGACGGCCGACAAGGCCAGCGCCGCTGTCTGGTCCTGCCCGTCGTCTGCGACGACGGCCGCGACGGGCACGCTGCCTGGCGGCCACGGGCCCCACGTGCCGCCCCTCAGGCTCGGGTTCGCTCTCGCGTCGATCGGCAGCGGGTCGACGGCCGAGATCATGCGCCGCTTCCAGGAGAGGATTCGATCGTACAGCCGCGCCGCCACCTCCGGCCGCTCGGCGGCCACGTCGCGCACCTCCTCCGGATCGAGGCGGACGTTGAAGAGCCGCGTGACGTTCCGGTCGCCGCCGCCGCCGGCGAAGCAGCGATCGCGCCGACGATACCCCGTGTCCACGCGACAGCTGTTGCCTGCGGCGAAGACGCGCGTGTGCGAGCGTCAGCATCTCGTCAGCCGCCGCCGCCGCCGCCGCGTCCCCGTCGCACGTCCCAGCAGCCGCCGCGCTACTACCGCAAGTCCGAGAGGTACGCCCCGCCGCCAGCGGAGACATCGCCGACGCAGCGGCGCGGGCGCCTCGAACGGAGCGCCGCTCACCAGGTGAGCCGACGATCAGCTTCCAGTCGCCGTACCTGAGAGCGGCCCTGAGAATTGGCGCCGCCGCCCTGCCCCCGTCGTCGTCGCCGTCGCCGCTGTTGACCTTGGCCTTGGTCGGAGCGGCGGCGCTCAAGTCGTGCAGGATCTCCTCGCGCGGGCTCGGCTCAGCACCGCTGAAGAGAAGAGACAAGAGACTACTAACCGGCGAAAAAGCGGCGCCCCGCCCGAGAGCTCGTTGAGAGAAGTCGAGCGCGCGCGGCGCCGCGGAGGAGAGCGCGGGACAGCGAGGCCGCCGCGGACTTTTCGGCGGGGAGGGAGCGGCGGCGGCGAGCGCGGCGGAAGGCGCGAAACTCGCAGCGCTAGCTCGTCTCTCGTGAGGTTGCCTAGGCGACGGCCACGAGGCTCGCGCAAGCGGCCCGCGTGGCGCCGAGCTTTGTCGAAGCTGAAAGTGCTTCGCGAACTTCCGGCGTCGCAAAAAACTATGCGAAGCTAGAGGGACGCCGAAAAGAAGCAGATCTGCAGACGCCGAAAAGAAGCGGATCTGCAGAGAGTCTAACGGAGACCATGCGCCGCTAGTGGCTGATGACCCCTCGGTCTGTCGAGGTCGGCCATACGTCACAAACTGCCAAGTCGAGGCGCTTGCCTGCAGCAGACTCTACCCCTCCACTAATCACCACACGCGCTCATCTCTCTACCTCGACGAATCAGACTTAAGAAAAGTCAAAAGCTCAGTGCGCTGTCATGGCGGCGCGAACTTCCGGCTAACCTGAGCGCAGCCCAGACGTCGTAGCCATCCAGGCTGCTCCTCGCGCACGGCGTCGCCGCCGTCGGAGCCCGAGCGAGCGAGAGCAGGGTCGGGTACCAGTCGGTCACGTGCATGAGCTCGCGCGACACTCGGCCGCCGCCGCCGCCGAGCAGACGCGGGCCGCCAGCGACGAAGGCGGCCGCGCGAACCCCGCCCTCGTACAGCGAGTTCTTCCATCCGCGCAGCGGCCAGTTGCTGCCTCCGTACTGCACCTGTCCGCCGTTGTCTGCGACGGATGCGGCGCCAAAGCATGCGCGGTCTCTCTGGCGGCTCGATCCGAGCGCCGACAAGCGGCTGCGGCGTCGCCGCAGCCGCGATAGCAGCCGCTGCCGACGCCATCGGGACGGCAGGGCTGCGGTCGATTACCCGAGGTGAAAATGAGCACTGTGTCGTTCCACATGCCGCTAGCGACGAGCTCTGACGTCACTTTCCCGACGCCCTCGTCGAGGCAGCTCATCATTCCTTCAACGGAAGCCAGTGCTGAGGCAGCGGTGCATTCTGGGACGGTGCAAGCCGGCGCTCATCTTCTCCAGCTCCTCGTGCGCGAGCGCTCGCTCGCTCGCTCGGAATGACTAGGGGAAGTCGAAACGCCGAGACAGAACGCCAAAGCCAAAGTTGGAGTCGGATTTCAATTTCAAAGTCGATTTCGCAGCCAGAACGCCAGTCGAAAGCGTTCGGTAAAGAGCGCGGAGCCACTGGTGACAGAAAGCGAAGGCGAAAACTTCCTGTCGGCGAAGCCGCTATTCACGACCCAGTCGTAATTCGATGCGGAACCGAGCGCTCGTGGAAAGCGCTCGGCGCCGCCGGCCGCGGCAGCAGCTGCCGCCGTGCGGCCAGGGCTGGAGAGCGGACGTGGCGCGGCGTCTGCTCAAAGATGGCAAGTGCCGCTCCAAAGTCAAGGTCGTGTCGTGCTCCGACAGTTTGTGCCTGCCTGCGCCTCGGACTCGCGCCTCGAAAGGAAGCGAAGGCCGAGCGAAAAGCGCGACGCCGCCGCGCGACGACGTCGAGCGGATTCCTTCTCCTTCACCTTCGGCGACGGGCGAACTGAGCGCGGCGACACTCTGGCGACCGGCTAGGCGACCGGCTAGGCGACCGGCGCTTCGGAGAGCGGAGGCCATGGCGCGCTCACGAGCAGAGCGTCTGCAGAGGCTGCAGCTGAGTCGGCGGGAGCCCGGCGATACAATAAGTGGTAAGTAAAAGTAGCCGCAGCACAGGACGCGACGCGTCTGCTCGCGCTCTGCGATCGGGCGTCCAGCATTTTTCCGCCCAGGGGAAAAGCTGAGTTGGCTTTAGGCTCGTCCCGGCGGCCGCCGCCAGACGCGCGTCGACTAACCGGAAAAAATCTGTCGGGCTCGGCTTCGAATGTGACTCTGTCGCGGCAAGTAAGCGTCGGGAACTTGCAGCGGAGCGTGCGGCGCCTGGTAGGACAGCATGAGGAAGAGAGGCTGCAAAGTGAGCGCGGAAGAGGCTTCCGTGGTTTCCGCCGCGGCAGCCACGGTGAAAACTGCGCGGCCACAGAAGCGGCGCGGCCATGGCAAAAGCGGCGCGGCCGGCGTCACTACAACGGCGGACGCCGACTGCTTCGTCCGCCGGAGCGGCCGAAGCGCGATCGCCGAAGAGCGGAGTTGTCTGCCCCTTCCGGAAAATCCAGCGCTGTTGCTACTGATGCCGATGCTGCGATGGTCGACTTGGCAGTTGAGCAGCCGGGCGCTAATGGCGGACACGACACGGCAGGGCGGCGCCTTCGAAACCGCCCCTTGCTCAGGCCAAAGGCGAAGAAACGATTATCCTGAGAGGCAATCTCCGAAAAAGCTGGAAAACTCCTCTCCTCTTCTCGATCAACATGTATACTACGCATATACTGCGTTCTCACTTTTATGCTACGAAACCTACTTTCATCCAGAGGTGGCTGGAACGAACAGGCCAACTATGAGCAACACCGCGCCCCCAGCTTAGCTCAGGGGTAAGATGGCCGCTCTCGATGGCCGCTCTCGCCGCGTTTGACGGCTAAGGTCGTGGAGAGCGAGTCTGCCAAAGGGGCCTTGCTTTATTGCCTCTACAAGCCGGCGACAACTGCAAAGACTCACCTGCTGCTATATACATAAAATAATAGAATAAATAATAATAGATCACAAACAATAAATATTTGAATGAATCAAGCTCCACGCACAAGAGCAAACACTAACCTATCATTTCCCAATGCTGCTGCCAGCGTTACCTTTCGCCTGTCGTGGCTTCGTATCGTCCTAACCGCTCGATCCGTGTAGAGCAGCGTGGAATACTTAGCTGCGTCACTTCCGTTGTACACTGTCTCATTTTCCCACAGGTCGTAGCCGCAGAACCCGAACTCACATTTAGTTTTGCTGTAGTGGTCTTCCGAGCCGGTTAGGAACCCTGCCCAAAGAGAGCCAAGATGGCTGACCGGGCGTGGCACGATCGCAAAGCACCCCCAAAATTGATCGGCCATGACGGGCCTTTCACCAGCAGTGCCGTGCATCAAGCTGCTCGGCCCTTTGCTCTCTCTCTCTCTCTCTCTCTCTCTCTCTCTCTCTCTCTCTCTCTCTGTCTCTGTCTCTGTCTCTCACTCTCTCTGTCTCTATCCGTGTGTCTCTCTGTCTCTAATTCTCTCTCTCTCTCTCTCTCTCTCTCTCTCTCTCTCTCTCTCTCTCTCTCTCTCTCTCTCTCTCTCTCTCCCTCTCTCTCTCTCTCTCTCTCTCTCTCTCTCTCTCTCTCTCTCTCTCTCTCTCTCTCTCTCTCTCTCTCTCTCTCTCTCTCTCTCTCTCTCTCTCTCTATCTATCTATCTTTGTCTCTCTCTCTCTCTCTGTGTATCTCTCTGTCTCTAATTATCTCTCTCTCACTCTCCCTGTCCACGACTCTCACTCTCTCTGTCTCTCCCTCTCTTTTTCTCTTTCTCTCTCTGTCTCTCTCTCTCTCTATCTCTTTGTCTCTCTCTCCCTCTCTTTTTCTCTCTCTCTCTCCCCTAAGTTCGCCTATATGCCAACTCTCTCCGCCTGTCCGCCCCATCCCCCCAGCGTGGCTCACCGAAAAAGCTGTCGAATCCGCGCCTGGTAGGCAGGTGCTCGCGCTGGTAGTGGCCCAAATGCCACTTCCCGACCAGATGCGTGGCGTAGCCACCGCGGCGCAAGGCCGCTGGCAAAAGGGTGTGGTTGAGTGACAAGGCCGTCCTTTTCACGGGCGACATCGAATAGAATCCGGTGCGCACCTGCGCGGTGGCGAGCTTCCGTCGCACGTGCGCACAGGCTCTCGTCACGCGCGCGTCGGCCGAGAAAGATGAGCGGAACAAGAAAGAGCGACGCGACGGTAAAGCGATGCGGCGGCGCGGCGGCGGCGTCGCCGCTCGGGAGACATGGCGCAGGCGCTCCTCCCGACCTGGTATCTGCCGGTCAGCAGCTGACTTCGCGTGGGCGCGCACGTGGGCTGCACGTAGTAGCTGTCCAAGACGATCCCGCTCTTGGCCAGGCGATCCAGGTTGGGCGTGGCGACGTCTGAGCCGTCGTGAAATCCCACGTCGTTCCAGCCGACGTCGTCGGCCACGACCAGAACAATATGCGGCCGGCGGCCGGGCTCGGCGGCTCCGGCCTGCGCTCCCGCGCCGCCGCAGCGCTCGCCTCTCAGCAACGCGGCAGCCACGAAGATGGCGACGGCGACGCGGAGGACGAGCGAGGGCTCCTGCGGCGGCGCGCACCGCCGCCCCCGCATGTCCGCGGCGGCGGCGATGATGCTGCAGCTGTCGCTGTCGCGCGCCGACGACGGGCAGCGCGTCGCCACTCTCGCTGCTTCTCCGGCTGAGCCACCTCAGGACAGGACAGTGTGCGCCGGAGGAGCAGCGCTAAGAGGGCTCCGACGGCGGCGCTGAATGGCGAGCGCGAGCGCTCAAGCGCTTCCGGCGCGAAACGGTGCGATGTTAAACCGAGAGAGGGCGCTGCGGCGGCGGCGTGCGGCGCGAGAGAGCGCGCACGGCGCGATATTCTCGGACGCCCGTCGCGTCGCGGGCGAAAGAGGGGCGGAAGTGCGTCAAAAGGCCCGAGATGGTGGATCATGTCGCGTACTGAGCGGGAGGCGGCGGCTGCGCTGTGCTTCTTATCGAATCAACTCGACGTGCGCCATCGGCACCGGCATCGGCGTGGGATACTCCGTCGTTAACAGAGTTATGCTCAGCAGCGGCGGTGGCGGCTTTGATCTCTCACCTAGCGCCACGCTCGAATACGTCCCGAAGAGTGCAGGCAATAATTTTATTACGGGTCAGCGGGCGCTAGGGGGGAGAATGCGGTCTGAATCCGCCGGCGGTAAGCTCGCGGCCGCCACCAGATCCGCCTACAGCGGTCGTCTGCGGACGTGCTGGGAGGTGCATCTATTACGCAGCGTCGCACACTCGAGCGAGGAGTTTGAGATGGCGTTGCGCACCTCACAGGTGCGCGCGCGCTAATGCAAGGGGCGCGGGATTCTCGCTTCGGCTTGATCCGCGCGGCTACCTTGACACGCGACGACACAACGAGAGAATATGCTGACTGATGCACACTAGGCGTTACTGCGATTGGAACAACAGCTGCAACAGAGTCGCCCTTCGAAGAGCTTCGCTCGGCGGTCATCAGCCGGAGTTACAGCTAGCGTATTAATAAACCGCCGCCGCCCCGCTCGCTGCCTCTGCGTATCCATTGAATCGCCAGAAGGCGCTGGCACGTGCCGACGCGCAGCGTCGCCGCGTGCCAGCGCCATCCGCCTGAATCCACCCGAATCCAATATGTCACGCCTTTCACAAAAAAGAATCGGCTCTGCCGCCAAAAGAGACGCTGCGTCGGCTGCAATCGCTGCACCGTTGGGCACTTGGTGCTTCGCGTCCTAAAGCTAAGTGCGAACTGCCTGCCTAGGAAAAATAACGTTCGACCGCACCAAATCATATAGTCCGGCTGCGGTGCACTAAGATCCTCGGGGTTAATGCCGCGGGATTCATGCAATTCTAGACGATTTGGCTCTGACTCTGACTAAGCACACTGTGCGTCCTCGCCATGATGGACTACGGTTTACCCCAGACACGAAGAGTGCAAGCTTGAGTATGCCGTGAAAAAAGATCAAGACTGATCGTCGACATCCACTGGTATGCGAGGACCACTGTAGATCACGCTAATCTACGCTAGCTGATGCCAAGTCCAGGTCCAGCTTATATTAAAGCATCATCACATCGCATAAGCACAATCCGGAAATGCTGACGTCGACCATCATCCCTAGCCGCTTCCAGGTTCTCTCTCTCTCCCCCCCCCCGACCTAGTGATATTAGTGGCATCTAGCGGATCACTTCTCTTGCTTCTTCGATTGAAATGTACATTAGATCAGGGAGTCCGTCCCTGAGGCATTCTCACAGGACTCACTCTCTGCCTTAGTAACACGATTAAGTAACACATTAAGTACACGTAACCTTAACCACTAACCTTAGCCACACACGTAACCTTAGTAACGCATTCCCACACGACTCCGCTTCGTCAATTCCGTGCAGGAATAACTCAGCGAGCACATTCAAGCCTCTAGGGACCGCATCTTGAAATTCATCTTCTAGTCAAAGATAATAATAATAACAATAATAATGTACTTGATAAAGCGCCCTCAGAGAACTTAACCTATTCCTAGGCGCTTTACATTTGCTGCAAAGGGATGACGAGTAGCCAGTGGCATACCGAATGGGATAGGGGGCATGTGTCCCGGGCACTGCATCAGGGGTGCTGGATCGGGGTGGAGGGGCACCGAAATGGGCACCCAATACTGGAGCGGGGGGGGGGGCGCCACCTGTGTAGCTCGTCCCCGGGTGCACAATATCCTAGGAAGGCCACTGCGATTAACATTCTAGACTCTGTAGCTACTGTTCTCCGCTTAGAGATGCTTAGGCTTAGTTCTGCTGTCTTGCATAAGTAACATTGATTTTTGTACCTACACCTTTCAAAAAGGCTTGTATTAGGCACCTCATGACGAAGGCAACAATGGGCCAAGAGAATTAGAGCCACTTCCGTCCAGTCTCCGCACTGTCTTGCCCATCAAAGACGATTAGTAGAACGAGTAGAGGCATCCAACTAAACTCCTGGGTTGAAAATTCAAACCAACGTAATGTAATGTATCTCCGTATGTAACTCCACGAAGCCATAAAGACTATGTGGGTGTTACGCAGGAGAGTTTTGTATAGCGCACTTACAGCCTACGTGGCTTTCGGTTCGCATTCGGTAGCCAACAGACTTCGTCTCACGAAACAAAGAGAAAGTTGGAAGCTTAGCAGAGTCAGGAGAGCAGTTGAGGTAGTGAGTTTCGTGGAAGTAGCGGCTCAGGGCCGCTGAAAAGGATGAGCCATAGTCGGCAGCAGGAGAGTAGTTGTCGTTTCGTAAGAAACCAAGCAAGTAAGATCCGGTCTGTTGTACAGCTAATTGCTCCGCAGAGTCAGCATTGCTCCGGGTGCATAACGACCTTCTCAGGAATGCAGACCTAGGTAAAGTCTCACAGCTCGATCTTCCGGCAGCGTTTGATACAATCGACCACCACGTCCTTCTCGAACGCCTCTCAACCCAGCTGGGAATCGCTGGCACTGAACTTTGATGGTTCAGATCCTATCTCGGTCGGAGACTTTCAGAGCCTACTGGCATCCTATCCATGACAGCGCACGGATAGCGCTGTAAAGATCTTAAGGTCTGCAATGGCGCTAGACAAATGTCTTGCTATTATTATTATTCTTTTTTTATAATTATCGTCATCACTAGCATTATTATCATTTTCAATTGCACGAGCGTGCCTCTCGATGCGAAAAGCCAGGTGCCTAGACGCCTGCCTCGACCAGCGTCGGCACTCACCCACTGGAGCAATCCTCGCCAAGCGGCAGACGCCTCGAGAAGAGACTCCTCGGACGCTTGAGAAACAGAGGCAGCTGGGCTTGTCCGTGCCCTTTCCTAAAGCGCCGGCCGCAGCCGCTGAGCGCCGGAAGCGTTTCTCGAGCGCGAGCAGCAGCCGACAGGTCCCTTCGCTGGCTTTGAGAGGCCCGCGCCTCGCTCGCAGAGAGACGCGAGACGCAGTGCTGCCGCGAAGCCGCTCACGAGCTAGCGGTCGAGAAAATTGCGAGCAGCAGACAAACGGAACGCTGACCTTGAACTTTATCCGAATACGCGGATAAAGAACGAGCGCGACCAACGGGTTTAATATATTGTAGTCCTAAATGACTACTATTGGCTGAGCAAGCCATCATGCATACTAATCTTAAGACCACTGGCTCTCCTCTTCCCGATCACGCTCCGATCAACCGTAGCTGGTGTGGCCTTGGCAAGGGTCAATTGGCCTAGGTGCTGCCACTCAGCCATGCTCTGCAGCTCCGAAAATAGCCGGTGTCCTGAGGCAATCAGCGATGCACTGCAGGTCAAGGTTAAATCGTCCGACAAAATGGCTGCAAAGCGGATTCAGCCAACACCTCCCCTCGATGAGTAGCTAGCGTCGATCAAGTGAGTGGGCGATGTCCAACAAGCAGTAGCACAAACAGACAACTTGCTGGATCTGGAACTCCATCATGGCAGCATTGGACAATTAAGTTCTCAGAGAGTTGCACTTAACAACTAGCTAAACCACCTCGGTGAAATCGTTGCCGACCATCTGAAATATGCCTTGCGAAAAGAAGCAGGCCATAAAGCAGCTCACGGAGCCTTCTGCATCGTGCTTCACCTTGAAGGCAGCTTTGTATCTGATGGCTTGCCTGCACTCGTGTAATCCGACGTCAGACATTATTGCCGTATTCATCGTCATAAGGTCTCGCCGGCCGTCGAGCTCGAGTTGGTCGTCGTAGAAGTGCATCGTCTAACTCGGTGGGAGCATGTTGCAGCATAGGTTGAGCCGTGGATGCATCGTCAGTCGTAGCTTGGACTTGTCGCACAGACTCTGCTGGTGCTGTTTGTTTGAGGTGCTGCACAGCGTCCTCCCCTGGAACTGTAAAACCTCCGTCAGATTTGCATGCGTGAGCAGCCAATACAGTTTGCTGTCTCATAGAAGTACCTAGCAGGCAGAAAAGTCTCCCTTGTCTTATGCCAGAAGCAGCCACTTCTTTTGACCCAGGTAAGGTAAATGACACGCGATCACTGTCAAACTCCACCTTAGAACCTCTCTCGATGCATTGGCTTAATGAAAAAACGGTTCTTGGCAAGTTTTGGTACAAGGAAAACATCTCGTAGTTCAGCTTTGTGCCATGTACTGTCAGCACGCAGCTGAACACATACCATACCAATGCCTATCGCTCGAGGCACCTCTCCTTCACCAGCCATGACCCCGAGATCAATTTTCTCGAAGTAGGAAAATAGTTTTGGCTCATAGCACATTTGCTGTGCGGCTCCAGAATCTATAAGCCACTCCAGCTGCGACGGAAGCTGGTAGGTAGTCGAGTCAGCAGTGAAAACGAAGCAGTCATCAGTTGCGGTGGGTGTTGGCCTCGGGTTTGGCATTCTCTTCTCTCTGCCTTTTGAAACATCGCGAGGCCTTGTGACCGACTACCAAACAGTAGTGGCACTTACCGTTAAACTTGCAGGTATGCTGCTTTCCGAGAGCAGTGGGCGAAGCCGCTTTGCTGGCTTTCCGGGCCTCACTCGAAGCCACAAGAGCCAGCCCTCTCATGCCCTCGTCAAGGGAAGGTCGATTTTGCCGCCTCAGACGTGCATGCATCAGCCTGCTCTGAACAAAGTCAAGCGTTAAGTCTCGCGTGTCCCTGGCTTCAAGGGCCATTATCAGCGGCTGCCACGACTCCGGTAGCCCATTGAGCATGCAGAGGGCAATCTGTTCCTCCGCTACAGTTTCTCCTTCGGCTTGAAGCATATTAGCGATTGATTTCACTTCGCTTGCGTAGTCCTGGACATCGTCACCTTCTACCATCCGGATAGACGCCAGCTTCTGCTGTAGGAGTAGCCTACTCATCAGTGTTCTTGAAGCGTATATGGCATCCAGCTTCCGCCAAGCCTCCGAAGACGTTGCCATGGTTCAGTCAAACTCTCGCTGTGCCTTACCGTCCTCTTAGTCTTCTTGAAACTTCTCTCGTTAAGAGATGCAGCATGTTGGCAGAATCTGCTTCACAGCCATTGCACTGGACAATTTAACCTTGACCTGCAGTGCATCACTGACTTACTCAAGACACCGGCTATTTTCGGAGCTGCAGACCACAGCTGATTGGCTCCACTTCGTCCAATTGACCCCTGCCAATGCCACACCAGCTACGGCTGATCAGAGCGTGATCAGTTAGAGGAGCCAGTAGTCTTAAGATTAGCATGCATGATGGATTGCACAGCCAATAGTAATCATTTAGAACTACTATATATTAGACCAGTTGGTTCCAATTTCTTTGTCCGTATTCGGATACGGTCCACGTTCTGCTTATCGGTTGCGTTATTAAACTTCCGTAATTTTCCAGGCCATTGACTGGTGAGTTGCTTCACGGCAGCACTGCGTCTAACAGGTTAATGGCCCAGTGTTACCTGGCATCGTTGGTTTGGAGACGTTTACGGGTGAGAATTGGCAGCGATGGCGTACAGGGGCGAATTTCTACTTCATTGCCGACGAGCTTTGGGGTGTCGTAAATGACCATGAGAGACGGCCTGTGGATGCTGCATCTTTTATCGGTAAAAGTTTCAAGAAGTCTAAGAGGACGGTAAGGCACAGCGAGAGCTTGACTGGCACACGGCGAAGGCATTTTTCAGTGCTCGTCATGGCTGTCTCGGAATCTGTGCTTATGAGTTCCGGTATTGGAACCATGGCAACGTCTTCGGAGGCTTGGCGGAAGCTGGATGCCATATACGCTTCAAGAACACTGATGAGTAGGCTACTCCTACAGCAGAAGCTGGCGTCTATCCGGATGGTAGAAGGTGACGATGTCCAGGACTACGCAAGCGAAGTGAAATCAATCGCTAATATGCTTCAAGCCGAAGGAGAAACTGTAGCGGAGGAACAGATTGCCCTCTGCATGCTCAATGGGCTACCGGAGTCGTGGCAGCCGCTGATAATGGCCCTTGAAGCCAGGGACACGCGAGACTTAACGCTTGACTTTGTTCAGAGCAGGCTGATGCATGCACGTCTGAGGCGGCAAAATCGACCTTCCCTTGACGAGGGCATGAGAGGGCTGGCTCTTGTGGCTTCGAGTGAGGCCCGGAAAGCCAGCAAAGCGGCTTCGCCCACTGCTCTCGGAAAGCAGCATACCTGCAAGTTTAACGGTAAGTGCCACTACTGTTTGGTAGTCGGTCACAAGGCCTCGCGATGTTTCAAAAGGCAGAGAGAAGAGAATGCCAAACCCGAGGCCAACACCCACCGCAACTGATGACTGCTTCGTTTTCACTGCTGACTCGACTACCTACCAGCTTCCGTCGCAGCTGGAGTGGCTTATAGATTCTGGAGCCGCACAGCAAATGTGCTATGAGCCAAAACTATTTTCCTACTTCGAGAAAATTGATCTCGGGGTCATGGCTGGTGAAGGAGAGGTGCCTCGAGCGATAGGCATTGGTATGGTATGTGTTCAGCTGCGTGCTGACAGTACATGGCACAAAGCTGAACTACGAGATGTTTTCCTTGTACCAAAACTTGCCAAGAACCGTTTTTTCATTAAGCCAATGCATCGAGAGAGGTTCTAAGGTGGAGTTTGACAGTGATCGCGTGTCATTTACCATACCTGGGTCAGCTCCAGAAAGCGAAAGAGAAGAGAAACAGAATCGCGAGTCATACAGACTCACTTACTTTGTTCCATCACACCATCCTCAACCCTTGACCTGTAATGGATACGTGAACCCTTCGCGAAGAGGGCGCGATCTGAGCTGACAGCCTGAAGGAACAAAGCTGTCGAGTTTTGCATATATACTTGAGTATTTAGTTCAGCAAGATTTGCTTCAATTTATAGTATAACTTTAATTCCTTACTTTTATTTGACGTATACACTTTGTCTCGCGTACGCTGTAATCCGCATGAAAAATCTGGTCCAAGGCACTAGATCGGCAATAGCCATTAGCGATCTGACGTCAGCCCCGGGCTGTTCGCTTGATGTAACTATCACAACCAAGCGCGACTCGACGAGTCAATAGACGAGACGAGACAGCTCAATTTCCTGGATAAGTCCGTGTCCGATGAGCCTACAAATGGCAGCAGCCCAGCGAAGTGTTTTTCTTAATCGCTTGACATTAACTGCTTCCCACCGTGCCCACTTCGATGACACTTCATCACAAAATTAGGCTCTCTCGAACCTGAATCCATTTCCGAATTGACTCAAGGTTTGGATTGCACGCACGGGATACGGAATACTAGGCGGCATACGGTCAGACAACTAGCGTGGATTTCTACGACGCCCCGACAGATTTCAAAAAGCCGATCTCTGCTGTCAGAGAGTCTCTGCGACCTCCAAGGCCAGAGAGCCACCCTCACCTGCAAAAGCTGCAAGGTTTTCTCAGACGAGCATGAGAACTTGAGCTGGCGCTGAGTTCGCTAAAGAAAACTCTCCAGCGTACTTTCACTTTCGTCTTCGTGGCTTTCCGGAGTTGCAGACGCAAATAGGTACTTTCGGACACATACCTCCGCAAACAGAATACATTCCATATAAACAGCGGCGAAGCCGCGGTGGCACGGCGGTCTGGGAAGCGGAGCCTCCCTGCGAAGGGGGTCTGGGGGGAAGGGAAGGGGGTCTGGGGGGAAGGGAAGGGGTCTGGGGGGAAGAAAAGGGGGTCTGGGGAAAGGGAAGGGGGTCTGGGGGAAAGGAAGGAGGTCTGGGGAAAGGAAGGGGGTCTGGGGGAAAGGAAGGGGGTCTGGGGGAAAGGAAGGGGGTCTAGGGGAAAAGAAGGAGTTCTGGGGGAAAGGGAAGGGGGTCTGGGGAAAGGGAAGGGGTCTGGGGGGAAGGGAAGGGGGTCTGGGGAAAGGGAAGGGGGTCTGGGGAAAGGGAAGGGGGTCTGGGGAAAGGGAAGGGGGTCTGGGGGAAAGGAAGGAGGTCTAGGGGAAAGGAAGGGGGTCTGGGGGAAAGGAAGGGGGTCTGGGGGAAGGGAAGGGGGTCTGGGGGGGAAAGGAAGGAGGTCTGGGGGGAAAGGGAAGGGGGTCTGGGGGGAAAGGAAAGGGGTCTGGGGGGAAAGGAAGGAGGTCTGGGGGAAAGAAAGGGGGTCTGGGGGAAAGGAAAGGTGGTCTGGGGGGAAAGGAAGGGAAGGGGAGAAGGGAAGGGGGTCTGGGGGAAAGGAAGGGGGTCTGGGGGAAAGGAAGGGGGTCTGGGGGAAGGGAAGGGGGTCTAGGGGAAGGGAAGGGGGTCTGGGGGAAGGGAAGGGGGTCTGGGGGAAGGGAAGGGGGTCTGGGGGAAGGGAAGGGGGGCGGGGGGGGGAGGGGGGGGGGAGGGGGGGGTCTGGGGTCTGGGGAAAGGGAAGAGGGTCTGGGGGAAAGGAAGGGGGTCGGGGAAGGGAAGGGGGTCTGGGGGCGTCCCCCAAAGCCTACGGCAAGCGAAAACGAGCCAAAATAACGCCGAAATGGCCAGTGCAGCTCGACCAAGCACCAGTGGGCGAGCCACAGCGAAATGACGCGGCCCCTGGCCGCCCAGCCGGGTGTCAGACTCGGCTGTCACCTATCAACCCGGGTTGGCAGCTGCCACCCTTGCAGCTCCCCTGACTTTGTATCTGTATATGCACATACATGTATATGTATACGTATATGTATACGTATATGTATATGTATATGTGTATGTATATGTATACAGAGAGAGAGAGAGCAATGAATTATCTAGTAAATACAGCAGTTCACGAACTTGCTCCATAGCCGGAAGTCTAGGCGATCCACGTCGCTGGCTCGACTTTTCGCGTTCGAAGAGTCGTACGTACAGGGGGGCCGCCATCTCACTCTGCGTCTGTCAGCGTCGATATTAGAACCAGCCAATCATTTCAGGGTGGCACGCCTCGCGCGAGCCTCGCAGCCGAAGCTGTAGAGCAGCCTGCTCGAATGCGGCCGCGGCCAGCAGCTGTCCGGCGACATGCTGTCGCCAAATCGGGCTACCACCATCGTCGTGCAGCCTTTCAACTGTCCACGCTTCCGACGCGATCGCTGTCCACGCTTTCGGGTCTCACATACGCACGCATGTACGCACGCACGCACCAGCGGACAGTCACCGCGAGTCGAAGTCGCCGCGGCCGTAAATTTGCGTTTCGCAGCGGCGCTCGGTGCCGCCGCCGCCGCTCGCTGAGCACCGCGATTGGCGTCGCCCTGCGATCGAGCGCTTCGGCGACTGCAACCGACTGCGCAGCGCCGGCCGACTTCCAGCTCGGCGCTGAGGAGCTCGCCGCCGCCTCTCCAGCCGCGCCCCTTCGCCGCCGCCGCAGCTGCCGCCCCCATGCTGCGTACTGGTCGTACCTGCACGCCGCGCCGAGCGGCCTCGAGACCGTCGCTCCGATTTGCGGCGGGTCGCAGCCGCCGGCGGCGAGTTCGCGAACCGCTGCCGCGCGCCGACCCGCCGTCGCCGACTGGGCCAACCCGCTGTCGTCGACTGGGCCGCGGTGCCGTGCTCAGGAGACCTCCGACTGGTGGTGGACAATGGCGGCGACGAGACGGCTTCCGGTCAGTCGCGGCACGCACTTCCTGCGCTTTCTCCCCAATTACGCGAGCGTTCGCTTGGTTGGCTGCGATCGTTTCCGATTAAGCGTCGCAGGGAGCTTCGCTTGGCGGACGCGCTCGGCGGCTCAAGGACATGGTGCCTCCAACACGCTCGGCCGCCCGAGGACGTCGCCGCCTCCATCACGCTCCAATTAACGCGAGGATTCTCGCCGGTCCCGCTCGGCCGCTTGGCTCCCGCCAGCTGCCGCGCGCCGGCGCGCGATCGGAGCGCGCATGAAGCCATGCGCGGAATTATCGGTCGCGAGCTCGCGACCCGCCCGCCAGGCCTACCTAGCGTGTCAAGCCAGCAGCTGCGGCGGCCCCCCACTGCGAGCGTGGATTGGGGGTGGGCGGAGCTAAAACCACCGGTCATAGGTCAAGCTGTATGCCAGCCGCGGCGCGGGTCCGCTTGGCTGCTCCTGCCGTAAAGCTCTCCACGACTACCTCTTGTCAAGAATTAGCCCTTAAAAAAAATACTAGCTGATTTAACAGCCTCTTTTTGTATAGCGACAGAAGAGCCTTTACGGCTATCACCACCGCTTGCAGTGGCGATAGAGGATCGCCCACCGCAGGATTCGAACCCACGACCTCGGGCCGAGGTCGTGAAAAGCAACCGCTTTACCTAGTGAGCCATTACGGCCCTTAGGGGCGCTAGTCGCGTTCTCATAGTGACAGAAGACGCGAGTTCGCTTGGGCAGGCTTGCAAGTTTTCATAGCGACAGAGTGATAAGGCAAGTTCGCTTCGCGCGCCAAGGGCCCCCGGCGCGACAGCCTGCGACCGTGCTTTCGAATCGCGGTTCCCTCTTTTCTTTTTTTAGACGGGTGCGCCCAAAGGGCGTTCCCGGCAGTGAGCGCGCCTCGTCTGCACGGAGCTCAGGGCTCTCAAAAAATTGTAAATAACGATTCTTACGAAGGAACAAGACCGGACGCCGCACACAGGAAAAGACGTGAGAGCGTCTTCCAAGCCGGCAGCGAGTGCACCTCCCGAGTGCGGCGTCAGCGGCGCAGCTTGGCAAGATGGAGGGCGACGTCGTGCGGTGCAGGACGCCTCAGCGCGCCATCCTGCGCCGCCGGTTGCAGTAGCAGCGTTGAGCGCTGACGTCGAGCGCTGACGCTGAGCACGTGCCATACGCCGCAGCACCTGCAGCCGATCCGCCGCTACGTGCCAGCCGTCGTCGGATGTGGAATGCCGGACGTTGATCGGCTAAGAGGATTGCCGCGGCGGGGCCGAGCGTACTCACGCAGCGGCACACGACCGCGATCGACCCGGTCGATTTCTGTCCTCTGTCTCCTTGCACCGCCTAACGGGTACTCGCATCCGGCCGCCGCCTGGGCTCTAGAGGCGTAGACCGAGCGGCGGCGGCGTCGGCGCCGCGAAATGGCAGGACGGCGAGACGGGCGCGCGATCTGCGAGCGCCGCGCGCAGAACAGTCAGCGCGGGAGATCGGGCGGAGTAGCGCGAACGCGCGAGGGACCGCGGGCTAGGCGGCGGCGGCGGTGCGGGATGGGGAGGAGGAATGGTGCGGCGGCGGCCGGCCGGCCGGAAGTTGGTGGCGCTCGCAGTCGACGCCGCGGTCGACTGACGCCGGGCGCGATGAGCCGCCACCGCCGCCGCGCCTTGTTCTGTCGGAAGGATGGGCGTAATCTCTTCCAATAAATCTTAAAAGACTGACTTCAGTAGTGGAAGCGGAGAAAAGTGCGAGAAAAGGGTACTCGTCCGACGACTTCCGGCCGGGAACGGGGACACCAGTTGGTCGCCCAGCGGTCTTAATAGTAATATTCATAATAATAATAATAGTAATAAATAAGTTTGGTGTGGTAAGCTCTGAGAACTCTGTCACTTTTTCTAGGCACTTTACATTAGCGTCTACGGATATCTTCTGCAGAGACTCGGTGCTGCCACCCCTGGCCGGGTATGTGGGATCTTCTGCAGAGACCGCCGCAGCTCGGCCCTCACCTGCGGCCCGCGCAAGCCAGCGGTCCAACGAGCGCTCGACGGTAGCTGACTGCTCTGACTGCGCTGCTTCTTTTCAAAATTTACGCTCTCCCTCTTTCCGACGGTATCTCCAAGCACAATCTTGTCTTGCGTTTCAATGCAAACGGCACGCACCTATGCATCGTACCTGTGCCCCAGCGGCGGCCGCACCTGTACCTGTCAGTAACTGCACCTGCTGCGAATTGATTCCTCCCTGCCTTCAAGCAGGGCGAACTCTCACACACACACTCTCTCTCTCTCTCAAATCCCTTGCAACCTGGTATTGGTTACATCTGCACTAGGATAGCATCGAATGAGAAGACGTACGGACCCTAGACGTACAAGTGCACGGATTGCTCAACAAAACTCAGATCAGCGGCTGCCCCGCTGTCAGATTCGACGCGCATGCGCGCTGCGTTTCGTTCCTCCTCGTAGCGGAGAGCGGCGCGAGAGGAATCGACGCATCTTCACGTGCCCCGCATCCGTCCTCCTTTCGCCGGTCGGTCGTTAATTCGCCTGCGAGCACCGGGGGGCGCCGCGTCGCGTCAAGCACAAAGCTCGTAGTTCAGAGCGATTGCGTTTGCGCTCTTTGTCATCTACCGCTCCGCTTCCGGTCCGCTTCCGGTCCACTTCCGGTCAACGCGCGCGCCGGAAGCTATAGGTCGCTGGGTGGCAATCCGCTAGCTGACATCGGCGTAGCGACGTTACCACGCTAACAGTCTCGTCTGTGAGACGCATACGCCGCAACTCCCGGATAAAGTTGCGTTTCCGCGATCGACTTTCCTCCTAAATTGGTACTGATTTCAGGCCTGATTAATCGCTGCCTGAGTTGGTAGATCGCTTGCAGTCGACGGACCAAAGCAGCGATGGTTATTCGGCGTATTGCTCGTAGGCTGCTTCACTAAATCGCTGGCGTCGCTACGCTATGACTTTCACCTGCGCGTAAGGAAACCTGGTTATGCCAGAATAAGTCATCTGTTCTGTTCGTTATGAGTCACAGCTGCTTTGACCGGGTGGGTGCATTTAGGGCTGCAAATTTTGCTACTGCAGCGCTTGGAAAGTGAGATGAAAACTGATGTTGGGCAGATAGAAATATCCTTGATAGCTCGGCCTGGTCACTGAGGCAATAAAATTACTTGCACCAATGTACATGTAAAGAGATCAAGCAGAGGAGAGTTTACATGAATAAATCCTTTACACTCAAGTTTCCAGAACACTTTTACCACCGTCAACATTGCTGCGGCACAGCGAGCCCCCTCACAAGCGTTCCGCGTCCGTTGCTGAACTTTCCCGAAAACCGAAGTTCCTGCGAACATCGTATACGGAAACCGATACAGCCAAGACCTATTCAAAGCTTATCTGTTTGTTTTTATACCGTACTTCCTAAGAAATTAGGCGTCTGTGGACATCTAAATGCTTATCGCTTCGGACTACCGGGTCACGGACACCAGAGGCAGAGTCAAATACGCCAGTGGCTAGTAACTTGCACGTTAGTTATGATCGTACGTTCCTATTATCGCTTCGTTATCCTAGTTAAAATGTATTTCTATATGTTAATGCTGTTGCTAAAATACGCGAATGGAGCATTTCCAAAAGAAAAGCACCCTGGTAGCCGACAGGGGGTCACGGAGTCACGAGCTGAGACGCCACTCGTTTGGCGAAAGCTGCCAGTTTAGTAACCGTTCATTTGGTATTCCTAGCATCGTCTCGAAACGCTCAGCGCGTTCTCCCTCAAGCGTTTCTGTGAATCTCTCTAACTTGGTGGTCACCAGTCTTGCTATAACACCGGCGGCCCAACTTAACGCTCGTTTTTGGAATCCTCGCATAATGTGCAATGAACTCCTATTAATAAGCAAAATTATTTCTGAAAAAGGTCCCGACCTGTTCGCTTTGATTGAATCTCGGCTAAGATAGGTAGACTGCCCGACAGTTAAAGACGCTACCCCGGCTGGTTTCTTCTTTTTTCACACTCCTAGATCAATCACAACTGGAGGCGGAGTTGCTATTATCACGCGCTCGAAATTTGACTTCAAGCCAGTTCAAGTACCCTCGAAGAAATCTTTCGAATTCATTGTCCTGTTTTCACCCGACAACAAGCTACAGACGGCGGCAGTAGCCTATGCCCACTGGGTACCAAATCCTCCTTTACCTCCAATTTCTTTGGTCTCATTTCGATTCTGTGTGGACGATATCGATATCTCCCCATTATGGGTTATTTCAAAATTCATTTAGATAACTCATCTGACACCTTCAGCATGAAATTTCGTGCATTGACTGACTCATTGTTTTTCTTTGGCTCGTGTGCATGGCCCTACTCACATCAAGGATCGCACACTCGACCAATGATTCTCATACAACTTCACTTTGTCATCAATAACTTTTACAAAGGCCTACTTATCTGACTACGCGCACATCTCATTCGGTCAACAATGTTCCTCCTCCTCATCTAACATTACCCTTGATATCAGTGCTGTCCGTGCGAAACTATCAGCTTCGCCTCGGCTGCTTAATATTCATTCCGACTTGTCATTATTGGTATAATAATAATAATAATAATAATATTGCACTTGATAAAGCGCCCTCAGAGAACCTAATCTCTTTCTAGGCGCTTTACATTTGCTGCAAAGTGATACGCAATAGAATAGTAAGTAAAATCATGCTTGAAAAACAAACAAAATGAATAACATGGTTTGGGGTTACATGCACTGGGTCAGCATGCAAATGTGGTTAGTGGCAGCATGAACAGTGTCAGCACGCATAAGCACATCGAGGACGAATCACAAGGACCCACTAAATGCTGTCCTAAATAGGTATGTTTTTAAGTTTCTTTTAAATGTGGTCAGGTCAGGGGATGTTCTGATGCAGGTCGGGAGGGAGTTCCAGGCTGTGGGAGCATACGAGCTAAATGCAAGGTCTCCAAAGGATTTAAGGTTTGTACGAGGTATTTCTAGACTGTTGGATTCCGAAAAGCGAGTGGTACGATGCTTTGCCTGATGGGGTAGTATCTCTGAAAGATAGGCTGGAGCCATAGAATGAAGAGACCTAAAAGTGAGCGACAAAACCTTGAAGTCAATCCGTTGCTTGACTGGTAACCAGTGCAGGTCGGCGGGAAGTGGAGTAATGTGGCAACTGCGACGCTCACGACAGACAAGCCTAGCTGCAGAGTTTTGCACCAGCTGCAATCGCCTGATCGCACATGCTGGTAGGCCAGTAAGCAGTGAGTTGCAGAAGTCGAGACGAGATGTCACGAATGCATGGACCAACTTGGACGTGGTATCCTTATCTAAACAAGCCCTAATTTTAGCAATGTTATGAAGCTGAAAATAGGCTGATTTGACTGTGGAGCTGATGTGGTCGTCTAACGAGAGGTCGCTTTGGAATATGACACCTAGATTTCGAGCTGATGCAACTGGAGATATGCTGGCAGAGCCAATTTTGAAAGTCAGCCTTTCCAATTTCTGAATAACACTAGGTTTGCCCATAACTAGTAAGTTAGTTTTATCATCGTTTGGTATATTGCTACAACTAGCTGGCTTCTGTCTCGGCTTGATTATTGTAGTTCCCTTTTGGCTGGGCTACCAAAGGAAGCGATTGGGCCACCAGCTGACTATGAATATAGCTTCAACGCTAATCTTCAAGTCCCAGGGGTTTGAGCACGTGTCTTCTTTGCTGAAAGAGCTAGGATGGATGCCGGTTGAGCAACAGATACAGAGAAAAGTTCTTAGGCTGACTCACAAGGCCCGCCACGGCTTGGCTCCTTCATACCTAGCTGAACTGCTGCATCAGTTTCAGCCTCTTCGCGCCCTCAGGTTCTGTGTGGACAATAAATTAACTGTTCCATTCCTCCGCTTAAAGACCGTTGGTGACAGAAGCTTTAGCTATGCAGGTCCTAGACTGTGGAACTCTCTTCCACAATTTTTACGCAACGACAACTACTCTCCTACTGCCGACTATGGCTCATCCTTTTCAGCGGTCCTGAGCTGCTACTTCCATGCTACTTACTACCTCAACTGCTCTCCTAACTCTGCTATGCTTCCCATTTTCTCTTTGTTGCGTAAGACGAAGTCTGTTGGCTACCGAATGCGTACCGAAAGCCGCTTAGGCTGTGAGGTCGCTACACAAAACTCTCCTGCGTAACACCCACATAGTCTTAATGACTTTGTGCAGTTACAGACGGATATATATTACACTACATTACACATTACACTAACCACATTTGCATGCTGACCCTGTGCATGTCACCCCTAACCATGTCGTTCGTGTTGTTAATCAAGAATGATATTACTCACCATTCAATCGCGTTGACCTTTGCAGCAAATATAGAGCGCCTAGAGAGAGATTGAGTTCTCTGAGGGCGCTTTATCAAGTGCATTATTATTATTATCGCTATAACATCATAAAAATTTCGTCAGCCCCAGTTCATGTCCCACGACCTTTCAAAAAGGTTACAGTCAGGCCACTACCCAGGAAAGCAACACTAGACCACGAGAGCTTGAGCAACTGCTGCCATGTCTCTCTTCTACCGTTCCTACCGGAGACACTAGAAAGAGTCGTGGCAGACCTGCTGAACTCATGTGTTGCAACTTCAAACCTTGCTAGTAAGTTCAAGTCTCGTTTTAGATACATTCACTCCACAGAGTAAGTATGGCTTCGAGTGCATAACGACCTCGGTAGGAATGCAGACTAAGGCAGAGCTGAGATGCTCTGCTTTTTTTGCTCCATTTGTTCTGCAGCTTTCAATTACATCGATCACCGAGTCCTTCTTTAGCGCCTCTGATCTCGCCTGGGCATTGCGGGCACTACATTGCAACGGTTTAGGTCCTATCTCACTAGGAGACTCCGGATTATTGACGTGAATGAACAAAGATCACCCGAGGAACCTCTGAAATACGGGGCACCCCAGGGATCTTTGCTTGGTCCCATTCTGTTTACGATTTATTTATGCTCTCCCTCTAGCCAATGTGATTTTAAAGCGCAATCTAGTCTTTCACTTCTATGCAAGCGACACTCAGTTGTACCTTTGCTTGGGTCCCTCCCACCCCTCCAGCACGTCAAATTCTCTCAGCTCTTTTGCTGCATTTATTAATGACCTGCAGACATGGATGGAAGTAAACGTTCTTAAATTGAATGATAATAAATATTAAATTGAATGGTAACAAATCAAACTTACTGGTTGTGAGAAAACCAAGTGTGATTCAGAAATTGGACAGGCAAACGCTCAAATCGGCTCTCTGTTCCACCACATCTCCTGTTGTATCTGCATGAAAAATCTAGGTGTCTCGCTCCAAAGTGACCTTTCATTGGACGATCACATCAGCTCCACAGTCAAGTCTGCCAACTTTCAGCTATATTGCTACTGTTCGGGCTTGTTTAGACAGGGAAACAACATCTAAATTGGTCCATGCATTTGTGACATCCCGTCTTGACTCGTGTAACTCATTGCTTACGGGTCTGCCGGCCTGTGCAATCAGGCTCTAATCTTTCTCGGTGCGAAACTCTCTGCAGCAGCTCGGCTTGTTTGTCGCTAGCGTCACAGTTGTCACGTCGCACCACTCCTCGCCGACCTGCACTGGCTTCCAGTCAAGCAGCGCATCGACATCAAGGCTTTGCTACCCAGTTTTAGGTCTCTTCATTCTTTGGCTCCAGCCTACCTCTCAGATCCACTCCCCCAGCAGGCCAAGCACCGTACCACCCGCTTTTCGGAATCCAACTGTTTACCTACACCTCGCACAAACCTCAAATCCTTTGGAGACCGTGCCTTAGGTTCATATGCTCACAAAGCCTGGAACTCACTTCCAACGTGCGTCACGACATCTCCAGACTTGTCTACAGACATCTAGATGAATGTCGAAATATTGTGGTACTAGGCAGAGCAAGGCTTACAGCGCCCCTGCCAGGCAGGTAACGCGCCCGCCCCGCCCCCTCGCCGCCCACGGTCACTTGAAAGCACGCGAGCCTTAATGCGCGTGCGTTCCTATGCTTTGGACGTGAGGAATTTGGCAGCAGTGCAGTAGAGGCATGCCGGTTACGCGAGCGACGACCTCGGCGCCGGCGCTTCGACGTAGTGCGGAACACGAGAGGCAGCCGGAGAGAGGCAGCCGGAGAGAGGCAGCCGGAGAGAGGCAGCCGGAGAGAGGCAGCCGGAGAGAGGCAGCCGGAGAGAGGCAGCCGGAGAGAGGCAGCCGGAGAGAGGCAGCCGGAGAGAGGCAGCCGGAGAGAGGCAGCCGGAGAGAGGCAGCGGGAGAGAGGGAGGCGGAGCCGGAGAGAGGCAGCCGGAGAGAGGCAGCCGGAGAGAGGCAGCCGGAGAGAGGCAGCCGGAGAGAGGCAGCCGGAGAGAGGCAGCCGGAGAGAGGCAGCCGGAGAGAGGCAGCCGGAGAGAGGCAGCCGGAGAGAGGCAGCCGGAGAGAGGCAGCCGGAGAGAGGCAGGGGGAGAGAGGCAGCCGGAGAGAGGCAGCCGGAGAGAGGCAGCCGGAGAGAGGCAGCCGGAGAGAGGCAGCCGGAGAGAGGCAGCCGGAGAGAGGCAGCCGGAGAGAGGCAGCCGGAGAGAGGCAGCCGGAGAGAGGCAGCCGGAGAGAGGCAGCCGGAGAGAGGCAGCCGGAGAGAGGCAGCCGGAGAGAGGCAGCCGGAGAGAGGCAGCCGGAGAGAGGCAGCCGGAGAGAGGCAGCCGGAGAGAGGCAGCCGGAGAGAGGCAGCCGGAGAGAGGCAGCCGGAGAGAGGCAGCCGGGAGAGAGGCAGCCGGAGAGAGGCAGCCGGAGAGAGGCAGCCGGAGAGAGGCAGCCGGAGAGAGGCAGCCGGAGAGAGGCAGCCGGAGAGAGGCAGCCGGAGAGAGGCAGCCGGAGAGAGGCAGCCGGAGAGAGGCAGCCGGAGAGAGGCAGCCGGAGAGAGGCAGCCGGAGAGAGGCAGCCGGAGAGAGGCAGCCGGAGAGAGGCAGCCGGAGAGAGGCAGCCGGAGAGAGGCAGCCGGAGAGAGGCAGCCGGAGAGAGGCAGCCGGAGAGAGGCAGCCGGAGAGAGGCAGCCGGAGAGAGGCAGCCGGAGAGAGGCAGCCGGAGAGAGGCAGCCGGAGAGAGGCAGCCGGAGCCGGAGAGGCAGCCGGAGAGAGGCAGCCGGAGAGAGGCAGCCGGAGAAGGGCAGCCGGAGAGAGAAGCAGCCGGAGAGAGGCAGCCGGAGAGAGGCAGCCGGAGAGAGGCAGCCGGAGAGAGGCAGCCGGAGAGAGGCAGCCGGAGAGAGGCAGCCGGAGAGAGGCAGCCGGAGAGAGGCAGCCGGAGAGAGGCAGCCGGAGAGAGGCAGCCGGAGAGAGGCAGCCGGAGAGAGGCAGCCGGAGAGAGGCAGCCGGAGAGAGGCAGCCGGAGAGAGGCAGCCGGAGAGAGGCAGCCGTCCGCCGTCGAGTCTCTTTGCGGGCTTTGAGATCGACTCGCCGGGCGATCGACAGCAGCTCGCGATGAATGGCCACATTCGATCTGCAGCGACTCCGTTTCCGCTAGAGAAGTCCGCAAAGCGACGATCGTAAAAATTAAATCGATTTAAAGTGAAGACATCGCTCTAGGATCTGACGGACAAAGACTGAACACAGACAAGACTGAGCAAAGACTGGTGACCCGACAGACGGCAGACCGCATACGCGAGGATTTCGCGGAGACGCATCGCCCGCCGCTCCTTCGGTCTCTTTCGTCTGCTCTGCGGCCGCTCACGGACTGAGCGCGCTTGCGACATGCACTCCGCTCACCGCGCTCGCTCGGCGAGCAGAGCCAGGTCGCGCTGCCGCCCGGCCTCGATCTTGTCTCGATCTCCGGCTTCGACGTTGGACTCGTGCGAGGTTGAGCCATCCGCCGCAGTTCGCGGCCTCGTTCGCGGCCTCATCGGCAGCTGGCGCCGGAGGGAAGCTCATGGCGTCCGCCGGTGGCAAGCGTGGCAGGGCGGCCGGTGGGAGCGGCCCCGTCCAGAAGTGAGAGAAGAGGCCTTAGAACTTTGGCTTTTAGCTTCAGCTCTATCTTAACGGATACTTGAAGCGATCTCAAACTAGAGCGATGTGTCTAGCATGCACCGCCACACACGAAGGCGCAGAAACCTTTGTGCACTGTCGTACGAGCGATTGCGACTGCGACTCATCGGGTTCACAATTCGACTCTTAGTTGGCATCTCATGCTTATCTGCTGCATCTGTAAAGTCCCTGGAAAGAGATTCACTTCTCTGAGGCCCTATGTATGATTAATATATGTTATGTATGATAAAATGTATGATTACTATTACCGTTTAAGGAATCCAGACATGCCAGATGTATATTTAATTCGACAGTCTATGGGGCATAGTTAGACAAAGTCAGGCGTTCCACGGCTCTTAGGAGCATACACCCACAGGCAGACTTTTGAAACTCGGAGAATCTTTTAACCGTTTTACTGCGAATCCGATTAAGAATTTCAATCCATTCGCTCAAACGACACACGTCGGATCACCAGTCTTAGTATGAACGTAGCCGCACTAAGTGGGTTCACTTGCAAGTTCGTGAAGATCACGCGCACGAAGTAACCAAGCTGTCAACAAGCGGCAAAGCCAAAGGATTAACATCGCAGAAGAAGCCCTGTAGACATTACGGTACGCAGAATAAGGAGTTTTCTCAATCAGAATAAAATTCGAAGAGGATTCGTGGAGACTTGTTAAAAATTTCGTGACAGTCGAGCAGTCGTCCATTTCAGAGTAAAGAAGTGCAATGCTGAGCATAGTCGCAGCTCTGCACTGCGAGTCATTACAGAAACAAACGGTCTATCGGGCAGGGGACAACAGCAGTAGGACACCGGTCACATCTCGTGTAGTGCAGACGCCATCAGCAGCAGCAGCAGACTCGAGGAGAAGTAAAATGGCCTGGCGCCCGCACCAGAGCAGCCGTCCATAACCTCAACAGTTGGCACCGTGGCAGTCGTGAAGCAAGTTAAGGCAGTCTCGTGCTTCACAGTTGCTCTAACCGGCACAGGAGTAGGGATCCTATCACTGGCACAGGAGGAGCGAACCACTCTAAGCAACACAGAAGGGATCGCTCTTACCGGCACAGGAGGAAGAGGAGGAGGAGGAGGAAGAGGAAGGAGGGAGAGGAAGAGGAGGAGGAGGAGGGAGAGGAGGAGGAGGGAGAGGAGGAGGAGGAGGGAGAGGAGGAAGAGGATGAGGATGAGGAGGAGGCGCGCACACACACACACACACACACACACACACACACATATATATATATCGTAATAATACTCGCAGAGACTGTTGGTTATTCTTAAAATTCAGTGAAAGTATTCCGAATATGCTACAGACGTCGACATACCTCTGCCTTCAGGATATCCGTACTCTCAAGAATACTTCGTCCAAATTATGCTACATATTGCACGGCTGCCGGAACTACTATACAAAACCCTTTGGCACAAGTGTGAACTATTGATTCACTCAAGGTTAGCACAATGCTCTTCGTCAATTTTCTTAATTCTAATAAAGTACTCAAATTACGTCAATTTGCTTAATTCTAATAAAGGTCTCAAAATTATTAGGACCACAGCAGCAGATTGCTCCGAATCCTGAAATTTGACATATTATGCACCCATTTTGGAGTGCGCAAGCACTCAATATCTCTTGTCATTACGAGACTCGTCCGCGCGAGCAAAGGACTACGTTCTTAAAAAACTCCAGGTTTATTGTTCCCCAATGCTTAAACGTTTTAATGTTCCCCAGTGTTTCAATGTTCCCGAATTTTTTAATGTTCCCCAATGCTTAAACTTCCATGTTTAATGTTCCCCAAATATATAGTCGCAAGCTGTGAGGCTAGCATAGGACGACTCCTAGAGGTCGTCGGCAATTAGCAGCGGGTCGATCAGTCGCGGCCTAAAGCAGCGACTGGTCGTTCGGCTTCCAGAGAGCCACCGAACTTCCGACCAGCGCAAAGCCGCCGGGCGAAGCTCCCTCCTGGCCCGGCTCCCAGAACTCAGCTCGGCTCAACCGACCGCTTGTTACCTGACTTTGGCTTCCGTGCCGCCGAACAACCGCGCTCGCTCGCCGCCGCCGCCGCCGCCGCCGCCGCCGCCGCCGCCGCCGCCGCCGCCGCCGCCGGAGCCATAGCTCAGCGCTCTCACATCCGGCTGCGCTCCTTTTCACCCGACCGCACTCTCGCGGCGCACTCGCGGCGCACTCGCGGACGGCACGCGAGCCTGCGCGAGCGAGCGGGAGGCTCGACCGCGCTGGCCGGCCGGCCGCTCCTAGCAACGGCGAGCGAGCGAGCGAGCGGCGCGGCTCTCGTTCGTTCGAGAGCATTTCCGGCATATCTGACCTTGGGAGCAGCCAGCAGCGCGGTGCCAGCTGGATCGCGTAGGGGCTCGCGATCTCGTGACCGGATCCTTGGCAGGTCGCGAAGCGCTGCCGCGACTATTTATCTGAGTGGTCGCGCAGCGAACAAGTCACCAGCCAGCCAGCCAGCCAGCCAGCCAGCCAGCCAGCCAGCCAGCCAGCCAGCCGGCCGGCCGCTAGCCCGCCGTGCGCGGCGAATAGTCAGCGCCGCACGAGGTACGTCCCAGAGCGGCTCGTGTCCCGTTCGTCCAACGCGCGGCGGCGCGCGTACGCTCATCGTTGCTTACACTGCGGCTCGCTTGTTTACGCTGTCGTCGCTCGTCGTTTACGCTGAGGCTTCCTTCCCGTTCTCTCCCCCTCTCCACACGGCCGCCGCCGCCGGAAGTCCATCTTCTGTTGGTTCGCACGCGCGCGTCAGCGTCGCCTTCGCCGCGCTCGCCTCTCCTTCCCCGCCCTTCGGGCGTTCCCTCCAAAGCCTTCACGTTCGGCCAACGGCTGGCCTGGCTTTTAATAATAATAATGATCTTAATAATAATAATAATAATATGTATAATAATAATAATAATGTATTTGATGTAGCTCCCTCGGAGAACTCAATCTCTTTCTAGGCTTCGACTCGCGCGCGCTTTCGCGCTCGCGTTTTGCGAGGCGCGCACTTCTCTTCGTTCCGCTCTGCGCAACTTTCTTCCTGCGCGAAAGCTTTACTCGCCGCATCCAGTCGTTCGCTCGGCGACGCCTCGCCGTCCGTGAGCCGCTGACCGGCGCCGACCGGCGTCTTCCAGCTGCACTCGGCCGTCCGCTAAGCGCTCCGCCGCCGCCGCCGCCATGACGACGAGTCCCGCCGATGACCAGTGCGGCAGTGGGAGCGGCAGGGCGAGCCGCCGCAGCAGCAGCGATCCTTCGGCGATCGTGATCGCCGCGGCGACGTCGACGCTGGCGCTGGCCGGCGTCGCCTTCTGCGTCGTGTACATCGTTGGCTTCGCCGGCGTCATCGAGGCTCCGATGGAGGTTCCGGTCGGCCTCCGTGCGCCGCCAGGCGTCGGCGAGCCCACAGCGCAGGCAGCCCAGGTGAGCGCAGCGCAGCCGCCGCCGGAGATGTCACGCCTCGTGGCCGGCACGCGGCGCACTCGCTCGCTCGTGCGGCCGCGGCCGCGGCCGCGGCCTGAGAGCGTCCGCCACCGTTCGCACCTCTCTCGCTCCAGGTGAAGCAACGCCAGCGGTCCTCCTCAACACTCGTCGGTGAGCGACACTCGCGCGCTGCCTCCGCCATCGCTGCTTCGCTCGCAGCCTCCGCCATCGCTGCTGCTGCTGCTGCGCATGCGCGAGGCTTGAAAAAGCGTGCGAGGAGAGCTTCGCGGCAGCTTCTGCGGCTGCTTCTCGGAGGGAATCCTCTGCGAGGGCGGCGGCCGCCACCTCACGGCAGCCGCCAAGAAGCACGCGTGCGCTACGCATTGCGGCGGCACAGCTTACGGCCGCCGAGCCCTCGCGGCGCTGCCATCGCGGCAGCGCTGCAAGGGCTCAAATGGCGCGCGCCCTCGCTTCGCCGAGAAGGTTCCGAAGAGCGCGAAACGGCGGCGCGCTTCTCAACCTCCGCTCTGGAAGGAGCACTGCAGTTTGTTTGCCTCGCGGCGACCTTGACCGGATTGCGGCGGCAGCTCGCGAACACTTTCACGCTCATTTTCTTTACCTCCCGAAGACTCGAGAGCGGCTGGTGACCAGGATGGCGGTCTCGCCACGAGGTCGTGGACAGCGAATCGCGATGTCGGCGGCGACGGTGACGATGCCGATAAACACGACTCGCACCTAAACAACGGCGGCGGTGGACTAAACGACGAGGATGACGCAGCGAAATATGGAAATACGACGCAGCGAAAGACCGCTCAGCGATTCGCGCCCATTGTAGCGGTGACGGTGACTAATCCGCTTCGTCCGGCGGAATCTCGGACGGATCCTCCGTCGCCGGGCCTCGTCGCGACGACCGCAGCCATGACGATCAAAAGCCAGGACGAGCGCGGGGCGCGCCCCGCGGACGACGGAGACCGAGCGAATGACGACGACGGCGACCACCGGAAGAGTGGCCAACGAAATGACGTCGACGCCGTACAGACATAACGCTTTCGCATGGCGAAAGGCCGCGAGGCTCGGGCCCGCGCGTGCGCCTCGAGGCTCCGGCCCGCGAGTGTGACGGCGGAGGCGACGCCGACGCCGTCGCCGACGCCCGACCTGCAGCCGACGCGACCACGCCGACCTCTCACAGGACGCACACCCGGATTGGACGGACGTCAACGCCGTCGACGGCTGCGAAGACGATGCGACGACGACGCAGCGAGACCCGCTCCGACGGCCTGGCGGCAGCGGCGCCGGAAGCACTCGCTTCCGGCGCCGCTGCCGGCGACATGTCGACCTGGACCTTGCCGCCGCCAGGCAGCGCAGCATGTTCATCCGAAAGCCACAACTCTGACTTACGGCGGCAATATCGGGGCCGGCAACATCGGTTCCGACGCCGTCCGGGGCGAGGCCGCTGAAGGCTCGACAGCTACTGGACATCGTTGAGTTAGGCGCCGCCGGCTGCCGAGGAGGTGGCGCAGGATGACGGCTGACTCTGATTGATCCTCGAGCTTCCGCCCCGCAGCTTCCGCCTAGCTTTCGTCTCCGTCTTCGCGGTGACGCCGCGGCCGTGGCTTTGCAGGTTCGAGGCCCGCACGGCGCGCCTGCTCCTGGCGCGTCGACTGTGCACACGATCCACTGCGATACAGCCAGCCATCCGCTGCCATCCGACGATCCGCTGCGAAACAACGATCCTCTGCGATACAACGATTCACTTCGATACACTGCGTCTATGCATCTTGCTCGTCGCCTCCTCTTCCCAAGTGCTCCGCTCCTCACGCGCGGCGGCGGCCGGCGCACACTAACGGCCCGCTCCTCAGCCGTGCGCGAGTTCAGAAATAAACAGCCGCCGCTCTCCATTATCTATGCAGTCGCTTGTCCGCGGACAGCTGCGGCTAGCTAGGTGCGCCCGCCAGGTATGGACGGCGATTGGCTCACAATTGGCAATCACTCCTCCATTCCTTCCGCTTCTTCTTTTGCTCCTACCACACCCGAGAATTCCTTCCACGTGCAAAGTGGCGCATTCATGAGTCACATTCCGTCTAGATTCTTGTAGATCATTGCTTGTAGGCTTTCCAGCTTTCGAGATAAGGCACTTTAAGATGGTGCAAAGCTCGATAGCTAGGCTTGTCTGCAGTGACCATCGCAATCGCCTACTGGCACCACCTCTTCCTGCATTCACTAACCCCATCAGCCAGCGTATCGGCATCACGGTTTTGTCACTCTGATTTACAGAGCAAGATTATTACACTGACACAAAAGGCCAGCCCCGGCTTGGCTCCATCAGACCTAGCCGAGCTGGTTTGGTCTAGCGGTTAAGGTGCTCGCCCCGACCAAGGTCTGACTGAGGTCGTGGGCTCGAGCCCCGAGGCATATGTGAAGCACCTGAATCGAGATTAAGTTCTCTTGGGGCACTATATAAATGAATTATATATATATATATATATATATATATATATATATATATATATATATATATATATATATATATATATATATATATATATATATATATAGCTGAACTGCTGCACCAGTTTCAGCCTCCGCCTGCTCTCAAGTCCTGTATGGACAATACATTAGCTATTCTATTCCTCCGCCTAAAGACCGTTGGCGACAGAACCTTTTGCTCTGCAGGTGAGATACTGTGGAACTCCCTTCCGCAGTTCTTATGCAACGGCATAATAATAGTAATGATAATAATATATTTGCTATAGCGGCCTCAGAGAACTCGGTCTCTTTCTAGGCACTTTGCTTTTGCTGCAAAGGAAGCATGATCGAATGGTTAGTGGCAGCATGCCCAATAACAACAAGAATAACACGGTCAGGGGTGACATGCACAGGGTCAGCATGCAAGTATGGCTAGTGGCAGCATGTACAATGCCAGCAAGCATAAGCACATAAAGGAAGAATCACATGCATCAACTTAATGCTGTAATAAATAGGCACGTTTTTAGTTTCTTTTTAAATGTTTGACTTGGTGATCGATAGTATCAAAAGCTGCCGAAATATCGAGCAAAACAAGCAGAGAGCCTCTATCTAAGTCCGAAAACCCAGGCAAGTCGGCGATAGGCAATCGATCGAGCGAGCGCTCGATGCCGCCGCTGCTGCAATCTTGGCACGGCAATGGCCTCGCCATTCTGCCAGCGGCCGGAGGTTATTTAGACCTGAGAACGCCTGTGCACAAAAGCGAGAACGTCATGTGGGTACACTGGAAAGCATACTTTCGGTAATGTAAAATATTGGAGGTGAACTGCCGCGGAGCGGCGAGTGCGATCGGTCGGACGGCGGCTGGCGTAGGCCCAACAACGCTCTTTGCGTTATTCGCACTCAAAGGGCTCCGGAGGGCGCCAGAGTCGACTTTCGCATTCTGTCAGACTCTCGTTTCTGCATCCGCTCGTCTCGTGGACGAAAGAGAGAGAGAGAGAGAGAGAGAGAGAGAGAGAGAGAGAGAGAGAGAGAGAGAGAGAGAGAGAGAGAGACAGAGACAGAGACAGAGACAGAGACAGAGACAGAGACAGAGACAGAGACAGAGACAGACAGACAGACAGACAGAGACACAGAGAGAGACACAGAGAGAGACACAGAAAGAGACAGGGAGAGACAGAGAGAGACAGAGACAGAGACAGAGACAGAGACAGAGACGTAGACAGAGACAGAAATACAAGAGGAGAGAGAGGAGAGACAGAGCGATAGCCTTCACTTTCATCTTCTAACGAAAGCTGTGAACAACCGGATGCTGTCCCTCGTTTGGCTGCCTCACCATGCTCCCTGCCACGACAGCAATATGGGTGTTGTGGATAAGCTATGACTTCCGTAATTCTAATCCGCTCAGACATCTTGATTTACACAGCATTTTTATTCGACTATGTTACTCTGGTGTCGGAAGCCTTTTAAATGTGCTAACTCTATAAGTGCCTATGCCTCAATAGCCGCGGAAATTGCGGGGGACCGATTTTCAATTGACGCGGAGCAAAGGTCAAGCTATAAGCGAGGTGATGGTGTGGTTTTTGTTAACCAAACACTTGGGTGCGTGTAGAAAGATCGATAGCTTGTAAAATTCCTATAACTTTTACTTGTATTAAGCTAATTCGGTTTTTTAAACCAAACTGGCAAACCTCGATAGCAATCCTATTTAGAGAGATATGTGAGTGACAATGCAGTAATACTTATTTTGGCCTTTTAGGGTAACTGCAATGTGTGCCTGAAAATATGCCATTCGTAGAGCACTTTAAAGATAACTAAATCTCTATCAAGGTTCTTTAAAACTTTATGCAAGAGAATCAGTAACCAAGGTTTAATAATACGCACTGTGTCATGTTTAGACAAGCAATCAAAATTAAACACGTAGCATACTGATACCAGCATGCTGACGGAAACAGGAAGACACTGTTTTGGTCTTCACGGAACGACGCTTCCGGGTAAGCACGCAAAGCGTGGGTAGGAAAAAGGACAAGATCCGATTTCGGCGAAGGGACGGCTGCACCGGAACAAATGCGCCCGGAAGGCTGACCGGAAGAGATGCATGTTTAGGCGAGATATGATCAGCTATCGCCGATAGCTGCTGTTCTCGCTAATTCATCGGGCGAAGATGAGCTGCGTCGCTGCGCGCGCACACTGCGCACATGGCCGCCAAATAGAGGAACAATTCCCAACTAAAAGGCAAGGTCTTTTCAAAGAATTTGAGATTGATTTTGGGCACAGCTGAGCGACTTGAATCACTGGAGCTTGTGATACAATGCAAAGCGTAATCAGGAAGTAGTTCGAACCGGTAGGAGGCCGGAGGAAGAGAATGCACTGCTGACCTAATGGTGAGCGACGTAGCCTTGAAGTCGATATGCTGCTTGATGGAGAGCAAGTGCAGGTCAAAGGTGAGAATTGATAGAGTGTTGTAGTCACAGCTTTCACATCAGACAATCTTACAGAGTTTTACCCTTTAAGTGCAAGCGTCGGGTTACACTGGCAGGATTCTGCCAGAAAAGACTTGCAAAGGTCAAAACAGGGTGTTTCAAAATTTATAAACCAGCTTTTGCAGCTCGGTACAATCCATGTCCTCTAGTTATCATATCCTAAAGTTATATTTTCTGTATGCACTAATACATATAATCCTCAAAGTATTCTTAATATTTTTTTATTCTCTAACATTTATAAAATAAAATAATATATATATAATATGTATCTATAATAAATGAAATACCACCGTATTATTTATCTCATTAATAATTATTATAGTTTTATTATATTATATATGTAGATATAGCATACCCTATTATTTCTATTCTAATATTATTTCTATTCTTCAGGAATCCCTGGATATCTAATGCTGGTCTGAGCCATAAAAGAAAACAGAATGAACTCTAAGCAAGAACGGTTTATACTGTAGGTACCTCGCTTGCTGCCGATCTTCCGACGACTGCTAAAGTGTTTGCCTTAAATCTAAAATATGTGTTTGATTTGTATTTATACTTGTATAAATTAGCTAAATATTCTAAGGCTGCAAAGCTGCCATTAGCGTGCGCGAGGACACGATACGGTCAAGAGTGTGTCAGCGTGCGCGAGGACACGATATGGTCAAGAGTATGTACGAAAACTGGCTCTACGTCTACTCAACTGCCGTCTAATCAGCGGCCTGTGACCATTTCGCAGCCAAAGCCACACGTCAAACTTCTACCGCGAGAATGCTTCCGGGTAATGGCAGCCGGGAATCTCGGCTCCTGCTCGGCTAGGCCAGCCATCTTGGATGACCCACTGTGACCCCGTGCACTACCATCTGTCACCCTTTTGCAAGTCGGTGCTCACATTCGGAAACAATTTCTCCTATACGTCGGAACTGTTAGCGTTCCATTCATTACCTTCGCGGCTACTGAGAACAGCACGACGCAGTCCTTCGACGCCTTCAGCCTTTCGCGACCGGCCATTGGCTCGCTGGGATGCTTGTTGCGGCAGCCGCCGCGGCGGATGGCGTATCGTAGGACTAGCGCGAGACGCCGCAAGCGGAACGCTTGGCTGCGAGGGCCGAGCCTCCGGTCAACTTTTGAGGTCGCCACCGACGGAAGCGAGTTTGCCGGGACGCGCTGCCCTTTTCCGCGACTCGCAGCCGCGCCGCGCACGAGCGAGTACTTTCGGCGTCGTGACGCGACTCGGCACGCGAGCGCGCCTTTCTCGAGGCGGACGCCGGCTCTGCAGAGCGCTCGGTGCGTCGCCTCCTGCGAAATCTGCAGCAGACGCGCGAGGCGGATCAGGACGAGGCGTGAGGAGCATTCACTGTCTCGGCTGCGACGCCAATCGCGCCCCTCCGCGCGGCGACCGCGGCAGCGGCCGGCTGCGGTCGCCGGACGACAAGAGCTGTCCGCCGGCCATTGTGACGCAACAGTCGACCGGCCAAAGTTGGCGCAGCGGCATTCCACGACGTTCTGCCGGGCTTTTGCAAAGCTGCTCCTTCGAGAATGAGCGAGGTAAATAATTGCAGTCGCGCTGTCTCGCCAGAGCAGTTTGAGCGGCGGCGGCGCGCATGATTGGCGCGCGAACGCGACCCGCGAGCCGCGTCCCGCTGGGCAGGAGTCCGATCGGCGGTCGAGCAGGTACGCACGCACGCACGCACTAACCAGCTGTAGCCCGAACAGGGTCGTTTTCCAGCCGCCTCTCTGTTGGCCTCAGGCCCGCGCTTCTGTCGAGCGACGAATGGAAGTGTCAGCGACGTCAGCTGCCGCGCTGCATTACTGTCATTAATAGAAGTCGAAGCTCCGTCGGCCGCTGTCCTGCGAGCAGCACTCACCCGCGCAGGTCGCGAGCGGTCAACGCTGCAGCCGCCTCCGATCCGTAAAGTGTCGGGTTCGAATCTCGCTGGCGGCTGCATTTGCTATCGTTCGACTGATGCCTATCCAATATGCCTGATATCCAAGGATCGCACTGCCTGATATCCCATGACGTGCGTACTCGATATCGGCATCCTTTGCAGCACCCTTGCTTGGAGAACTTAGAAAGAGATATTTCTCTAAGATCGCTGTACAGATGTCTTATTGTTATTACTACTAGGCCAATTGCCCAAGCCTAGGTCTGGCTGAAGGGACGTGGCTGGACAGTCTTGACCAAACTTATGGCTGCTAGAAATTGTGGTCGAAAAGTATCACGCATTTAGCGCGGCCGCTCCCCTTTAAGGGATCCCGCAGCCCCTTTGGTTGGCCTCCCAAGATCCTTAAAGAGAAACCTAACAGACGTACAGCGTGACTCCAGATGCTGATCCGGCGGCGCGCCTTAATTTTTCAGATTTTTCTCATTTTCTGCAGTAGATATGTATCGTTTTTTCTTTAATGGGGCTAAAAAAAATGGTTGTCAGACCGGCGGCTTCTCAAGATGGCTCAGTGTAATATTTGCTTGCAAGTGCTATCACCAATCACTTGCTAATGCCTTCGTTGGTCCAGCGGTTAAGGTGCTCGCCCCGACTAAGGTCTGGCTGAGGTCGTGGGCTCGAGCCCTGAGGCACATGTGAAGCGCCTGAATAGAGATTTAGTTCTCTTGGGGAGCTATACAAATGAATTATATTTATATTATTTTATTCTATACAGTCTCTGAAAATTGCCTTGAGAGGGGCGGATGTTTCTGAGGGTGCTGTAAAAGTAATAATAATAATACATTTGACAAAGCGCCCTCAGAGAACTCAATCTCTTTCTCGGCGCTTTCATTTGCTGCAAATGAAGCATAATCGAATGGCTAGTGGCATGCTCAATATACAGCCAGAAGAACATGGTTAGGGGTGACATGCACAGGGTCAGCATGCAAGTATGGCTAGTGCGAGCATGTACAGTGTCAGCATGCATAAGACATACACGACAAATCACATGGACCCACTAAATGCTGTGATAAATAGGTGCGCTTTTAGTTTCTTTTTAAATTTGGTCATGACATGACAAGTCACGACATGTCGTGACGCAAGTCGGGAGTGAGTTCCAGGCTTGGGAGCATACGAACGAAGGGTACGGTCTCCAAAGGATTTGAGGTTTGTACGAAGTGTAGGTAAACAGTTAGATTCCGAAAAGCGGGTTAGACGATGCTTAGCCTGGTGGTAGAGAAGATCTTACATGTAGGCTGGAGCCGAAGAATGAAGGGACCTAAAAGTTAATGACCAAACCTTGAAGTCGATGCGTTGCTTGACTGGTGGCCAGTGCAGGTTGGCGAGAAGTGGTGTGGTGTGGCAGCTGCGAAGCTCACGACAGACAAGCCTAGCTGCAGAGTGTTGCACGAGCTGTAAGAGCCTGATTGCACAGGCCGGTAGACCAGCAAGTAGTGACTTACAGAAGTCAAGACGGGATGTCATACATGCCTTGACCAATTTAGATGTGGCATCCCTGTCTAAACAAATCCAAATTTTACGAAAATAGGCAGGCTTGACTGTGGAGCTGATGTGGTCGTCTAATGAGAGGTTACTTTGGAACATGACTTCTAGGTTTCGTGCAGATTCAACAGGAGATATTATGGCAGAGCTGATTCTGAGCGTTACCCTCTCCAATTTCTAAATCACACTTGGTTTGTCCATAGCTAGTAAGTTGATTTTAGCATCATTCAAGAAAAAAAATTTGATACAATCCATATGCGGGTGTCATCAATTTATGACATATCACTAGACGACCTCGTCAACTCCATAGTCTAGTCTGCCTACTTTCAGCTTCGTAACATCTCCCAAATTTTGGGCATGATTAGACAGGGATACCACATCCGAGTTGGCCCATGAATTGGTGACATCCTCTCTCGACTTTAGCTCAATGCTCGCTTGTCTTCCGGCGAGTGCAATCACAGGCTTACAATCGGAGCAAAACTCGACAGCTAGGCTTGTTTGCCCTGATTGTGTCAGTTGTCGCATTTCCCCCTTCTCACCGACCCGCACCGGATCACCGTCCAGCAGCGTATCGAATACGAGGATTCGCCACTCACTCGTAGGTTTCTGCGTTGTCCGGCTCTAGCCTACCTGTCAGTCAAGACTACTCCCCAACTACGCCATCATCCGCTTTCATGCCCTCAAATCTTTAGCTATGCTTTGGATGAACTTCAAATCTTTTGGAGACGGTGGCGTTGGTTTGTAAGCTTCCGAAGCCGGGAACTCAGTCTCGACTGACTTCACGACATACCCAGACTTGACATTTAAAAAGAAGCCAACGATGCACGTGTTCATCGTAGAATTTGCTGGGTCCTTTGTGTGCGTTTGCCGACGTTGTGCATGTTATCGCTTCTCAATTAGCATCCTTCCGTTGCGGCCCAACTAATGTGTCCTGAAAGAAATTTAGCACTCTTATGGCGCTATGCGAATGTTTTATTATTGTTATGACTAGTATTATATATTATATACATATATATATATTATAAACATATGTATATATGTAATATTTATGTATGTACATTAGTATCTTTTGCATCAATTTAGCATCGCCAATGCCAGAGAACTTTCGCGAAGTGAGAAGGAGTATTTTAGACACTTGGCTGCGTTTACTCGAAAGATGGCTTCCGAGAGATTACTCTCTCAAAATACGCGATCTTAACTGCAAAGTCGACATTGCAGTCATTGACGGCATTGACGGCGGCAGCTCACCAGGACTCTTCTGTACGCATTCTGGCTTGCATCCTGATATAAACGAATAAGTAGACTACACAATTAAAAGGTGCTGACTTTGAATACTTAGTACACATCGTGTCAATGTGCTCTAGCGTGGAGCAAACACTAGCAGTGGAACACTGCCCACGTCAGATGCAAAAACCTCTCTGTCTAATAATAATAGCGTTGCTGCCACCCAAAAAGCTGAGGCGAGCACTATTCCTCTATAGCTCTCTCCTTATCTCTCCTTACCCTTGTCTCCTTATCCTGCCCCGCTTTGGCATTTAGCGATCGCCAGCCGCTTTGCGACACGGCTCGAAAGGACCTCACCACCACCACCCCTCCCCCCCCCCCCCCCCCCTAAGCTCCGAGACGGCTCCTGACGCTGTTGCTGCAGAAGGAAGGTCGACGCACTGCCGGTCGCCCGAGCGCTGCGCGGCCGGCGGCACGCTCTCCCGGGAGCCGCTGCTGATGCTGTTTGAGTGCATGGCTGAACAACGATCGTCGAAACCCGCCGCCGCCGCCGCCGTCGACATGGGCGCCTACGGCAGCAGCGGCCGGCGAAAGGCTCGCAGCATCAACGGAGACCGCGGCGGCTCGAGCGCGACGGCAGCAGCCAGCAGCCTGGGCGACGTCGTGCGAATCACGCGACTGAGCGCCAAGATCGACGAGACGCCGACCAAGATTGACGAGAAGTCGCCGAGCGTTCTCAAGTACAGGACTCCGAGGTTCAGGTAAAGAGCGGCGGCGGCCGCTAACAGACGCCGCCGCCGCCGACGACGACGCTCGAAGCGGAGACGGAGAGCCGCCGCCGCCGACGTTGCCGCCGGTCCTCTTTGCAGCGCGACGATAGTATTGCGAGGGGCGATTTTCGTTAGGAGGCCGAGAATAATAGGCAAGACCAAAGCTACGGACGTGCAGAGACATTTTGCGTCTGTACGAGCATCGTCGGAATGTAGTGAGTGATAAAATGTGATACATCGGGGCTCATAGTTAAGAACGGGTAAAGAGCTATCCTAGCGACTAACAGCCGAGTTGGCGAAAAACTAGCTCGGCTTACGAACCCGTTACCGGGTTACAAACCGAACTGCCCTTCGCTCGCATGAGAAAAATAGATGACAGGAGTGAGAGCAAACGGAATAATGAGACTAGCAATGTCTCTTACTATTTATCCAGCAAATGAGTTAGAAAAACGTCTTTTACTTTTTGCTTTTTCTTTTTTGGTAAAGCTATCCTTTTTGTCCGCCCGTTTTGGGAATGGATTAGAATTTTTCTTTAGACAACGCTTCGAAGAAACTACGATCCGGATTCCGACCGACCGGGTTGCAAACCCGGGAATAGATTAGGTTCGTGACCCGGGGCCCTACTGAACTCACTGACCCCGGGACCCCACTGTACTCACTGACCCCGGGATCCCAATGTACTCTCCAAAGGTGCCGAGAGAGCAGGGATTTCGCTGGGGTCAGTGACCTCTGTGTACCTTTAAGGCGGAGGAGAGGCCACAAAGTGTCGCTCTAGCCGATTGGCAATGAAATAAAAAGTACGACCAGGCGTCTCGCACGTTTAGGCACACGGCACACATCCGGCACACAGCTGTGGCATTGCCAAGCAAGATACTATTCATTCGCCACGGCTCGACGACGGCCGATGGCTCGCTCGCCCGCTCTCTCGAGATCTCGAAGGCAGAGGGCCTGGGCGCGCCCGGGTTCGCTCCGGTCGTCTCAAATGTGCGCTTTTGCTGCCGCTCACGAGCGCGTGCTTTCAGGGCGTCCGCCACCGTGCTGATACCGCCCATGCCGGACAAGAGCTCGTGGCAAATCGGCTGGATACAGGCGTGCACGGACATGATATTCATAAACACGTACGGCTCGTACGGCGTGTCGAGCTGGGAGTTTCCGGAGCTCAAGACGGGCGGCTACGCGATGATTAGCGACTCGGATGGGCGCAACTACCCGTGGTACGGCTCGCGAACCGAGGCGGAGCGCGTCGTGGGTCCCACGCACGAGGAGCGCTCGATAAGCTTGAGCATGACGGACAACTTCTATCCGCACATCACGTGGACGGTGCCGCTGCGAAGTCACAAGGAGCCGGCGCTTACGCACGTGCGTCGAGATCAGGGCTTCTACACGTGGCTGGTGGCGAAAAACCTGGCCAATGGTAGCAGACGTGCTCGGCCGCTCTGTCTCAGTCTGTCCGTCCGTCTGTCTGTCTGTCTGTCTGTCTGTCTCTCTCTCTCTCTCTCTCTCTCTCTCTCTCTCTCTCTCTCTCTCTCTCTCTCTCTCTCTCTCTCTCTCTCTCTCTCGCAAGCGAACCCGAATGCCCCACCGCCGCCGAAGCCGCTGGATGCGCTCACCTCGAAGCCCGCGCACCGGCCCGCGCACCGGCCCGGCGCTGCCCCATCTCCCTTGCGAAATCTCTACTCGGCGGTGGCCGATTTTAACTGGGGTGGGCGGGGTGAGAGCGTGAGCGGGAGATGCGAGACGATCGCCCGGTCGCCTGTAAGTCGGACATAGGGGCCGCCGGCGGGTTGAAGGGCAGCCGGGTCGCCTGCTCAGCGGACGACGGAAGAGAGCAGCACAAGCCCAGCTCGAGCTCGCGAACCGTCCGCTGCAGGCAAGCACTACATCCTGCAGACGATCCGCTGGTCTATGCACTTGGAGATCAACGTGGATCCATCCAAGCCGCTCGGCCATCGCGCCAAGCTGGTCGGCGAAGGCATACAGCGGCAGCCCGAGGTGTTCCAGAATTACAACGTGCCCATACCGGAGTGCGCGCTTCTGCCGCCCAACGCCAACAGCGCCCAGACACTGATCTGGTACCCGTCGATCGGCGTGCCGGTCGTGATCGTACCGCCCAAGTCGGTGGAGCTCGAGGAGTAGGCGGCGGCAAAGGACGCCGACAGTGCTTCCGTCGAGCTGTCGGTCCGAGGCCGGGCCGATGGCGCGCCGCGGTGCCACCGCTGGGCGGGCGGTGGCGCCCTTAGCTGACTCGCCGATGGACGCCAATGGCCGACGGTGCGGCGGAGTCAATCGCCGCCGCCGCTGCCGCCTTCGCCTCCGACCCGCCACTCCGCCCACCCCCGATGGCGAACGCGCCTCTGGGCCGGCCTCTGCAGCGGTCGCACGCACATGCACAGGCATCTACTGCAGGCGGCCGGTGCCTCGAATTATTTTTTGCCGCGAAGGTTGATCGGGCGGCCGCCCCGCATCGCCCGCCGCAGCCAGCCAGTGTCGCCAAAGCCGCCGCTATGCGAACGCGACAGAATGCACCGCACACATATACATATTACGGCCGACGCTCTGCTCGAGAACGAGGCGCTGCCGGGTAGCGAAATCGCACGTCGGCGCCGGGTGCGCATGTCGGCAGGTGGCGCGCTAGTCGAGCTTCGAGGCGAAGAGTGCTCTCATCGGGCTGGACGTCGGTCGCACGGGAAGGAGTCCGTGCGGCCGCTGGGCGGGCTGTCATCATTCTTCTAGAGGACTGTCGTATGTTTTTCAATTAAAGTTACACACTCGGCACGAGTGATACGAAGGGAGCGAGCTACAGTTATTCTCAAGGGATGCCTTTTTTAAGTCGCTGAGCAAGCGATATCAAGTCCATTCGACAGATCTGAAAGCCGTGCGGCGAGCCTTCTGCTCGCCGCCCGAGTCACGTGGGTGCATACGGTGCACGTTTTGCTAGACTGGTTCCGGTCGCCGAGACGTCAGCCGTGGAGCTACAGGCTCTCCGAAAGTGGATATATATTTTTGGACCTGTAGCCCGAATTATTGCCGCGGACGGCACAAAGCGCTAGCCAACGAGCAACATCACCAGTTTATTCCTCATCCACACGGAGCAGGGCGAAGCACTACTCTCATCGCCCGTCTCGCCCACCGGAGTTCCCCGACTCTCTTGGCAAAACAAACCACTAATCGCATGGCCCGGCTGCTTACCACATCGAGTGTCACAGCCCACTTGTACAGTGATCAAGGGCAGTGTCATCAATTAACTAAAACCACATGCCCGCCTGATCTGGAGATCAATTAACGACGTAGCCAGAGCAGCAAGCAGCTGTTCTTCTCCACTGCTTAGACAGCGAGAAGGCTAAACATTAACCACGTAGTCCTCATAGCGCGCCGGCGGTCTCAGGCCACATCTTGGCCGTAGCTGTCTGCGAGTCGCGTGCTGAGGTAGCGGTTCAACATCGTTATCTCTGCCCCACTTAAGCTTTCCTTCATGGTCAGTGACTCGAAGCCCTAGTACGCGACCTTCGACCAACTTTTCCGGGGGCTTAGCTTCGAGCCCGAACTGTCGCAGGAGAGAGATAACACGCTCATTCGTGACAAGATCATTGTTGGCGATTATATCGTCCACGTATGAGTCAGTGCCTTCGCGCACCCGTGGGTCCATAGAAAGCACCTTATTTAACACGGCGGTCATTATCTTAGGCGCTACATTTAATCCGAAGCCTAGCCGCGTAAGGCAGTACCGCCTCCCTGGTAGGCGACAGCCTGGTATCTCCACAGGGAAGGGTCGACATGAAGCTGTAAATACGCTTTGCGAAGGTCGATAATGCTAACATTACTTCCCATGCGGTGCCATGCCCGAAGTTTCTCGCTGCAAACGTCACCGTTGGCAGTGTGGCTGGAAACGTATTGGTTCAGCGCGCGGTAGTCTAAAACGGGCCGCACTTTGTCTTTCTTACTCTGGAACACTGCCATTAGCGGCACAAGGCTTTCACACTCCCCTTCGTAGGGCTTCAGCCAGCCGAGTTGGAGCCACTCTTGGATCTCCTTATCGTAGTCGGCCTGCAGGTCGGCGGGCACGCGGTAAGCCTCGACGTGGTTTACCAAGTTGGGAGAAGTCACGCCGTCGGCCCAATGCCACTTTACGACCCATTTTCCGCCACGGTACACCGCCGAAAAGTCTCTGTCGGAAACGCTGACGTCGCTAGACAGTGCCCCGATTGCATTGCACCGCCCATTGAAGGTTACTACACAGCCTTCATGGCCTATCACCACGCCTCCCAGCTGTCGCACAGCATCCATGCCAAGGAGCATATCATACCCCGGTACGATCTCGGATACGAGGCAGTCCAGCTCTATTGCGATGCCCTGCACAGAGCATGTCACGCGACACGCCGACCGGCAACGAGCGACTGCTCCATTGAATGTAATTACTGGCTCGTTAACTGGATAAGACTGCGCCGAGGTGGCAAGCAGTACCGAAGATTTAGTCACAATCGACCGAGAGCAGCCAGTATCAAGGAGCGCCTTCATAATGCGACCACCGTTGAGAACATTTATTGTTGGCAGTCGAGTTGACAAGCAGGGGAATGCACCGGCGCTATAACATGCGCTTCCCCTTACTCGTTTTTTGGCTGCTCACGCCCCGGACATATTGCTGCTAGGTGTGAGTCGTCGCCGCATACAAAACACAGCCTTCGCTGCCTTTGCGACGAACGGCAGTCGCGACTTATGTGCCCTTCCTTTTTGCAGAAGAAACAAAAGCGCTTCCGTGGAGTCGAGCGATAGCCTTTAGCTCCTAGTGCCTCAGCAGCGGCCGCATAGCTCGGCTCCTGGCAACTCATAAGCGCTCGAGCCTTCTCAACGACCTCAGACATCGCCATCTTTTCGAGCGCACACGCCGCGCGTAGCTGCTTTCGGATGTCCTCTGGAAGCCCGGTGACGAAAGCGCATTTTACCAAGTCATCCTTCGCAGCCGCACTTACCAATCCGGCCAGCCGGGCCAAAATCGATGCGTATACGTCCACTGGCTCCCCAGCTTGGAGCCACCGTGTCGTGAGCTCCTCATAAGCTTTAAATTTATCCGCCGAAAATGCAGCCAGAAGAGCCTCTTTTACGATGGTATAGTCTTTCTTCGCCTGTACATTGATGCTTTGGTACACGGTGAACGCTCCGCCGGTTAGAAAAAGGGGCAGGAATTTGTGGCGGTCGGCAGCGACAAGACTTTGAATCTCTGCGACCAGATCAAACTTTTCAACCCAGCCCGCAAAGTCTCCGCTGCCGTCGAATTGAGTGACGATGTGGCTGAACTTTACGTTCTCCATTACTGCCAAAATAGCTTGTAGCCCGAATTATTGTCACGGACGGCACAAAGCGCTAGCCGACGAGCAACACCACCAGTTTATTCCTCCTCCACACGGAGCAAGGCGAAGCACAACTGTCATCGCCCCTCTCGCCCACCGGAGTTCCCCGACTCCCTTGGCAAAACAACCCACTAATCGCACGGCCCGGCTGCTTACCACATCGAGTGTCACAGCCCACTCGTACAGCGATCAGGGGCAGTGTCATCAATTAACTAAAACCACAGGACTAGGCTAGGAGGCCTTAGCAGCGACGCATCTTCGGCTTCGCTGCTTCATGCTCTTGCTTTGGAGCAGCGGTTCTTCCCTAATACCGCGACCCTTTAATGCAGCCCCTCATGTTGTGGTGACCCCCAACCATAAAATTGTTGTGTGCGAAATGCGGAAATGCATGTTTTCCGACGCTCTCATGTGACCACTATGAAAGGGTCGTTCGACCCCAACGGGGTCGCGACCCACAGATTGAGAGCCACTGCTCGAGAGGGAGACTACTCAAGATGGAGACTACTCCAGAGGAAGACTACTCCAAAGGGAGACTACTCCAGAGGGAGACTACTCCAGAGGGATGGCTACCAAAGTTTGTGGGTTGGGTTTCGTCGGGCTGTCGAGCAGGCTTTCAGGAAGGGCTCTTCAAGTGCGGATATTCAGAGTTTTGAAAAGGGGGTGCGAACATTTTTTTAGAGGGGTTAAAAAGACGGTCTGTTAGGGCGGAATCGGGGTGTGCTTTAACTTCAGAAACGGCTACCATTTTAAGAAGTTAAAGATACACTTGTGGTCTTCACTGCAACTCACTTGTGAAATCATCTCACTTCGGTAAGCAAATCTTGCAGGTCTTCCGGCGCTATGAAATGTGGTGCTTACACTTGGTAAAAAACTCTGCTGTCAGGTTTGTGTCTGCCACGTGAGCGGTGCTGTTGCCACCTTCCGCTTCCCGCCGATCTGCACTGCCTCACCAAGAACAGCATCGACTTCAAGGTTTCGTCATTCACTTTTACGTCCCGTTATTCTCTTCGGCTCCAGCTCCCAATCAGAGCTCTATAATAAATAACCATCGTATACTAGTGTTGTAGTACTATAATACGTATCTAATACATTATATTTATAATATTAGAATGTAATATATAAGTATTATAGTATTATATTATAATTATATATGTAATTCTATAATGTGTAATGTATTTATATGATAAAAATAATTATTTAATATATAATAATGTTATAATCAGTATTAAAGTATTGTATAGCATTTAGTACTATCAATGTAATAACAATATTACTAGGCATCACACCACCCGCTTTTCTTACATCGTTATCCTATGCCTCGAACCAACCTCGAATCCTTGGGAGAGTGTGCCTATAGTTCGCATGCTTCCTAAGCCTCTAACTCACTCCCAACAGACGTCACGACATCCCTTGACTTGAAGGCATTTAAAAAAAAGATAAATACGCACCTGTTTCTCGCACCATTTTCTGAGCGTTTGCATGCTTATGCGTGCTGACTCTGCGAACGCTTCCTGTTCACAATTGAAACACTGCCCTTCAGCACATAAACCGTGCCTAGGAAGAGATTTAGTTCGCTAAGGGAGCTACACAAGTGAATCTGTATTATCATTATTGAGTCTACAGCCTCTCCGCACGAAAGACCCCAGAACCTTCGGGACACCTATAGTTCCCGGGGACGAGGGCCGGCTAGATAAGTTAAAAATAGAATACAAATTATGTGCATAGCGACTGAAGAGGCTTTTTCGGCGTCTCCTATTCTATGAGTTCGCTCATGTTTAAGGGGCCATCGTTTATCTAGATAGGGCTAGGAAGGCTGCTACAGCTGCACACCTTTTACGTTGCGTGATAAGTGTCTTTTCCTGCCAGTCTATCTCTGCACAAGGCGGGGGTCTTACTTGACGAGTTTGTGAATAGATTAATGTGCTTACTAAGACTCAGACAAGCTTCGAGGACAGCGCTCCCTCGGGCTCTCTCTCTCTCTCTCTCTCTCTCTCTCTCTCTCTCTCTCTCTCTCTCTCTCTCTCTCTCTCTCTCTCTCTCTCTCTCTCTCTCTCGCTCGCTCTCGCTCTCTCTCTCTCAGTGTACGAGTTTTTTTTAGCACGACACGATTTCCGCACGGAGATAATGGCTTTCCGGAAGTTGAAGAGCAAATTAATGATTATTATGTTCAGTATTACTTTTTATTATGGTTTAGTGACGGGAAATGGACAGAAATGAAAGGTTTGTAGCGACCACGGAGCTTTTTTCTTTCTCACCTGACTGAAGAGAGGTGTAGTATTTGCCCTCGTATAGCGCACCGTCGAACGTTAACGATTTTAAAAATTTTTTAAATGTTATTCACATACCAGGTCAAAGTGAGGTCAAAGTCATGAGGTTAAAGTCTAGTCTCTCCATACCAAAATGCTTGCTGAGCCCTGGGCCAAGTGAGCTTGAAATTGAGTCACAGAAAGTTGCAGGATCTTCACTGGTGAAAGTTAGTGAACCGGATCATTAACCGTCGTCAGTCGGAATTTCGCCCTTTCTCTCGCGAAGTCCTGCCAGGCAACCTAAGCTAACAGTGAATACTGCGATGAATTTCAAAGAAAGTGAGTTTGAAAAACTAATGCTTATGCTAAATTTTGTTGATGCTATTCATTCTGAATTGTTAGACAAGCGTCTTTGTCGACGTTGAGGTTCATAATTAGCTTTTTTTAGTATTCTTCGCAGCTCCGGTGGTAGGCTGGCTTTACGTTCGCAAATTATTTGTTTTCATCCAACACATTGTCCTGAGAGTTCAGCCAATGAGGCAAAATCTTTAATCGCAGAGTAAAATCACTGATTATGCCGTTAACGGGAAAACCCGGTCGAACCTTTATCGACGTGTTTCGGGGCAACAGAAGGAATGCAATGTTTCTGGGCCACACTCGGCAGCAGATTATTCGGAGACAGACTGATTCAGGCGCGTCACTAGCTCCGGCCTGATTTTTGCAGTTCTTCAATCACGCTATCGAGAGGAAGTTTTGTTTCCACCTTTGGCTCTGCGGCGTCGCAGCCGGG
>WPIO01000016.1:3170000-3240000 GCA_009760855.2 Cristatella mucedo
AAGTCACCAGCCTGTCATCTGAGAACATAATCCAGATAGATGAGGTCATTCCTTTCCCATTTCTTTACCCTACCTTTGGGTACTCCTGCTGGTGCTGCCGATGACAAATGACCGGTACTCAGCAGTACTGGTGACACGGCTGTATCGGTGCTGGCATGGACAGGATGCCTCAGCCACGAACCGGACCCGTGGGCATCCTCATAGTAGCCAGCCTATCTGCTGATTCCACCCAGCTGTTTGGGGGTAGGGATTCGTGCAGCAGAGGTGGCAGTGGTGCTAGCTAGCTAGCTTTTACCTCCCCCCCCCTTTTCCTCTGTATTGCGATAAGGCCCGCATGCTGCGCGCCGCGTCGCCTGCCCGGCTCACCTTTGGTCTAGCCGCTGCCACCGCTTGGTGCGTGCAGGTGGCCGTCTATTTCACCAGCGACGTGTCGCACACTGCATTCGGATTTTCGCTCAACTTCACCATCCTTGGCGCGCCTGCGCCCGACCAGCTTCACACGCCATCCAACACCTCGTCACCATCGACGATGGCTGGCGCCGCCGGCGATGGCCGAGTTCGGGTGTGCGGCCAGGGCTTGCCCGTGGCTGCCTCAGCTGCAGCAGCCGGCGCCACCGCTGCAGACGCCCGCAGCTGGTCGTGTGACTTCAACCTGAGCAGCTTGGCTGCTGCAGGACAGTGGCTCGCCCTCTCGTCGAGTGCTGCTGCTGCTGCATCGTGGTCACTACCGACAGTGGGGCCCGAGAGTCACATGAGCAGGCGAGCGAGTCACGTGGCCGTGTGGTGCCCGCTTGCACAGGCGCTGTTCGTGTTCGGCGGCTGCGATGCCAGCGGCTACGTGCTGTACGACGACGTGTGGGCATACGACCTGGCCGCCGCCTCCTGGGACCGGTTGGGTGCCGGCGGCAGTGGAAACGGCAGCGGCGCCACACGGCTGTGGCCAGCGGCGAGGCGCGGGCATGCGGCTGCCTATATCGGTGGCGGTAGAGCGTTCGTCTACGGCGGCCGCCTGCTCGGCAGAGCTGCGACCGCCGGCAGCGGCGGTCACAGCTCTGCCGAGCTGTGGCTCTTCTCGACCACGTCTCGCCGCTGGACGGAGCTTCCGGCCGGCCCACGTGCCTCGAGCGGGCACACGCTGACGGCCGTCGACGATCGCTGGCTGTATCTGATCGGCGGCACGCTCGATGACGGCTCCGTGTCCAGCCGCGTCTATCGCTATGACACGGCGGCAGAAGCCGGCGGTGGCAGCAGCGTCGTCGGTGGCGGGCCGTGGGAGGAAGTGACGCTCACCGGGTCAGGGTGGCCCGACCTGGCCGTCACCGGGCACACGACCGTCTACGACCCGGCGACTCGCTCGCTGCTGACGTTCGGCGGCCACCGGCCGCTCTCGGCGCAGTACGTAGGGGCCGACTCGGTACTCTACGTCCTGCAGGTCGACGGCCGCTACCTATCTCGCCTGGATACGAGCGCCTCCGGCAGCGAGCTGCCGGAGGCGCGCGCCTATCATTCGGCCACCGTTATTGGCCCCTACATGGCCGTCTACGGAGGAACGACCATCAGTGACGACAGCAACTGCATGGACCCCGGACTTCACCTCTACCACATGGGCTGCCACAGCTGGGTCGATCCTGCGGCTCTGCCAGGTAGCAGCGCCGGAAGTAAGCTGCTGCGATCCTGCCCTCCCTCCCTCCCACGCTTCGCATCCCTTCGCATCATAACCTGCAGCCTCTGTACGCAGGTGTGCTTGTGTGTGTGTTCATGTGCATGCATGTGGGCTGCTGTGGGTATGCACACACGTGAGCACACATGCTCAAATGTATTCCAGCCTGCTTGCCTGCCACTCCCGGCTGTCCTCTCCTCTTTTTCTCTATCTCTTTCTCCTTTTTCTCTCCTCTCAGCTCACTAATCTCTCTCTCTCTCTCTCTCTCTCTCTCTCTCTCTCTCTCTCTCTCTCTCTCTCTCTCTCTCCTCTCTCTCTCTCTCTCTCTCCTCTCCCTCTCTCCTCTCTCTCTCTCTCTCTCTCTCTCTCTCTCTCTCTCTCTCTCTCTCCATCTCTCACTCTCTCTCTCTCTCTCTCTCATCTCCCTGTCTAACTCGATCTTCCCACTTCTCTTCACTTCACTTCACTTTCTCTTTACCGATGTGTTGTGTGTGCGCTTACGCTGCTCTCGGCCCACACACCTGCCCCCTCCTCGGAGGGTAGTAGATGGCGCAGGGGGGTCACGTGTTGCTTGACGTAGCGACTGCAGACGTTTAATCCTTGTCCCGTTTCACGGACAAGTCTGTGCCATTGCTGAACTCTGAAGTAGTTTAATGTCCTCCCTGTTTTGATGCAGCAGTCACCAAAAAAGCGATTGGGTTGCAAACCTGCAAATTTGGATGTTTTTTAACTTTGGTCGAAGCAACCGAAATTTCCGCCTCGACTGGGATTCGTTGCTATAGGCAGCTCAGTGCATCGACTCACCCATCCCTTGTAGTCAGCCTGTGCAAGCCGGGTGTAGGGCAAGAAAGACTCGACCTTACCTTGTCCGCCAGGCCAGTCACTCCCTTAGTTAATTCTGAGCAAAAATTATTCACATTCAGAAGCAATGTCTGATGGTGCAGGAACTATGCTATTTGTTTGGATACGATAAAATAAGAATGATAATGAAGCATATATATTGCCTCAACAGAACTAAATCTGTTCTCCTTAAAGGAAGCATGTGCAATAGGTTAGTGATACTGTGTCAGATTTATGCAATAGGTTAGTGATACTGTGTGAGGTTATAGTAATAATAATAATAATAATGCACTTGATCAAGCACCTTTAGAGAACTCAATCTCTTTCTAGGCGCTTTACATTTGCTGCAAAGAAAACATGATCGATTGTTAGTGGTAGCACGCTTCATAAACAATAAGAATAACATGGTTAAGGGTGACATGTACAGGGTCAGCATGCAAGTGTGGTTAGTGGCAGCATGTAACAGTGTCAGCACTCATAACCACATAAAGGACGAATCACAGAGACCCACTACATGCTGTCATCAATAGGCGTGATGGAAGTTCTTTTTAAATGTGGTCAAATCAATGGATGCTGCGATACAAGTCGGGAGTGAGTTCCACGCTTTAGGAGCATACGAACTAAATGCACGGTCTCCAAAGGATTTGAGGTTTATACTAGGTATAGGTAAACAGTTAGATTCCGAAAAGTGGGTGGTACGAAACTTATCTTGTTGGGGGAGTAGATCTGATAGGTATTCAGGATCAAAAGAATGAAGGGACCTGAAAGTGAGCAACAAAACGTTGAAGTCGATGCGTTGCTTGACTGGTAGCCAGTGCAGGTCGGCAAGAAGTGGTGCAATGTGGCGACTGCGACGTTCACGACAGACAAGCCTAGCTGCAGAGTTTTGCACCAGCTGTAAGGGCCTGATTGCACATACCGGTAGGCCAGCAAGCAGTGAGTTACAGAAGTCAAGATGGGATGTTACAAATGCATGGACCAACATAAATTTGGTATCCCTGTCTAAACAACCCCGAGTTTTAGCAATGTTATGTAGCTGAAAGTATGCAGACTTGATTGTGGAGCTGATGTGGTCGTCTTACGAAAGGTCACTTTCGAACATGAAACCTAGTCTTTGTGTCGATTCGACAGGAGCTATGCTGGCAGAACCGATTTTGAGCGTTAGCCTTTCTTATTTCTGAATCACACTTGGTTTCCTCATAACTAGTAAGTTGGTTTTATCATCATTTAATTTAAGAAAATTTGCTGCCATCCAGGTATTGATGCCATCCTTCTATGCGGAGGTCATCAATACATGCAGCAATTGAGTTGAGAGAATTCTAATCTCGAAGGCTGGGAGGGATCAAAGCAAAATTACAACTGAGTGCCATCTGCATTGAAGTGAAATCCTAGATTGGCCTTGGCAATCACATCGGCAAGAGGGAGAGTGTAAACCGTTGAAAGAACCGACCTAGCAAGGAGCCGTGAGGTACCCCATATTTCAGAGGTACCCCGGATGATCTTTGTCCATTCACATCAATACTCTGGAGTCTCCCACTGAGAAAGGACCTGAACCATTGCAGAGCAGTGCCAGTGATGCCCAGGCGAGATGAGAGGTGCTCAAGAGGACTTAATGATAGATAGTGTCAAAAGCTGCCAAAAGATCGAGCAAAACAAGTAGAGAAACGCTACCCATGTCTGCATTCCTAAGTAGGTCGTTGTACACCCGAAGCAATTCTGACTCTGTGGAGTGATTAGCTCTAAAGCCAGACTGGAACTTGCTAGCAAGGTTTGAAGTTTCAATATATGAGTTCAGCTGGTCTGCCACGACTTGTTCCAGTGTCTTCGATAATAATGGTAGAAGGGAGACTGGGTGGCAAGTTCTCTTAGTCTAGTGTCGCTTTCTTGAGTAATGGCCTCACTGCAGCTCTTTTGAAAGTTGCTGGGACACGAACTGAGGCTAGTGACATATTAATTATGTTAGTTATGCATGGTAGTAGCAGATCAATGCAACGTGGGAGTAGCACAGTGGGAATATGGCCCAAAGGACTTGTTGTCTTCTTTCGCATTATAGCACACATAAGCAAGCAAATGACAATTCCCACGGACGGAACATGGATGCATCGTCAGGAGTAGCAACGAATAAAGATTGCTAAATTGTCCAGCACTGCTTTCTAATCTGGCTGCTTTAACTAAAACTTGTCTTGCGATATTTAATAAAATGTGGATGTATGGCACCAGATGGTCAGATCTTGTTCCAGAAGGTCAGATCCTATTTGAATGTACCTCATGCAATATAGATATGCTGGACAAATACAGTACATATGCATCCACTTATCAAGAGCCTCATCCGTTTCTTTTTACAGCTTATTGGCTGTATGTTCGCGTGAAACATGTAATACCAATAAATATTTATTGGTAAAGGTGTGAGCAATTAGTAAGCGAGGGCTTGCTGTGACTTCAATCCTTGGCTGGGCAGGGTGAATTTGCAGTTTCAGCCTTTAGTAGTCTTCTTCTCGAGATTTTGCTTACTAGGTAGCATGCCGGTCGTCAGCAGCGGTGGCAGCAGCAGCACTCTGCTGTTACAGGCTACGAGAGCAGCTTCGGGTCGGTTATACGCAATAAGGGCCGGTCGATGCACGCTGCTGCCTTGGCCTACGGCAACGTCTTGCTCATCGTGGGAGGCTACCGTGGCAACGTGCTTGACGATGTGGTTGCTTATGTGGCGCCGCCTGCTGTGGCTCGCTTTCAGGTGAGACCCACTGGCTGGCCCGAGTCTACCTCTCTTGCTGCTTCTCTCCTTTTTGGCATGAACTTCATGTGGCCAACTAAGCCTGGCTTGTGCTTTTTGTTGCGGCGGTTGGGCACAGCCCCCCCCCCCCGTCCCAGTCGGCAGGTGCGGCGTGGGTTGGGCTGTGAGCGTGTGACGTGGAAAGAAGCGGATGCGCATGAGCGAGCCATCGAAGGGCCATCGTCGTCCTCGAGCGAGTCCACATACCGCTCGATCTCGACCTTGTCGACCTTGGTGCATCCGCTGCTTTGATGCCGATCGATCGCATTCGCTGCTGACCCGTGAGCGCTTCTCGTTTCGCGACGTTTCCATTTGGAATGAGAGCGTGCCTCGGGCAGCGAGCCGAGCTTGTCACGAGGTCAGCAGCGGGTATGCGAAAAGCAGTGGCAGCCGTGGGGTCGGCAACCGTGCCGCCGCCCCGTGCGTGAGCATGTACCACCCCATGCACAGACAGACAGCACGATGAGTAGATCGATGGTAGTGACGAGCCCGCGCGGCGGAGCAGACCGTGAGCGCGTGGTGACGAGCGGCCGGGAGGAGATGAGAGCAGGACCAGGCGTGTGTAGGCGCTTTCGATCACGTGACCCGGGGCCGCAATGGCTGCTACCTCCACCGGTGCTGGGCCGATTCCGCTGTTCGCTTGTGGCGTGTTGTTGAATGGTTGAGCACTGTGCCTTCGTAGGCGTAACCGCACACAATAATAATAATAATAATAATGATAATAATAATATTGCACTTGATAAAGCGCCCTCAGAGAACTTAATCTCTTTCTAGGCGCTTTACATTTGCTGCAAAGTGATACGCAACAGAATAGTACAATAATAGTAATTATTATTATTATACATTTGTTACATTGCCCTCTGAGAGCTCAATCTATTTCTAGGCACCCAACATTTGGTGCAAAGGAAGTGTGATAGAATGGTGTCGTCTTTGGGGTTGGAGGCCTAACCAGTCCCGACTAATTTACACTGAGAAACCAAGCAGGCTATGAATCCACAAACGCCAGGTGGCAATTCAAGCCAGGAAAGACTATAAGATGCTATATTTGCTAGTTGCAATCTAAATGCTATGCATGTTGAGACTACAAGCAATTGATAGGAAATAGCCGATTAGTCTATTTTTTGTTTAGGGGTCGTCTTTTTGTCAGGAATGGCATTTGCTAAACCTGTAGGGAGGCACTGCCGAGTAAACGCTCTGGAACACCGGTAGTGTCTTACAACATGAGCTTATAATTGGTGGCAGGCTTGTATGTCTGCCTGCGTTGGTTCTTCTTGCCTTCTCTGCTGTTGACCTTGGTGTTCCCTTGCTGTTCACCTGCTGGCCGCTGGACTGGGTATTACCAGGGAACAGGATCAAGAGCTTTAGCAACTGGGCACACACTGGGCTAACGATAATCCGTATTACTAGCTGTGCAAGAAGCTGTTTTGGTCCAGTTGGTAAGGTGCTCGCCCCGACCAAGGTCTGGCCGAGGTCGTGGGCTCGAGCCCGGTGGTATGTATGAAGCGCCTCAATAGAGAATAAGTTCTCTGCTGGCGCTATAGAAATGAATTGTATTTTTGTCATAGCTTTGCAGCAATTCCTCCCGATAATGAAGTTTCATGTCATGTTGCAACTGCATTAATGTCTCGATTGCCGCGTCAGGGGCGCTAAGCCAAATGCTAACCGTTTTCTCATCAGTTGTCAACACTCATTATTTCAGTTTATGTGTGTGATTAGCATGTCAGAAGTATAGCACCTTCCAGTCTATAGAATTTTGCTGTCCTATATTTGTGTCGTATTTGTTGGGTTGGGTATGCTATCTATGTATTTTTAGTTAAAATCCAACAGCATATCTAAGGAGGCCTGCATCTTTCAAGTAAAGTACCGAGAACCCTGACCTTGACAATTGGACCAATTATTGCTCATGTTGAATGTGCATCCTTGCCTGGTAGACTCCTGGAGAGTGGTCTGCTGCAGCTACACTCTGCCTGCACTTACTTGCCATCACTTGTTCATCCGTTGCACAATAATTTTTAGTGCCTATATAGACGAGTAACCAGTTCAGTGTAACTTAGATGTTTTTGTCGCCCTCCTGGGAAAGGGTGTGCTTCGATAACCCGAGCTAAACGTCTAATGCAAATAAGGACTTCCATTGTATGCCTCGGTAAAGCAGGCTCTGTCATAGATACAGCTGCTCCTGTGTTGTCCTCAGCTGTTTCTTTCCATGTACAGGAGGCAGGCAGCTGAAGGCAATTCTAATTGATTATCTGGTCTTTGCTCTCATCTGTTTTTGGCCGTGTGGTAGAACCGAGCTCGGCCACTCGTCAGCCGTTCAAATGCACAACCCCTACGTGCCCACTAGGTGATATAGGCCACACAAGAAATCGGCCGCCGGAAAACGGGCAGTCTAGTTTTGGCCGTAAGGGCCCTGCGTCCCATTAGCAAGTCCTGTGCACTGAGCCATTGTCCTGTTTTTGCTGATGAATGCTTCTCTGGCAATGTTATTCTCTCGAATGGGTTTATATTGCTGCTACTCCAGTGTAGGTAAAGTGCATAGGAAGGGATTTGTGACTATTTTGGGTGCTATAAAGATGTCTTATTATTATCATTAGACCCTGAGGCCTTTCAGGTCAGCATTCTGCCATCTTTGGTTCTGCAGGCACCCAACGGTGGGAACAGCAGTGCGCCATCACCTCCAGACTCTGCGGAGACTATATGTGCCTCATACGGTGACCGGGCGACATGCAATTCGGATTTGCAGTGCAGCTGGTCTCAGCGGAGTGCAGTGAGTGGCCACTACTTCCTTCTCTATGCAGCCGAATTTGTTAGTGTCAAGCTTGCATGCCTTGTGCCTCTGAGATGCCTCTGTTTTGCTCTCTCCTCTCTATTCGGCCTGATCCTGACCGCCACTTCTGTGAGTGTCGCAGCTGCTGCCCTTTCTTTTTTGATTGCCTCTCTTTGCTAGTGGTCGTTTGCAGGCTCACCAAGCTGTCCTCGGCCCAGAGGTAAGGTGCTCTCGCACGTCACGAGGGCGGTCGTGGGTTCGAGTCCTGCTGCAGACAATACTTTGTTATTCAATTCAAGTGGAAGTATAGTTGCTAATACTCTTGTTTCGTCATGTAAATGAGGCAGTTGAATCAGCTGACCTTCACTCTATTCGTGTGGATGTGTGTGGGCGTATTCGGTCGTGTGCGCACGCCTCCGGCGTTCATGCCGGAGTGTGCTGGTGGCACGGCGGGCCACCGTGCGGTTCTGTACAGCTGTAGCTGGCGCCATTCGACTACCGTAAGTCTGTGATTAGTTAACATTTCTTGTTTAAATAATGCCTCCCGCCTGCTGCATCACGTGCTCCCAGGCTACTGCAGGCGCAGGCGCTGTGGCCCGCAGATGCAGCACCAGGCCTGGGGTAGGTGCTGCGATCAGTGACCTGGATGCAGTGAGCGCTGCTATGCGGGCAGCTTCGTGCTTCCATGCTCTTGATCTTAGCCTTTGCCTGTGCTACTTGCCTGTGCGAAGCTTTCCCGTGAGTCCGAACTGCCCCTTCCTAAGAAGCTCAAACTAGTGACCTTCTGCTTCTCCTCCTCCTCCTCCTCCTCCTCCTCCTCCTCCTCCTCCTCCACCAGTAAATTGGAGTAAATTAAAGTGGTCAATTAAAATAAATAATCAGTTACGATTAGCAGGAGTCAACAGCCTCATTTGTGTAGCAGAAAATGAGGCAGAAAAGTCGCTGTCACCTAGCTTGCACCGGGCAGTAAAGAATTTTTTCGGGGCACGACTCGAAACCTTGACCCGAGTCATGTAGTGCGAGCGCCATGCTCGAGAGCTTAGCAGCGTTTGGTCTTTGTGCGAGCGCCGTCGCTGCCGCTGCTGCAGTGGCATCGACGTCGTCCTCACTTTTTCAGGCAGTGTTGCCCAGCTGTTCGCCCGTGGCAGCAGCGTCAGTCACGTGCCCGGGAGTGTGCAGCTTCCTCACGACGTGCGCCTCGTGCACGCTGAATGGCAACCCGTGGCCCGAGAGCGCGCCGTCGGCGCTGCTGAGACCCGGCGAAGGCTGCGTGTGGTGTGTGGCAAGTCAGACGTGCATCAGCAGCGCCGGTGAGTGTCTCGGAGCCGGCCTCGGCGCTCGTGCTACCTCGCCAGAGGGCACTGTGGGACGGATGGCCCTTGTGCAGACAGCCAGGGAGCTGGCTGCCGGCGTCTTGTCTGGGCCGTCAAGGCTGCCACCGAGCTCTCCTCCCGTGTGCGAAGCCCCCCCCCCCCCCCGTGAAGGAAGCAGCAGCAGCAGAGGTCGCCCTGTTGCTGGCTGCAATCGCTGGGCAGCACTTCGAGTAGGCCAGCCTTAGAGAGCTGCTCCTCCTCCTCCTCCGATAGCAGCAGTCTTTCAAGACGGCGGTTTGCCAGCAACCTGCCGTCTTCCTGCTGCTTCCGTGGCCTTGACCTTGTACCTTGACCTGTTGAGGCAGCCTCCTGCTAGGCTAGGGGTACTACTCGTTCAGCACCTTTGTAGTGTGAAGGACGTCTTGGTCGCAGCAGCAGCAGGCTCCGCTTATATAGTCTGTTAAATGCAAACAAATTTTTTTACTAATGCATAGAAACGGCAGATTAGGTGACACTCATTTAGTATAATGCTCTATTCCTCTACTTGCAATGCACCAGTTGTAGAGCTCTCTCGTGACACATCGGCTTGCTTGTAGTGATTAGTGTTGTGCTGGAGGTGACTTAGCAGCAGGGATGGTGCAGCCTTGGTTGTTAGGGTCAAAAGTGGAACGGTGTTTTTGAATGGCAATATGTTATCTTTCGGAATAGCAATATCTTTCGATAAAAAGGGTGAAATGGCATTTTGTGTGCTGCCTTTGTGCAGCTGTTTCTCGAGGGGTTCGACGCAGCAACTTCATTGGAGTGCTGCAGCTCGACATGGCGTTTCCCGATCTTAAAATGGAGCACGTTCATTTGTGTCCTCGAAGGTTACCACTTAGCAGACGTCGCTGACCATCCAGTACAACGGTGCTTACAAAGAGGCGGCTAAGAGACTAGCAAACGCCCGCCTTACGAGACTAACAAACGCCCGCCCTACCAGCCTCATGCTTCGCTACTGGATTTAGTTTCCAGCGAGGTTTTTAAAACTGAATCTCTGCTAGCATACACCAAAGGTCAAAAGTGGATGTTTTTGCTTTGCCGACCATTCATTAGCATTGTTTGTTAGCCACATTTGCAGGCAAGGTAGTAAAGCCATCGATGTGACGACATTGGCAGTATGCTGCTTTCTATACAGCATCTGTAAAGTGCTTAGAAAGAGAGATTTATGTCCCTGAGGATGCTATACAAATTTATTATTATTATTATTATTATACCACTGCTCGTATTCTGTCGAAAAGCTGGGATTTCATGGCTTCGGTTATTGCGCATTAATCCGAGTCAGAGCAGTTACCATAGCTGCTAGACACCGCTGGAGTCAGGTTGTGAATTCGAGTTGGCAGCGCTGGCCAATCGTCGGGCGACCGGTCGTCCGAGCTGGTCTACATCAACTCTTGCCACGCCTCCCCCTCGCCTCCGGCATCTTGCTGCTCGGTCGGTCCAGTGTCGACTTGGCGTCGGCTGCTCTTGAGGCTTAAGCTGAGTTGCCGCCGTCGGACCGGCCGCCCTGCCTGCCCGCCGGTCTCCTCTTGGCCACCCTCCTCGAACCTCCCTCTCGTTGTAGCGTACGGCCGCAACAGCGCCGTCTGCTCGGTGAGTGGATGGTGGCCAGGCGGCGCGGCGCCCGTCGTTCGAAACGCCTCGGCGTGCCACCTGGACGACCGGCCGCCCGGAGCGTACATGTCCGTCCTCCTGTCCCCGCCTGACCCGACGCGTCCGGACAAGGTGAGTGCGGAGACGGTCACTGCACCTGGTGAGCAAGCGTGCATGCACGCGCAAGTCATCCGGTGGGTGCGTGCGCTGTGCTATGGCCAACCGTGGCTGGACTCGCTCGTGCCCCCCCCCCTCTTCGCTTGCATCCAGACCGTCAGGCTGGCTGTGGCGGCCGTGCTTTCCAGCAGCCCCTCTTCGGCCTGCTGGGTAGGGGGACCTTTTCAGGCAGGCCTGGGCAAGCCCAGGGGCAAGCTGCTCGCACTTCACGACCTGTGTCATGGGTTCGGGTCCTCCTGCTGGCAATATAGGATTTCTCGCAGCAAGCCGGTTGATAGCCTGAAGGTTCTTCCGCTGCTGTAGGTGAAGCAGTCAGCGAAATCTCCGACCTTAGTCTTCTTTTTTATTTATGACTCGGCATGCTCACGTGCCAGCCACGTGACATCCCGTGACGTCATTGTTTTTACCTTACTTGATGCCCGCGCTGGAACGAGCTTGGCCGTGCGCTTGCCTGAGCGTGCGCAGTGGAAGACAGCATTAGCTGTGCCAGCTAGCTACCAAGTCGCCGCTGCTGTGCCGGCTAGGTTACATCACCCCTGCATTGCTTGTAACTCGAATCGCTTTGGGTAGCTGCTCTTCGGCATGACGGGCATCGTCCGCCCTCGGTAATCCGAGCGCTCCTCTGCGAGCTTGTGTCAAACCGACGCCTGTTGTTATCTGGTTTTCTTTGCTCAGAGATGAAGCCACGTCGGTCGTGCATGTGCTAGGTATCTGCCGGTCAGAGCTGCAGGGGGCAGCGCACGGCAACGCCTGTGCTCCTCCTGCCCCTCTTACCCCACCCCCTCTTCCTCCTCCCCCTCGTACCCCTCTTCCTCCTCCCCCTCGTACCCCTCTTCCTCCTCCCCCTCGTACCCCTCTTCCTCCTCCCCCTCGTACCCCTCCTCCTCCTGCGGTGCCCGGCCTGTGGGCGGTGTGGCACCGCTTTCTGCAGCCGACGCCTACCGCCGACGTATCAGATCGGTGCGTCCATCGAAGGGCTGAATACAATATTTCCTTGCAGGTCGTCTTCTTTCAAACGACAGTCTTTCAGACACCGGCCATGCCGATCGACCCGGCTGCAGACTGCGATTCGTCGTGCATGGGGTTTTCGAGCAGCTGTGTCGGCTGCTACACCGCTGTGGAGGCGACCGGCTACATTCATCCTCCCGTGTGGGCGGCTGCGCAGAGGTGGCCGGTTTCGTATCACTTGCGCGTGTTCAAGTCGACCGGCTTTCTGTACGCTTTCTGCTCAGCGGCACAGGTAATTGCTGCGTGTGCGCGCACACACTCTACTTGACGCCGGCCGCCGGGAGCGCTGGCCACCGATGGGAAGCCAGTGGCCAGCGCTATCCTCTATGGAGTTGTGCACCAACTGTAAGAGTCTTATTTCACAGGCATGAAGACCTGCTAGTAACGAATTATAGAAGTCTAGACACGATGTCGCAAATCCGTAGGCTAGCTTGGCTGGGCATCCATATCTAGCAGCCCCGAATCTTTGCATCCCGGTGCTCCCTGCGTCTCGTGCGTGTCAGGCTGCTGTAAGGATGCTTGTATGCACCGGAAATGTCTGTCGTGCGCTTATTTAGAGGATCGCTTATAGCGAGGAGCTCGGCGAGTCATTAGTGAGGCATTAGCTTGTGTCATGTTCGGGTTGGGTCAGATAGGGGTCAGATAGTTTCGGCAGGCTGGGATGACGTCATGATGAGGATCGGGTGTGGTGTGGGTGAGAGTCGTGCAAAGACGGTCGCGCTCTGCGATTGCACTCGGCGCCGTCACATAGAAGCCACACTCATAAAGAGTGTCTCGGAGTTGTCGCTCCTATATAAAAACACGCTGTGAGCAGGCAGACGTGGTCAAGAGAGTTATGACGCCTCTGCAAGAAATGAGTGATCGCATCGGTAAAATTACAGCTGCTTCTGCCGAAGCCTCTACCACAGCCGAGCCATCGTTCATGCAGATTGTGTGACTATGCGTGCTGATACTGTTGTCACTTAGCAATTGTCGTGCTTCCCTTACAGCATGTGGGAAGTGTGTAGAAAGAGATTGAATTCTCTTGGGGTGCTATGCTAATGTCATTTTATTATAACTATTGGCCGGATTTATGTTGTTCACCGAAAGCTCAACCAGCCATGAGTTAAATGCGAGGATGCGGGAGGATCCGAGATCGCCTCTCCGCTGGCAGGGAACTCGGAGCCGATTGCGAAATCGTATGTACATTAGTTTCCTGACAGCTTCGTTGCAGCTGCTTGCCAACTGCTTCAGCTGACCAGTTTCGTTGCATTTGACCGCTTCTTCAGCCGAAAGCTTGTCTCGCGAAGCTGAAGTCCATTATGTTCATCAGCATGTGCCTTTAGTAAGCTCCCGGAACTGTAGAGCAGCAGTGATCGGGCATCACCAGGGCAATGAGGGCAGCTGACCGTTCCACATCAGGTGGTTGCCGAAAATGGTAGGCAGTTGCCTGACCTCTATTTGTCTATGAGCCCCACTGACCAGCACACGTCAGTTTATACCTCCTGGGGTGAAGAAAGTGTCCCAAGTAGACAGTACTAAGTCGGCACATAATCGAAACGAAACGTTACTAGTCGGCCGTGTAGCAAGTATTTTGCACAGGTTAGCCCGATAAAGATATTGAAGAGACCGAAAGTGAGTGACAGGCCCTTGAAGTCGATGCACTATACAACCCTGATTGATGGGTAGCCAGTGCAGGTCGACTAGGAGTGATTGAAGGTGACATTCGAGACATTCACCTCAGGCACCCCTAGCTTCGGAGTTTTGCACCAACTGTAAGGGTCTTATTTCACCTGAATGAAGACCTGCTAGTAACGAATTATAGCAGTCTAGACACGATGTCACAAATCCGTAAGCTAGCTTGGCTGGGCATCCATATCTAGCTACCCTGAATCTTTGCAATGGTGAGTAGCTGAAAGCGGCAGTCGTGACTGTGGAGCTGATATGGTCGTCTAGTTAAAGGTCACCTCGGAACAGGATACCCAGATTTCGTTCAGAGTGAGTCTCTTCATTCTCTGATTGATTGGAACTTGGTTTGCTCCTGACTTGTAAGTTGGAGTTGGCTTTTGCGTGAGCTTTCTGCCATCCCAGTGCAAACGTCAGCAATACATTCTGCAAAGGAGTTGAGTGACTTTGTTGAGAGGCGCACAGTGGGCAGGAAGGGATCAAACCGAAGGTTCAGCTCTGTATGTCGTCTGCTTAAAACTGAAGGCCTGCATCGTGCTTTTCGATTAGATTGGCAAGATGACGAGTGCAAATTGCGCAAAGATGAGTGTGCAATGCACAGCGTCCCTGGCCTCCAGCTCCCCCTACTTCAAGGGTTTACCCGGATGACCGGTGCCCGCCGCTGACGTTGATGATGAGCTCTGAAATGAGCTACGATAAGATAAGACGTTGACCACCATAGTTAAGTGCCTATGGTGACCCAGTTAGATGAGAGAGGGACTCGAGTAAGACTTGGTGATCAAAGGCATCGGATGCCTCTCTTCCATCACTGCACGTGCCGAGCCTGGGTCGCCACATTTGTCGGCTCTCTCTCTGTCTCACTGCCCTCGCTCTCTCTCTCTCTCTGTCTCTAGTTGTCTTCGGCTATCATCAGTTTTTTTCTATTTTTTGCTCTCACTCGCCCACTTGCTTGCCGCCCTTCTTTTTCACAAGCCCAGCCTCGTACTCGTGTCCGCACACAGCATTTAGTGGGTCCCTGTGATTCGTCATTGATGTGCTTACGCGTGCTGACACTGTGCATGCTGCCACTAACCACATTTGCATGCTGACCCTGTGCATGTAACCCCTAACCATATTATTCATTTTGTTTGTTTTTCAAGCATGATTTTACTTACTATTCTATTGCATATCACTTTGCAGCAAATGTAAAGCGCCTAGAAAGAGATTAAGTTCTCTGAGGGCGCTTTATCAAGTGCAATATTATTATTATTATTATTATTACATGCGTGCGCACATGCAAGCTGCATACAATGCACGTGCACGCTCCCAGAGCGTCCACTCATGGAAGTACATAGTCACGCACGCGTTCATGCTGGCAAGCAGACCCCTTTCACGCTCTTTGCACCGAAGCCTAAGGTGTCCCTCTCTCTCCCACTCCCTCATACGTCTCTACTAGGTGCCTTCTGACATCTCTTCCAGTCATCTTACTTCCTTTCGTTCATCTCTCCCTCGGTCACTCGTTCGCCATGATGCTGTAGTGCTGCACGTGATCCAGCGGCGCCGCAGTGTGCTAAACCCGTTGCTCGTTGATTGCCAGCAAACCTCTGAGCTGCACATGTGCAAGTGCAAACCATCTCTGTGCTGCATGCGCGCCTGCAGCGGCAGCAATTCGCCTGGAATTCCCTTGTGTGGATGGACCGGATTCGCTCACTCTTGTTGCCACCTCTCGACGCCTCGTGCCCGATTGCCACTCCCGGTGCGCTGGTGCACTCTTGTCGCTCCGCCAGGCCCGGCTGCTCGACTCGTTCAACGTCACGCCCTCAACGCAAGCAGACTCGAGCAGCCCACTGTTGCCGACCCAGGCATGCACCGGCAGCTTGCAGCAGCGTTGGCGCTTCCGGCTGGGAGGCGTCCATCTCTCCGTGGACCCCGCGGCCGTGTACTGGTCTATCTCGCTTCTGTGGAACGGCTCATCGGATGGCTACTACGAAGTAAGTACAACCCCCTCCCCTTCTATCAGCAGCGGCGGCGGTGGCTAGCACCTGTTGGCTTTCTGGCTTGCTGGCTGGCTCGTCGACAACTTCTGAGGCTGCAGCTGCTTTTGAGTCTCACGAGCGCTCGTTCCGATGGTGGCTCCAATCGTCCGCCCCTCGCTACCTCCTCCTTCCTCTCCTTCTCTTCCGATGTAGTACACGGAGCTGCCGTATGGCCTCCTCGAGGCGTACGCTTCGGACAATTGCAGCGTGCACAGCAACTGCCTGGCGTGTGTGTCCGACATGAACTGCGGCTGGTGCCCTCTGACCGACGCGTGCCTCGACCGAGCCGCAACGGCTGCCGGCAGCGGCGGATCTTCGGCTTGTGGCGGCGCTTCGCCCGTCACGTGGCTCGCTACGGAGCCGGGGCGCTGCGTGCTGTGTGAGCAGTTCTTTGACTGCGGCAGCTGCACGTCGGTGAGTGAGCGCAGAGGGCGAGCACCGAGAGGCTCCGCCCGCTTCCGGATCAGGCGTCTGTGACCCTGACTGATGCCCCGGTGTGGAAGCCGGTCAGTGCTCGGTCCACTCGCTAGTTGGTGAGAGGTGCAAGCTGCGGGGGGGGGGGGGGGGGGCATGCGCTCAAAATGGAGCAGACTAGCACCCCCAAGAGCCCAGATGCACACACGAGTCAAGTACACGAACTGAGTGAACGATAAAAATAAGATTGTCGAACGAGAAATCAAGGCAATCATGAAAACGTCGTTGGTGTATGCAGTGTGAACGGTGTACCTATCGCATTTGTAAGAGTGCAGCTGAGCTAGTATCGACAAATACTGCCCAATAACCAGCAGTCCACACATGCAACAACCTGCGCTGGTCTCTCCCTTCGCTCTTTCTCTCAGTAAGTCACTGGTCGAGAGACCTGCAGCTAGGTGCTGCTGGCTTGGCTGAAAAAAGCCTGCCCTGCACCTGTGGCAGGCTCTCGGATGTTGCAATAACAATGATTAACAATATTAACAGTAATTTCTGTATTTATATTATATTTATACTATAAGTCAGCCAGGGCAATTATGAATATAATATTATCGACTGTTATAAGAAGGCCTTCACTGATATCGGTCGAGTACGAATTGGTAATGCTGGCTGTTTTCATGCCATCGATAGATAATAATAATACATTTGTATAGCGCTCTCAGAGAGCAATAATAATAATTGTAATTAGTTTTTATAGTGTGCTCAGAGAACTTAATCTCATTCTATTATTCTGCTTTGCAACGAAGCAGTCCATCACGTTTTCCTACATCTCTTTGCAGGTTGTCCGACCGATACTCTTCCCCATCGATACGCTGATCTTTACCTCTGACCAATACACTGACCCCCTCACCGGTGGGCTTACCCTGACCGGTGCACTTCCCCTGACCCCTGAACGATGCGCTTCCACTGACCGATGTGATTACCCTGACTCCTGACCGATGCACTTACCCTGACCCCTGATTATCATGTGCTTACCTTGCTGACCCTTGAACTTGTTTTCTTTCTCTGACCCCTGGCAAATGTGCTTACCCTGACCCTTGACGAATGCACTGTCTGAGGTTCAGCCAAAAAACTGTTGGTGGGAAATTGTTATTGGGAGTTCTACATGGCAACCTTTTCCAACCCATTTAATCAAAATTGGCTACAAGCTGCATGCCCCCTCCCCTCTGGAAGTATGCCCCTCCTCCTGTTGCTTTGGAAGGAGAGTTGGTGGAGGAGGTGGGCCTGCTCCACAGCCTGGCAGCAGTCTCTGTATCTCGTTGCCGCAATGCTGGTGGGTTTGCAAGTGTCGACCACCGAGGCAATATCATTGACCTTGCCACCGGTTCCAAGTCGGCAAGAGCCTTTCAAAGGCATGGGAAGTTTCAAAGCATAGAGCCCCCAGCGGTTCGGCTTATTTCGGTCAACTAAATCCCCCCAGGTAACGTGTAAATAGCATAAAAAGATTGGAATCGTGGCGAAGGTCTGAAAGAGCAAGCGTTTTGTTGATTCGTCAAAATCGATCGTGCAAACGTCTTTGTTATTTATTGTCATGTTGACATCATTTGCAGCTTGCAGAAATGATGGCATGGCATTGCATCTATCTTGTGATGCACACCCACTGTAGCTCTGCAGGTCCTAGACTGTGGAACTCGCTTCCACGATTCTTACGCAACGACAACTACCCTCCTACTGCCGACTGTGGCACATCCTTTTCAGCCGTCCTGAGCTGCTACTTCCATGCTACTCACTACCTCAACTGCTCTCCTGACTCTGTTATGCTTCCCACTTTCTCTGTGTTGCATGAGACGAAGTCTGTTGGCTACCGAATGCGCACCGAAAGCCGCTTAGGCTGTGAGTGCGCTATGCAAAATTCTACTGCATAACACCCACGTGGTCTTTATGACTTTGTGGATTTACTGACGGAGATACATTACATTACATTACTGTAGCCAGTTCGGCCAATCGTGTTCCCCGTGCTGCCACAGGTTTCTGGGGCATACGACAATCGTCTGCTAGTCAAGTATCTTTCTCCAAATACCCCTCTTGTTATTTTAACAGAGCTTGCACCTAGTGAGTCACCATAATTACAACCCCCTATGCTTGTACAGCTTGCAAGTCATGAGCCCGGCGAGGTCATCCTGAACTGTGGGACTAAAGTCGCTGTCTCACGGTAGATCTCCCCCCCCCATTTCTAAAATATGCGCACCGTGGAGTTTCCAGATAGGGAGAGCCCAGCCTGTCTTAGATCTGCTAGTGACAGCCTGCATCTCTCTCTCGGCGAAATGAAAAACCGTAGGCTGAAATTGCGCTCAGGGGTGCGCTGCAGCAAGCACAAACCGCATCTGTGCGCTGCAGCCGGCAGAAGGTCCCGTGCGGGACCAGCTGCCAGTCAGCTGGCTTCGTTCAGGTGTGAGGGGCTGCCTTCATCGTTGTGCACCGGTCAGCAGCATAATGCCTGCTTGCTGCCTCTCTCATTTGCTATCACATGTTTGCTCACCCGCTCTCTCTCTCTCTCTCTCTCTCTCTCTCTCTCTCTCTCTCTCTCTCTCTCTCTCTCTCTCACGCTCTCCTACTCACTCTTACACTGACTGCTAAACACACTGGTAACCACACGCTGTCACTCTTGCTCGCTCTTCCTGGCTGTGTGACGTATGTCTGTCACTATGTGGGACCTTGACTTGAGCTCAACAGAGCCAGCGCTTCACTCGACGACGAGCCGTGTGCACGTCGCCTGTGCATGCGAATGCGATTAGAGGGCCGAACGGAAGTGCCCTGTCCTCGAACTTTATTCTTGCATGGCCGTTGGCTCAAATGTCCCTTCCTTTGTGCAGGGCCTCGAGACTCCTGCTGCTGTAGGTGCTCAGGTCCTGTAGGCTCTGCCACACCCCTTGGCGCCCGCCCGCCACACCAGTGCCTCCAAGGGGAGTGCACCTTTTTTATGTGCGCTGCTGCCCATGCAACCGCCTTTGTCGTTGCTTATCGGCGTCACGGCTGCCGCAGCTCTGACCCCTGACCCGCGACCGAGCCCCCACCGTCGTTGCAGTCGCGCTACTGCGAGTGGCTGCCCAGGAAGCTGCTGTGCATTCGACGCGGACGATCGGCCAGCTCCATTGCCGACCCGTCCAGATGTCCGCCGGCTTGCAGGGCGTAAGTCCGAGCTGCTGGCGCTCCGCCTGCCCAGAGGTCAAGGGCGTTGAGAAGTGCGCTGGTGGAGCCACGAGTGCACGGTGGCACCAGTCGAACGGTGCTGCAGCCATGCACTTTCGTTATGCCAGCAGAAGTGTAGATTTAGTAGTTGGTTGTATGGTGATGTCATGCAAATGCCACTCTGCCCATACCGCTAGCTTGCATGCTATATCACCGATGCATGCAATGACCCAAGCATTCTGGCTGCCGGTGATTGCATGTCCTGCCGGCTAGCAGCTTAGCTGGAGGTAGGGTGTCGGGCAGTGGGGATCGGTCTAGCTGTACAAGTCTTAAAGGCTCGCTTCCGCCGCTGCCCCACTGATCGTGGCTCAGTGGTAAGGTGCTTGCATTTCGTGACCCACTCGTAAGTTCAAGCCCTATAGTAGACAACCTTTTGTTGCCCAATGCAAGTGTGGGCAATAGCCGTTAAAGATGTTCTACTACTAAATAAATGAGGCTTTTAAATCATCTAGCCTTTTACTTTATGTTAGCATGCCACATCTTATGAAGGCTCTCCCTCTCTCTCTCTCTCTCTCTCTCTCTCTCTCTCTCTCTCTCTCTCTCTCTCTCTCTCTCTCTCTCTCTCTCTCTATCTATATATATATATATATATATATATATATATATATATATATATATATATATATATATATAAATATATATATATATACATATATATATGTTCGCGTATGTAATTCCTTTGTATGGTGCCCTAAGAGAACTTAATCTCTATTCAGGCTTTTCACACATATGCCACCGGGCTGTAGCCCACGACCTTGGTCGAAGCCAGCACCTTAACCACTGGGTTGAATCAGCGTGTGGCAGTCCTTAAAATTTTTAATCGCTATTAATTAATCGTTGGTAGTACGACGATAATATCCTCTTCCAGCAAGTGCAAGCTCTAACAATGTACTTGTTTTGCTTGGATTCGCTGGCTGGATTCCTCCGAATCTTCCACGGAATTGCGCAGCAGCAGCGAAGTCCGGATCTCGTGCCAGAGTGCAGGCAGCATGCCGTTGTGTCCTCGTTGCTTTCATCGACTCGCTGCTCTTTTCATAAGGCTGGTCTGCTTTTGCCCATCCTCGGCTGTGGCAGCGTCCGTCGATTTTTTGCTCCACTGTTCGTAGCTGCTCATGATCTCTTTTGTTGCAGGCGAAGCAACTGCAGCGACTGCCTGACTCCCAGCGATCAGTGCATCTGGTGCAGCGACGTCGTTGGCTGCATCTCGCAGCTTGAGCTGCAGACGACATATTTGTATGGCCAGTGCCGCACGTGGATCGAGAACTTCGTGAACAATGGGCAAGTGATGCGCTGCTGCTGCCTCCATGTTGCTACTGCCGAGGCTGCCACTGCCGGTGCCGTGGTTGGTCAGCCGACTGCACTCGGGTAACCCCTTCCCGGCTAGCTCCTCGAGTCCCGGCGTTTGTGGCCTACCTTTCCGAACTACTACTCATCATCGTATCACCGACTGTTATGAATCGAATCCTTTTGCTGTGCCTCAAACTGACCTCAAATCCTGCGAAGACCGTGCCTTTAGTTCGTATGCTCCCAAGGCCTGGAGCTCACTCCCGACTGAGGTCACAACTTCACCTGACTTGACCACATTTCAAAAGGAGCTAAAAACGCAGTGCCTTCTCCTCACAGCACTGGCTGGGTCCATGTGAACTGTCGTCCATTGTGTGCTTATGCGTGCTGATTCTGTGCATTCAATCACCGATCATACTGACAAGCTTCTTTTACAACTTATGTTAAGTGACTATAAAGAGATTCACTTCTTTTAGCCTGGAACTCCCTCCCGACCTGCGTCAGAACATCCCCTGACCTGACCACATTTGAAAAGAACTTAAAAACACACCTATTTAGGACAGCATTTAGTGGGTCCCTGTGATTCGTCCTTGATGTGCTTATGCGTGCTGACACTGTGCATGCTGCCTCTAACCACATTTGCATGCTGACCCTGTGCATGTCACCTTTAACCATGTTATACATTTGTTTGTTTATCAAGCATGATTTAACTCACCATTTCAATTGCATTTCCCTTTGCAGCAAATGTAAAGCGCCTAGAGAGAGATTAAGTTCTCTGAGTGCACTTTATCAAGTGCATTATTATTATTATTTGAGCGTGCCACACGACAATGTCTCATTACTATTATTAACGTTAAACCGAGGTCAAACTTCGGGACTGGGCTTTGGACGACTCAGGGAGAGACTTGCGTGTCCATGCCACCGACAGCTTTTCTTCATTGTCTGCACTAAAAGCCGCAGGCAAAGAAGAAGCCGAGCTTCTCTCGTTGTCTCTCTCTCTCTCTCTCTCTCTCTCTCTCTCTCTCTCTCTCTCTCTCTCTCTCTCTCTCTCTCTCTCTCTCTCTCTCTCTCTCTGCTCGTGAGGAGCCATCGATCCTGACGCACCATTTCCTCGATTGCAGGAGTGCGGCCGACAAGTGCAGGCACTGCTCATCGAGTGCAGGCACCTGCGCCGCTTGCCTCGGCAGCAACCCCGGCAGCAGCGCTAGCCGCCGGGGACGATTCTGCGGCTGGTGCTACGACGCTGGCAATCCGACGAGCGGCCTCTGCGCCGCCGGCGACTATGGCGGTCCCTTGCCGGACGCCTCTTCCGGTGCCACGTCAGCTGCCAGCCAGAGCTGTCTGGCTCTGCTGAGCGCCGTCTCAGTCAACTCGTCCGCTGCCGTGGCTGCCGCTCTGCGGCCCTCGGCTGGCGGCTGGGCGTTCGACGAGTGCCCACACGTCGACGAGTGCCGTCTGCGCCTGGACAACTGCAGCCAAAACGCCACGTGCACGGACACGCCGACAGCATTTGCTTGCTCGTGCGACAGGGGCTTCGACGGCGACGGCTACACTTGTAGCAGAACGTGAGCGCTTGCAGCATCTGCTGCTGCTTTGCCTCTCGAACCCTGCCCTCTGTGTGGGTTGGCCTCGGCGTGGTGCTTGGAAGGTTAACGAGCACAATCTAGGCTTTCACTTCTAGGAGGATGACACTCAGTTTTACCTTTGCTTTAATCCCTCCCAGCCCTCCAGCAAGTCGAATTCTCTCAACTCCCTTGCCACATGCATTGTGCATTGATGGCATCCCCATATGGATGGCAGCACATTTTCTTAAATTGAAAGATGATAAAAACCAACTTACTAGCTATGGGCAAACCAAACGTGAGTCTGAAATTGGAAAGGCTAACGCTCAAAATTGGCTCTACAGGCATATCTCCTGTTGAATCTGCACGAAATCTAGATGTCATGTTCCAAAGTGACCTTTCCTTAGTCGACCACATCAGCTCCATAATCAAGTCTGCCTACTGTCGGCTACATAACATTGCTAAAGTTCGGGCTTGTTTAGATAAGGATACCACATCTAAGTTGGTCCATGCATTTATGACATCCCGTCTTGACTTCTGTAACTCACTACATGCTGGTCTTCCGGCCTGTGCAATCAGGCGTTTACAGCTGATGCAAAATTCTCCAGCTAGGCTTGTCTGTCGTGAACGTCGCTGTTGCCACATTGCAGCACTTCTCGCCGACCTGCTCTGGCTACCAGTCAAGCATCACATCGACTTCAAGGTTTTGTCGCATTGACTTCAAGGTTTTGTCGCATCGACTTCAAGGTTTTGTCGCATCGACTTCAAGGTTTTGTCGCATCGACTTCAAGGTTTTGTCGCATCGACTTCAAGGTTTTGTCACTCACTTTCAGCTCCCTTCATTCTTTGGCTCCACCCTACCTATCAGATGTACTGCCCACCAGGCTAAGTGTTGTACCACCCACTTTTCGGAATCTAACTGTTTACCTATAACACATACAAACCTCAAATCGTTTGGAGACCGGTCCTTTAGTTCGTTTGCTCCCAAAGCCTGGAACTCACTCCCGACTTCCGTCACGGCATCACCTGCAGCTTGCACCGATAGCAAAAATTGCTCCACGAACCTCCTCCTGCGTTATGTAATTGAACGTCGGGTCGGACAGTAGTTGAGAGCTTCTCTCACCACGTGCAGCGAATGCTGCACGGTCGAGCGGAGAGGGCAGGCAAACGGTGGCAGTCAGTAGACAAAAGCGACACAGCCAGGACAGGATCACGTGACCCATGCCCATTCATAAATCCCTGCTCAACCAACGGATAGGACCAGGCTGCTGAGGCGTTACTCTCACTCTGATCTGGCTAGGGCAGGCAACACGATCGCAATGCCACGTGCGCAGCTGCACAATGTCCGACTCCTCGTTGGCTAGCTCCCTTCGTTGGCTTGCCTTTCGCTGTCTGAGTCGGCCGTGCCCCGGCATGCCTCGTCCCTCATTGCCTGGCTTGCTTCGGCTGCTGACCGGTGCTTCCGCACTTTTTCGGCCAGCTTAGGTGCAGGTGGATTGGTGCCGGAGGGGAGGAGTTGGCAGGCACGTGACCTCACCGCCTTTTCTGGGATGCAGAGTGGCCGGCTTCGCTGCTCACCTCACCCAGTGTCGCGCCGTCTGTGCCACCACTGTGTCTCGGCCTCACTTTGGCTCCATCTTTGCCCAGGGGTGAGGTGCTTGCTCTTTACGACCCAGGTCGTCGGTCTGAGCCGCGAAGTAGGCGATTCTCTGTTTCCCCACTGACAGTAAGCTGTGGTTGGCGATCGCCACCAATCGCTCTTCTGCCGCCGTGCAAACGAGAGGCTGTCGGATCAGCCTTGACCTTTTCTGCCCTCTGCTGACAGGTGCTATCCGGCGTGCGTGCACGGCACGTGCGGCGGCAGCCCTGACTACGTTTGCCGCTGCAACCTTGGCTGGTTTGGTGGCGACTGCTCGCACGACTGCGGCTGCAACAATCTGAGCAGCTGCTCGAGCGGCCCGGGCAAGTGCGACGCATGCCAGCTGGGCAGCGTGGGCGCCAGCTGCGAGGCCTGCCCGGACAAGATGCACCGGCTCGATTGGCCCTCCGCCGGTAGGCTGCCGCCGCGTCGGCTGTGCGCGTCGTCGTCGGCTGGCTGCGTCTGCTGTGTGCCCATGCGAAACCCACCGCTCACTGTCCGTCGTGCGTGACGTGGCTCTAGCTAGGTGACCGATCTGCATAGCAGCGCCGGCCGAACGGTTTCATCGGCCATCTCAAGATGGAGGTGCCAGAACCGGAAGCCTCCCAAAAAAAAAGAAGCTCCAGCCGAGGACGAGTCAGCCTGCGTGGCACCGAGCTAGCGTCGCGAGAGTAGCGTTCGTCGTCGCTCTCTTTGCGCTTGTGGTGCCACCTTGTTCCCTCTGCATTATGCTGGGCACGTGTGGCGGAGCGTAGCTCTGGCTGGCCGATTTGGCTTCGCCCCGTCCATCCGCTACAGGCGAGTCTCGGCCTCAGTTGCTGTGCGCTCGAGACCAGCTGAGCTCACACATGGCTGGCGGTTCTTTCCAGGATGTGCGCCTTGTCTTTGCAATGGCCACGGCGACGACGAGCTCAACCTCTGCAACAACCGCACGGGAGTGTGCTACTGTCTGCACGACACCGTCGGTGACCATTGCGACACATGCGCCGACGGCTACTTCGGTGACCCCAGGTGAGGCGTTGGATGGCAGTGTTCAGAGGAGGTCGCGTGCGATTGCAGAGGAGACTATCCCCTCTCGGCGCTCTTTGCATCTCTGCAGTGCTCCCGGCTGGCTGCTTATCGTTAGCGACTGGTCAGAGCCTCGCACGTGGTCACTCTGCCGGTAGCCGTCGTTCGTTAAGTGGCGTTTGACACCGGTGCTAGTGTGCCAGCAGTGCGTGCTTCTTGGAACGGTGCCGTGTGTGTGTGTGTGTGTGCTTGCTCGCGTGTTAGCCATTCGGTGGCCATCTTTCTTGAGGCTATGGTGTATGTGCATCTGTCTGCAGGACCTCGTTAGTCGATAGGTACCGATTGCCATTACGGTGTCACGTGCCAGTGTCACTCGGTAGCTCAGCCGAATCGTATGTCAACGAAATTCGTCACGATTGCTAGTTATTCACCAGATAGCTAAAGCTGTCAAACCAAAAGCAAGGCAGACGTTGAGCTTTGGTGGCTGTGCCTATTTTCTGGCTCCTCGACGATATGCAACTGTCAAATGCTTTGTAGACCTTGCCTTTAGTCTGTATGCTCCCAAATCCCAGGTTCCACTTCCGACTGACACCATATATGACATCCCCTTACTTGATGACATTTAAAAAGAACCTATAAACTCACCTGTAACGTTGCAGCATTGCTGGGTCCATTTGAATCGATCATCGTGTTCTTATGTGTGCTGACACTGTGCATCTTATCACTAACCAATCGACATGCTTCTCTTCCAGCATACCTAGAGTGGCTAGATTGATATTATTAAGTTCTCTTAGGATGCTATACGTATTTCCTTTTAATAATAGGAATACTAGTAACATTTTTATTACTGTTTTAGTGAGAAGCCATTTTGAAACAGGAAGTTTAGCTGTGCCTTAACCAGCATCAAATCCTTTAGAGACCGTGCCTTTAGTTAGTATGCTCCTAAAGCCGGGAGCTCACCCCCCTCCGACGGCATCACATCATCTGATTTTGATGACGTTCAAAAAGAAGCCAAATACCTTCCTGCTCGCCAGAGCCTCTTCTCCTTCTGATTGAGTTGTTCTTTGTGTAGTTGTGGGTATTGGCATTCTTTCTTTTGTGAATATGTGAAGTGCTCAGAATGAAATGCAATACAATGTAGCTCTGTCTGTATGTATCACAAAGCCACCACAAAAATTGAGTGCATGTTACACTGGAAAGTTTTCAATATGGTACTCAAAGCCTAAGCAGCTTTCCGTGCATATACGCTAGTTGTCTAGGACCTGCAGAGCAGCAGCTTCTGTCAGCAATGGTCTTTCGGAACAATGGAACGGCTAACGGTCCATAGAGGACCTGACGGAACCGTGAGGCTGAAACTGGTGCTACAGTTCAGCAAGGTAATGAAGGAGCTAAGCCGTGGTGGGCCTTGTGAGGGGTCAGAGTAAGAATTGTGCTCTATATTTGTTGGTTGACCGGGAGCCATCCCAGCCCTTTCAGCAGCAAAGGGGGCACGTGGCTGAACCTATATGATTTGTCGATTAGCCGCCGAGCTAGTTTGCTCCAGCGGTTGGTAAGGTGCTCGCCCCGACCAAGGTCTGGCTGAGGTCGTGGGCTCGAGCCCCGAGGCATATGTGAAGCACCTGAATAGAGGTTAAATTCTCTTGGGCGCTTTATAAATGAACTATATATATATATATATATATATATATATATATATATATATATATATATATAAAGATATATGTATTTCTTATATATATATATATATATATTATATATACATATATATTATATATACATATACATATATAGATATGTTTATTATATTATAATTATATATATTATATATTATTATATATTAATTATATATATATATATATATATTATAATGTGTATATATATAATCAGTTATATATATATATATATATATATATATATATATATTAGCCTTGCAGCCATTTTCATCGCCAGCTGCATAGGCACGGCAATTCCTTTTGCTTTTAGCCCAGCCAGAACTGAATTACACAGTAGTCCGGCCTGGACAGAACCAGGGAGCTAGCTAGATTTTTAGCAAGCCACCATGGTTAACCACCTCCAATCATTTCAATATGATATCGTGATCAATATTACCAAATGCAGCTGATAGATTGAGCAGGGAGGACCGGGGCAGTGTGCCATTATTCCTTTGCAGCAAATGCAAAGCACCTAGACCGAGATTGAGTTCTCCGAGGGCGCTTTATCAAGTATAATAATATTATTATTATTATTAACATTTTTATGACCACCATCGTTGCTCCTATTTAGGATGGCCTTGGTTATGGATGCCTTCGGCTGTGCCAGCGTATCTCCTGTTAGATCTGCACGAAATCTAGATGCCATGTTCCAAAGTGACCTTTCATTAGGTGGCCACATCAGCTCCACAGTCAGGTCTGCCTACTTTCAGCTACGCAACATTGCTAAAATTCGGGCTTGGTTAGACAAGGATACCACATCTCAATTAGTCCATGCATTTGTGACATCCCGCCTTGACTTCTGTAACTCGCTGCTTGCTGGTCTTCCGGCCTATGCAATCAGGCGCTTACAGCTGATGCAAAACTCTGCAGCTAGGCTTGTCTGTCGTGAGCGTTGCAGCTGCCACATCGCACCACTTTTCGCTTACCTGTATTGGCCACCAGTCAAGCAACGCATTAACTTCAAGGTTTTGCCGCTCACTTTTAGATCCCTTCATTCCTTGGTTCCAGCCTACCTATCAGATCTACTCCCTCACCGGGCGAAGCATAGCACCACCTGCTTTTCGAAATCTAACTAACTGTTTAACCATGCCTCGCACAAATCTCAAATCCTTGAGAGACTGTGCCATTAGATGGTACTCTCTCAAAGCCTGGAACTCACTTCCGACTTGTGTCACGACATCTCCAGACTTATCTACATTTAAAAAGAAACTACAAATGCATCTATTTATGACAGAATTTAGTAGGCCCCTGTGATTCGTCTTGTATGTGCTTATGTGTGCTGATACTGTGCATGCTGCCACTAACCTTACTTGCATACTGACCCTGTGCATGTCACCCCTAACCATGTTATTCTTGTTGTTCATTGAACATGCCACCGCTAACCAATCGACGGTGCTATCTCTGTAGCAAATGTAAAGTGCCTAAAAGTAGATTGAGTTCTCTGAGAGCGCTATATCAAATGCACTACTATCATTGTTATTATTATTATTATACAGAGAAGAGCAGTGATATGTGGTTCTCACCGGTCGCTGCATAAGTTTTTATATAGCAATTATTACTTGGAACTGGGTTCTTCGTACAAATGTGGCCCTGATGATTCAGCCGTATTTGCATATCTGTTATTTACCTTTTTTGTTTGTCTGTAGTAGGCATGGACCAGCCATCATTTGCCATTGTATTGTCCTTTAGTTTGCTTCCGGTAGCTGTGCCTCATAGCTTACTCTGTTGCTGCAGGAATGGAGGCTGGTGTTACCCCGGATACGACGGTCGGACCGTGCTGACGAATCTCACAGGCAGCGGCACTTTCGGCACCGTGCTGAGTCGCAATCTCTTCGTCCTCACCGGTGCAGGCAAAGGTGGTAGCCTCTACGACTACACGTGGGTGCTCACCGTGTTTCCAGACATGGCCACCGCTTTGGCTTCACCGACAAACGCCTCCTCTTCCATCGTGCTTGAGGTCACAGACATACTAACGGATTGCAATCTGGTAAGTAAACTGCATGTGTGACATCGTGAATGACTGGACATTGTGAGCTGCCCCACAGTCGCCTGCTGGAGAGTCATGTGCCAAGCCTTCATCTAGTCAAACAGACTGTGCCTCATTTCAATGTACTAATAATAGTTTCTTTTTTCTTATATATCGCCGTAAGAGAATCCTATCTCTTTCCATGCGCTACACAAATCGCTGCAACCTAAGAAACAAAAAGACAGGTTAACTTGGTAGCTGAGAAGGCTGAGCTGAACAGATGCATCTTTAGCCGACATTTAAATGACACACACTCGGTGTCGGAAGTGGTGACAGAAGCCGGATGCAAGTTCCCGACTGTTGATGCGTGCAAACTGAAGGCACTATCACCAAGAGATTTCAATTTATTTCGAGGAGTAGTGGCAACACGAGGACTGGAAGCAGCAGAGCATATGATGTGCAAGCCTGCTGGAGGAGCAAGGAGGTGGGATAGCTGCCAAGCTGGTTCGGTCCAGCGGTTAAGGCGCTCGCCCCGACCAAGGTCTAGCCGAGGTCGTGGGCTCGAGCCCCGTGGCATGTGTGAAGCGCCTGAATGGAGATTAAGTTCTCTCGGGGCACCATACAAATGAATTATATACAGTTAGGCTGATGGAAACGACCCATGAGCAAGAAAGAGGATCGGGAAGTTGATTCGATGCTTGAACCGGTGAAGCTCAGACAGAAGTGGTTCGATATGGCAGTTATGCCTTTAACGAAAGACCAGCTGAGCTGCCAAGCTTTACACCAATTGTAGCCGATTAATGGTGTTCGCCGGGAGTCCTGAATAATGAGAGAGTTGCTGTAATGTAGACACGATTTCCCCAAGCGCTTGAACTAGTTTGGCTGTCATATTCAAGTCTACGAATGCCTCGATTTTGGCAATTTTCTTCGGGTGAAAATACACCGACTTAATAGTCGAGGCAATGTGCTCATCTGATGACAGGTCGTTTTGGAATAGCAAGCCCAGACTTCAGGCAGAAGTCACGAGAGCGATGCTAAATGAAATAATCGTTACAGTGGGGTCTTCTAACTCGATAGTAACATGAGGTTTGGCCATAACTATTTGGATGGTTTTATCGTCGTTTAACTTGAGGAAATTAGTGGCGATTGTGGTTTGAATGCTGTCGATGTAGGCTGCCAGGAGTCAGGCTAAGACCTAAAGCTAAGGATCAGTGGAATCTCGGTGTCCTTGGCCTTTAATTAAAGCCGATATTTATGTGTCGTTAACATCGGCCTTAGTGGCAGAGTTTATGTCGTAAAAATAGGGAATCTAAGACCAGAGCCTGTGGTTTATCCCATAGTTTGTGCTACCCGGATGACGGACAGCCATTCTCATTGCCACTATTCATCTCTCTGTCGCACTGAGGTATGACCTAACCCAGTTTAGCACTGTGCTAATGAAAAGATCTGGTGGTCAATTTTATCAAAAGCTCCTCTTGTTTCAGCACTTCATTTATTAGCCTGAACCAGGCATTTGATATCCCTTGCCATAGGCTATTCAAGTCCGTTGGAACGTTAGGCTATGGTACTTCAACCGTTGCTTCCCAGTCCTGCTACTGATGGGGTATCAAAAGTGGCTTTGTAGTATGCCATAGTGGCTGAGGTCATCAGTGCACTGAAATGCTGAGAAGATGGATTGAGGCATGCATGAGCAGCTTATTTTTGTAAGAATGTATGTATGTGCATGCGTGCTTGTGTGTGTGTGTGTGTGTGTGTGTGTGTGTGTGTGTGTGTGTGTGTGTGTGTGTGTGTGTGTGTGTGTGTGTGTGTGTGTGTGTGTGTGTGTGTGTGTGTGCATGCATTCGTGTGTGCGCGTGTATGTACACACACGTGCACGTTTGTTATAGTCTTGTTTGCTCTGACTACTCCCAGCATATAAAGCAGCTCAAGCAGAAGCAGCTTTCTGATGTACCTGCTCATTTATTGGCAGCAGACCTGTTAGCCAAGTGGTCGATCTGCCTCATACCTAGCCTAGTGTTAGTGTTTCATCGTACGTTTGTGCAGTCAGCATTCTGCAGACGTGAGAGGGGTCATATCGCGGATTCCAAGCAGCTTGATATAAGCCTAGTCTCGGTTGAGCAAGAGCTTGGTTATCGAAATAATAGATATAAATATAAATTTAATTCATTTGTATAGCACCCTTAAGAGAACTTAATCTTGGCCTAGAAGCTTTGTGTATCCCGCAGGGCTCGAACCTTGGGACCTTGGTCTTCAAAAGCGAGCACCTAACCCCTGGGTCAAGCCAGAGGCAATGCAATGCATGCCACTTTCTCCTACGCACTCCAGGTAGCTCGAAGCTTGCACTGCGATCCGCCTTCCGAGACTGGCACTGTAGAGAGAGCTACACGCCTCCGGCGCTGTGGAGCTTTTTGGCTTTTTGACATTTGCCACTGCGAATGTAATGTATCTCCTTCTGTATCTCCGCAAAGTCATAAAGACCATGTGGGTGTTACGCAGGAGAGTTTTGTATAGCGCACTCGCAGCCTAAGCGGCTTTCGGTACGCATTCGGTAGCCAACAGACTTCGTCTCACGCAACAAAGAGAAAGTGGGAAGCATAGCAGAGTTAGGAGAGCAGTTGAGGTAGTGAGTAGCATAGAAGTAGCAGTTCAGGACCGCTGAAAAAGATGTGCCATAATCGGCAGTTGGAGAGTAGATGTCGTTGCGTTAGAATTGTGGAAGCGAGTTCCACAGTCTAGGACCTGCAGAGCTAAAGCTTCTGTCGCCAACTGTCTTTAAGCGGAGGAATGGGACAGCTAATTTATTGTCCACACAGGACCTGAGGGCGCGAACAGGCTGAAACTGATGCAGCAGTTCAGCTAGGTACGAAGGAGCCAAGCCGTGGCGGGCCTTGTGGGTCATCGTAAGAACTTTGCTCTGTATCCTTTGCTCAACCGGCAACCATCCTAGCTCTTTCAGCAAAGGTGACACGTGCTCAAACCGCTGGGACTTGAAGACCAGCCTTGCAGCCATATTCATAGTCCGCTGTAGTGGCATAGAAACTAGATGGGTAAAACAGCGAGTAAAAACTCAAACTAAAGGGCACCTCATTGAACAGCCTCAATTATATGGTGGCAGACAAGTCTCAGCAGCTGCCATCTGCTTTCAGCCTCGCTGAAAGATTGCCTGCTGCAAGACTCAACCCCCTCGTGGATTAATGATAATAATAATAATGCACTTGATAAAGCTCCCTCGGAGAACTCAATCTCTTTCTAGGCGCTTTACATTTGCTGATTGTGAAGTGGCTGAGACCATGTTACCCTCTCTTCTCCTCAACCCTCCCCCCCTAAGAGGGTGGCATGGTCTCATCCAACGGACGGCTCATACCTAGTGTAGTCTGCTCTGCTGCCGGTGACGGCTGCAACGGTGGCGGCAGCAGTCGTGACCTAAGCACGTGAAGCCGAGTCGAATGGCCTTGTCTTTGAAGGATCACGTGTACGTCTACGACAATGCGACCAGCTTTGTCCAAATGCTGACGTCACCGTCTGACGACTTTGCCAGCAGCACCTACCTCACCAGTGTGTGCGGGGACGGTCGGCAGGCTATGCAGCGCATCGTATCAAGGACGGGCTTCCTTGGCATCTACTACCGCCAGCCACTGGTTGCCCTCTCCGGCTCTGTGTGTGAGTGACTCACTCTCCCATCGCGTGTTTGGCCCAAGCAAAACGCGCTGCTGCCTCCAGCTTAGAGGCGCCGTGCTGAGCATGCCTGTGCTGAGCTGCCTGCCAAGGGTGGGGCGTGGCTCCTGTTTGTGTTACCACCATCGTTGCCGAGCAGTTCGTGAGAGCCTTGTTTCACGAAGGACTGCCTGCCCCCCAAACTCGATAGCTAACATTGTGGGAGGGCCCCTTCCGGATCGGCTCATTAGGAGTGTGTAATCGTCACGTGCTCCAGTGTATCGGCAAAGTATTAGGGTCACGTTCTTCGTCTCGGTCTAGAAACTCTTCTGCAAGGGGCCAAACCTTGACCTGTCAACTGACTGATAAAAAAAAGGTGTCACAGTCACTCTAGTCATGGTTGAAGGCACTCAGCCAGCGTGCCTTGTGGACTTGGGTGCGCTCAGAGCACTTCCTGCTGCTCGCTGTGCCGTTTGCAGGGCGCCGGCTCTACGCTCGCTACACGGTCCTGCCTGTGCCGTCAGCCGAGACGGCTGGGCCACCTGCGCTGTCACTGGCACAGTCGGCGGTGACGTGCGATGACGGCGAGACCGTCTACATCGTGGGTGCTCTGCCGGCTGCAGTCGCTGCTGCTGATGACCCATCACTCACGTACTTCCTCTGGCGGTACAACGTCAGCGCGAGCTTATGGCGTCCACTTGGCGGTCATGGCAACCAGACAGGCACGAGGTGCGAACACTCGCGCTGGCTCGGCATCTGTTGGTGCATGGCTAGTCACTGTGCCGCCTACGTTTGCCCTATGTGTGCCGGTAGCCGATAGGGCAGGGCCATCGGCCGGAAAGTGCAGCACTGGCAGCAAAGGCAGTTGTGGGTCAGGGTGACTTACCGCTGGGCACCACTGTGTTTGTATGTGGAGAGCCGTGATGGCACGCACTAGGTAAGGCAGTTGCTTTTCACGACCTTGGTCTTGAGGTCGTGGGTCCGAATCCTGCGGTGGGCGATCCTTTATTGCCCGCTGCAATCGGTGGTGAGAGCTTTTAAGGCTCTTTCGTTGCTATACAATGAGAGGCTCTTAAATTAGCTAGTATTATTTATTTATTATTTCATTATTCGTAACCCTTTTCGAACCGGGTGAAAGCATGGTTCAGTTGTTTCTGTCGCCTGCCTGAGCCACTGCCTTCGTGTACCAAGCGGTTTTAGCAGGCAGCTGTGCGTCATGCGGGTGCTTAGGTGGTCTGCTTGTGCAACCAAGTCCGATAAGACTCTTTCCGAAGATTTTGAGTCTCACTTTAAAGTGCATTGACTGCCAACAAGCATGAAGGTGACACTAAGAGAAAATAAAGTGTGTGTGTGTGTGTGTTTTTGTGTTTGTGTTAGTGCCCGTGTGTCTATGTTTGCATATGTGCAGGTTTGTGTATTGTGTGTGTGTGTGTGTGTGTGTGTGTGTGTGTGTGTGTGTGTGTGTGTGTGTGTGTGTGTGTGTGTGTGTGTGTGTGTGTGTGTGTCTATAATAATAATGCACTTGATAAAGCGCCCTCGGAGAACTCAATCTCTTTCTAGGCGCTTTACATTTGCTGCAAACAGAAACGCGATTGAATGGTGAGGAATATCATGCTTGATAAACAACATGAATAACATGGTTAGGGGGTGACATGCACAGGGTCAGCAGGCAAATGTGGTTAGTGGCAGCAAGCACAGTGTCAGCACACATAAGCACATCAAGGACGAATCACAGGGACCCACTAAATGCTGTCCTAAATAGGTGTGTTATGGCGGTTCATCCGCCAGCCGTAAAGCAACTCGATATGTTGATCTCGTTGGACATTAGCAACAGTAGCCTTTGCCACGTTAGTGAAGAGCTAGCCTCATTGAAGTCACTGCAGGTCCTGGTGGCCAAGAATAATGCTGTGTTTATGTGTGTGTGCTCGCAGGTTAATGTGTATAATTAATTGAAGGTTCTTAAAGCTATAGAGAATCATGAATAATAGTCTCATATACTCCCTAACGGATGAGACCGGCAAGGCTCTGTTGTGTTTACAAGATGGATAAAGACTGCACCACATACAAATCGGTATCTTCTCATGTAATAGGCTAGATTTGTTAGATATTTAGTCTTATTATTTAGAACTTAAAATGGCTGTTCAAAGGTTGGCCACGGCTTTCCTTCAGCTTGAGCTCCGGACGCTACAGCCCGTTTAGTTCCATGTAGCCGGAAGTGACGATTGGCAGTTTTCGTGTGAACCAGCTGAGTTGATGTATTGGAAAGCTGCCAGAGTGTGCATGGCCGACCGGAAGGCATGCTTCGCCTGGATTTTGTAGGCAAAATAGAATCTAAATGGAATCAGCCCGTGATTCTTTTCGGGCTGGTCCCCCTATTGTGAAGCTGCGAGTTTCACAGCAATGAATCGGGAACTAAAATGAGCAAAACAAGCAAAATATAGGCGTAACCATTGCAGACAACAACGAGAAACATACATCAAAGGAAGCCTCTCTGTGCCACACTGCCGAAACTTAGCAGAAACGTGACATATGACAAACTCTACAACAAGAAGAGAGTGCAGAAGTCCAGGAGCTTCATGCTGTTAATATCACTGAAAGCTTAACTTATGTCAAAGCTAAAAGCAGAACGAGACTTGAGGTAAAATTTGAGCACTTCACGACCCAGATCGTGGTATGGAGTCATTACCCGACAGTAGGCCGGCTCACCTGCCAAGTTAGTGAAGAAACCTTGAAGATGATACGCTACTTGACTGGGAGCTACTTAACGGGGAGACATATGTATGTGAACCCTCAACAGTAAGTCGTTTTTGTGGTAGTTGAACCGATGGCCTCTGTATTCAGAGGCAAGGAATGGTTCTCCCTCTTGAGTGGCATGTTTTCTTGTTTTTGCTGATGCAGATTGTGTTGGGTTATTTTTAATTCTTTTTGTTTTTGCCTACATTTAATTTGCCTTACTTGCATATGTCGTGTATGATTGCCTTTTGGTCCTGCATATTTTCAATGCATGCCGTGCAAATAGAAAGGTAAACTAAGTGATACTCGGAAGCTGATTGAATGGCCTTGCGTATGTAGCAGCAGAAGAACCTGCATGTATCTCAGCATGTAGCTCCACAAATCAGCAAAGGTTAAAGAGGTCGTGCGGGTGGAGAGTTGTCTCAGCTGCTCTGATTGTATCGCCACGTCATCACCCTCTTGCTGCACACCCTCTGGCTAGTGGAGGTTGGCCGAGCATCCTGCACTCTGCAGAGAGAGAGAGAGAGAGAGAGAGAGAGAGAGAGAGAGAGAGAGAGAGAGAGAGAGAGAGACAGACAGACAGACAGACAGACAGACAGACAGAGAGACAGAGAGAGACACAGACACAGAGAAACACAGACAGAGGGAGAGACAGAGAGAGAGGCAGAGAGAGAGAGAGACAGACAGACAGAGAGCTGGCTAGAGTCTCTTGGCAACATGGCTGCGTCGTCATCACGCTCGTGCAGCCTTGAGATTGGGCGGTGCTTGCTCAGTGTCCCGGCTCCGGTGTCGCTGCAGATACTACCACCGCGCTGCCGCCTGCATTGGTGACAGGATATACATGCACGGAGGTCTAAGGAGCTCTTCTTTGCCAGGAGGCGGAGCGTTCTCGAATGAGAGCGTGACTGCAGCTGCTGCCCATGACGTGCTGGCATATGACGTCAGCACGGGCAAGTGGCATTTGGTGGTGAGTGCCTCGAGGGTTGCGCTGTCAAAGCCGCTATAGCCCGCTACTACGTCACCACCTGGCTCCTGGCTGATCATTAAATTCCTGCCGCCTTCTCTCTCTCTCTCTCTCTCTCTCTCTCTCTCTCTCTCTCTCTCTCTCTCTCTCTCTCTCTCTCTCTCTCTCTCTCTCTCTCTCTCTCTCTCTCTCCCTCTCTCTCTCTCTCTCTCCCTCACTCCCTCATTCCTTCCCTCCCTCCTTTTCTCCCTCCCACCCACTCTCACTCACTCTTTCTCTCTCGCTCTCTCTCTCTCTCTCTCTCTCTCTCTCTCTCTCTCTCTCTCTCTCTCTCTCTCTCTCTCTCTCTCTCTCTCTCTCTCTCTCTCTCACTCCCCACTTGCTGTCTGTTTCGGTCAGTCTGTCTCTCGGCATGTGCACGTAGGTTTGCGTGTGCATATGTGTGTCTCGTGTCCATTATTTCGGTCTCTTTCATGTCGATATATACTTTGGCACTCTCTACCTACTGTCTATAGATAGATAGATAGATAGATAGATAGATAGATAGATAGATAGATAGATAGATAGATAGATAGATAGATAGGTAGATAGAGCCAAAGTAAATCTCGACACGAAAGAGACAAAAAAAGGATTTGGTTAAAAGGTGCAAATGTGGTAGTGTGTGTTTGCACGCACATATATATGTGTGTGCACATATATATCCATCAGTCTATCCATCCATTTGTCTCGTTATGCATGACGTGCCTAAAATAAAACGCAGTAATCTTAGGGGGATATGCAGATATTAATTGATGCTATTGCAGGCCGCGCCCGGAGCTCCAGCTGTGGCCGGACACTCAATGACGGCCATCTCGGGCAGCCGGCTGCTCATCGTCGGAGGCTACAACCCGGGGGCCTCGTGGAATCCGGACGTCTATGTCTTAACTCCGTCTTCATCGGCTGATGCTGCATTGCCGATCGGCATGACCGTCGCCCGACAGCAAACGCTCGGCTCGGCACCTTTCTGTAAGCACACTCATGCACTGGCTGCCGGCACCGAAGCCAGGGGGCTGCCATGGCAGCAGCTGCTGCAGCTGCACTCTGGTAGTCGTCCTATCAGCTATGCAGGTCTTCGTCAGGCTGCCAGGTGTCCGAGGGAGTAGGGGGGTGGGGTAGGAGGAGGAGTTAGCAAAGGGGAGGGAGGTATGGCAGTAAGGAGACTTGCAGCTGACTAGTCATGTCTGTGCTACGTGGCGTGGTTCTCTCGAATAAGAATAATAATGCACTTGATAAAGCGCCCTCAGAAAACTTAATCTTTTTCTAGGCGCTTTACATTTGCTGCAAAGGGAAACGCGATTGAATGATTGGTAATATCATGCTTGATGAACAACATGAATAAAATGGTTAGGGGTGACATGCACAGGGTCAGCATGCAAGTGTGGTTAGTGGCAGCATTCACAGTGTCAGCACGCATAAGCACATAAAGGACGAATCATAGGGACCCACTACATGCTGTCCTAAATAGGTGTTTTTAAGTTCTTTTTAAATGCGGTCAAGTCAGGGGATGTTCTGGCGCAAGTCGGGAGTGAGTTCCAGGCTTTGGGAGCATACGAACTAAATGCACGGTCACCAAAGGATTTGAGGTTTGTACGAGGTATTGGTAGACTGTTGGATTCCAAAAAGCAGATGGTACGTTGCTTGGCCTGGTAGGATAGTAGATCTTAGAGATAGGCTGGAGCCAAAGAATGAAGTGATCTAAAAGTGAGCGACAAAACCTTGAAGTCGATCAGTTGCTTGACTGGTGGCCAGTGCAGGTCGGCGAGAAGTGGTGTGATGTGGCAACTGCGACGATCACAACAGACAAGCCTCTACCGCTGGTCACGGCGAGGGCAAGGATGTCGACGTCAGCTGCTTGCGAAAATATGTGATCACCACCCAGACTCTGATGAGGTTGACTGAATTCGTTGATGCTCCACGTGGTGAGATCTGGGGGTGTAATGGCAAAAAGTAATCGAAGGCAGTCAAGGCTTGGTTGCTTGCCTTAACGATATGGCACTCACAACTTTGCGGCCAAGGTCGTGGATTCGAATGCTACAACAAGCGTATCTTTATTGCTCTCTCTAAGAGTGTCATCATTGCCGCTGAGGCCTGTCTGACGCTATAAAGAATGCTATTGAATCGGCAGTCCTTTAATTTTACTTAAAACGTGACCTTGGATGCAGGGGAAAGAGATCGCTGTTGCTGCTGGAGCTGACCGTACTCGGGCATTGACATAAGCTCCATTATATGTCTGCCTGGCCAAGATTGGTGCTTCGTATTAAAATGCACTATTTTTAGCACATGATATGACTTTACAGCAATTTTCCTCGACGTCATTATGTGGAGACATTCGAGCTTGTATGAGCATAGTGAATGCAGCTGTGCTGTCTCCTGATCTGATCAAGATCTGAATTTAGTTATGGGCACAGAGACCTACAGTGAAAGTATTTCAAATAGGTAAGACATAGCAAGTGAATGAATGGAGCCACAAGTGAGTGAAAGGACCTTAAGGTCAATCAATATGCTGCTTGATGGGGGGCAGCACATGTGGCAACATTTAAAGAAACTGGAAGGACTGCCTAAGTCGGAAGCAAAGAAGAAGATTTTGCCCATTCGCCTGACTTGATGGAGCAAATTTTAAAGTAGAGAATGAACAGGGCAAATTTTTGTCGTCGTCAAACATTTGATTGAAAGAAAAAAAAGGAGATGCTGGAGGTAATGGGAGGAAATTGGATGAGCAGGTGGAGGAGCGGGTTGGAGAGAGAAGTGTATCTCCCTGTGTGTGCTCGCCCAGCTGCTCGTAGCCTCTGCACCTGGCTTCGTCTGTACATTAACGAATTGCCAGGCAGTTTCTCTACCGATGAGCTTGTATGACACACACCTCCCCCACGGCAATATCTGGCCTGGGAATGATAGCCTTCGAACGACCAGGTCGGCAAAACAAAAGAAATAAAAGTGGGTTCACCTGATCGAAAAGCAGGTCTGGAAATCCGTTGAAGTCTATCGTGGTCTTAGCCGTGGATGAAGTGAGATAAATTATAAACGACTGTGAATAAGCATGGCCGTTGCAGCTGCCGGTGGATCTGAATGGGCTCTAATGAAGGGCACGGCTCATTGATATTGGAAGTGGAACTAGGGGCTTCCAACGCTGAAGGTAGACATCCTGTATATGGTCGTCCACCTAAGCATGGGTAAGCAACTTAAAGAAGATACAAAGTATACACAAGGTACCATATGATAATATATATATGAATAATAAAGGGAAAATAGTAAATCATAAAGGGAAAGCAGTTTTCTAGCAAATAGCACGACTAAACATTGCACTCAGCCTTAAAGATGATACCATTGCTGCCTTCCTTTGTGGCAGCAGTCGAACTTTTTCTCGTCAAAAATATCGACTGCTGAAGCTCAGTGTATTCGGACCTTTTTAGCCAATTTGTCAGCCCTTCTTAAGTTTGACAAAAGCTCATCGTGTGTTGCTCTCTCGTGGAGAGCACCAATAGTGGATGCTTGCGTTGAGACAATCTTAATATAAAAATAATACATTTGTATAGTGCCCTGAGAGGACTTAATCTCTGTCTAGGCACTTGTACGTATGCTGCTGTAAAGAAAGCATGATCCAATGACTAGTGGTAGCATGTACAATGTTCTCATCTCTCCTAGTGCACCACAATAAGCCTCTGAGGGTTCAGCATTCAGTGCTACATTAATCCAATTAACGGCTCGGCAACACTTTATTTTTATAATTCCAAGCAGCGAATCTGTGCAGTAACGTTGAAATCTTAAGGCATGCAGGGCCGGGTTGTCGGGGAAACCAGATCCTCAAAGCAGCATCAACGCCGATAGCTCAGCTCTCTGCGTGCTCGACGGGAAGCAGTGAGCCTGCCCACGCAGGGATGAGTGTGGGCACGCGCGTGCACGCACCGCTGCTGCCCTGGACGGCCACCGAGGTGGCCACCTACCGCCGGGCCGAAGCCAGAGCCAGAAGATGTCTGCACGGAGTCAGTGTAGTGCAAAGCTCTGGTGTAGCAAGATGCAGCAATCGTGACGAGCCGCCCGAGGAGGTCGCCGCTGCAATGCAACCGCCACACTCCACTCTCGTGGCCACTTCTTCTTGGGGACACAGCCAACCTGTGTGGACCTAACCGCCCGTTTGATGGACACGTATCAAGTCACCCTCGCCACGCTCCTTGTCTGGTGGCAGGTTGAGCGCTATTGCGCAGCTGCCGATGACTGTGCGACCGTGCTGCTCGTTGGGACCGGCTGGCTGTCGGCGCGCCTGGCTTTTGGCAGCATCTTGCGCACTTGTACTTACAGCCATCGCCTTCCACACCGCTGTCTTCCACGCGGCCAGTGGCAACCTGTATGTGCACGGCGGCTTCCAGTACAACGCCTACAGCTCGTCTCGCAACTACTTCTCGGGCCTTGTGGGTGTCTCGTCCTCCGTGTACGTCTTGCGCACCAGCTCGTGGCACTGGGATCTGCTGCCGCCGGCGCCGAGCGCTGCTGATGGAGCTGGCAGCGGGCCGCAGCTCCTGGTGAGTTCGGAGCAGCCAACGCGACCGTTCTGTTATTATGCCATCCGGTGGCCATCTTATCCTCCAGCGCCTGCACAGCTGCTGCTGCTGCTTCCTGCTGGCTGGAGTCGGAACTAGTGGGGCGGGCAGCGTGCGCACCTGCTGTTGCTGCTGCTCGCCTGCTTCAAAGCGTGCAGCAGCTCGTTGGGCAGCTGCTGCATGCTTTGAAGCAGCTGCTCAAGTGGCACGTGCGGCCGGCCCGCCAGCTGCTACCTCGTCAGCAGCGAAAGAGCTCGGTGCTCGCGTGGGCCATAAACGAGCATGTTTCTTGTGCTGCCGATCGGGTCCTGCTCTGGCTCCTGCGCTGACGGTAGTTAGCGGTCGATGCTGCTTGACCACCGGTCGTGGACAATTGTCACCTATAGGACTCGTGGGAGGGAGAGAAAGAGAGACAGAGAGAGAGAGAGAGAGAAAGAGGGAGAGAGAGACAGAGAGAGAGACAGACAGACAGACAGAGACAGACAGACAGAGACAAGAGAGAGACAGACACTGACGAGAGACAGACAGATAGAGACAGAGAGACAGAGACAGAGACAGACAGATAGAGACAGACAGATAGAGACAGGGAGAGGACGAGGTAGACACAGGCAGACGGGAGCTCGTGTTCGTCAAATTCGGCTCACCGACCATGGCCGGCCTAGTCCTTCTCTCCTGGCGGTCACCTGGCTCCCACCAAGCCTGGCTCGTAAACCCTAAATAAGCCCTCCTCCCACAGTGGCTTGTAAAAAAAATCAACTAGTTCCTTAGTTCTGTCTGGCTTGATTATTGTAATTCCCTTTTGGCTGGGCTTCCAAAGAAAGCTATTAGGCCACTACAGCAGACTATGAATATGGCTGCAAGGCTAACCTTCAAGTCCCAGAAGTTTGAGCGTGTGTCTTCTTTGCTAAAAGAGCTAAGATGGATGCCGGTTGAGCAACGGATTCAGAGCAAGGTTGTTACGCTGACCCACAAGGCCCGCCACGGCTTGGCTCCTTCGTACCTAGCTGAACTGCTGCATCAGTTTCAGCCTGTTCGCGCCCTTGGGTCCTGTGTGGACAATAAATTAGCTTGTTCCATTCCTCCGCTTAAAGACTGTTAGTGACAGAAGCTTTACCTCTGCAGGTCCTAGACTGTGGAACTTGCTTCCACAATTCTTACGCAACGACAACTACTCTCCTGCTGCCGACTATGGCTCATCTTTTTCAGTGGTCCTGAGCTGCTACTGCCATGCTACTCACTACCTCAACCTCTCTCCTGACTCTGCTATGCTTCCCACTCTCTCTGTGTTTCGTGAGATGAAGTATGTTGGTTACCGAATGCGTACCGAAAGCCACTTAGGCTGTGAGTGTGCTATACAAAACTCTCCTGCATAACACTCACATGGTATTTATGACTTTGTGGATTTACAGATGGAGATACATTACCAAAGTGGCCGTCAGGGCATTAGGCCTACATTTCACTAATGCCCCTGACAAGAGTCAGGGTACCAATGCGATAGCTGTAGCTTCTTCCAGGTTATGGGAGGGTTTTTTATGACACCAGGCACACTAAAGTTACGCAAAGCATGAGGGGGGAATATTCACTGATAACCCAAAAACAAACACATGTGCTGTTGGTGTGTATACTTTTAGTGTAACGTCTTTATATCACGATCTTTATGACAGTCCTTGTCTGGCCTGGAATAGTGGCTGCCCGCATCTGCGTTGTCTCGCCTGCTGTGGCACATTTTGAACAGCCAGAGTTTTACTGAAAAGGTCTGCTACTGGGGTCGGGTCGGTCTACACCCGGCTTCTGCTGCCTACCGATATTGCTGTAATAGAGTAGATGTATTGAGTTCAAATCAGGCGGCTGGCTTAGTCACTGCACCATCACCTAACAAGGATCCCTCGAAGGCTACTCTACTCAAGTCATTGTTGGTCGAGAAAAGTGGATTGTGTGGCTCAAATACTTCGCTTTGAGGTCGGCACGTTTGGAGGGCTTTCCGAGTGGCCCATTGAAGCAGTTCAGCAGCCATTGGTAACGCCAAAGCGTACAGTTGCCGCGATTTGATATGCCGGTGACTATAGGAACGGAGTCGCATAACCCTCCACTTGCAAGCACTCTAGGCTAGCCAAATGCCATTATCGAGTGGGAGTTGCTGTGAAGTTGGGCCGAAACAAGAACATCGACCACCCACCCACCCACCCACCCACCTACCTAGCTGGGAAGAAGCTATTGTAGGCTTGAAAGGCCGACACGAGAGAAAAAGCATACACGCAAGCAAGGGAGCTTGTCCTTTCGTCGAGCGAGTGGTCGTCCGATGGTTCATTTGTTTCTCGGGCTTCTTGACACTTGAATGGTAAATTACCTATAATTCATTTGTATAATGCCCTTAGAGAACGTAATCTTTATTCAGGAGGCCACGAAAATCCCACGGGGCTCGAGCCCACCCTGACCTCGGTCATCGAATGCTTTCACCTTAACCTTGGTCGAGATGAGCCACTTAACTACTGGGCCAAACCAGCGCAACGCCAGTGGCTGAAAATCTGGCCAAGAGCCATGTAGCCGCTCTGATGCTGCGATCGATGCGTTTGGTTTCTGCCTGCACCCGGGCTGCTCTCCTGGCTTCTTTTGCATTCCTCTGTGCGACTCTGACACCACTGCTCGAGCCACCCAGTGGGCCGTGAAGCAGCTGTGACAAAGAATTCGCCAGCGTTGATGCGCCTAGAAAAGGCTGCCCGGCATACCCTCTGTGGAGCGATCAGTGAGCTGTCTCACCCTGCGGTCTGTGTTTCTATCTATGACTGATTTACACGCTTCTTTTCCAGGGTGCGTAAAGGCCCTGGACTTATTTCTCTTAGCGAGTTCTTCAGTGGGCGATCCTTTATTGAACACTCTGAACTGTGGTGATAGTTGTGAAGGGTCATCGACTGCTATATCAATCAAGCCGTTGAATTAGATACTTTGTTTTAGGAAGTTATGCAAATATTTTTATTTATATCGTCCCTATCATCATAATTGCTGTTTGCAGCCGTTTAGCCGCTACCTGCACACGGCCATCGATGTCAATGGCCGTTACATGCTCGTGCTTGGTGGCATGGCCAACAGTACCACGTACGTGCCGAACGCTACACTGTACGACTACGAATGCAACACGTGGATGCTTTTCAACTCGTCAGGTGAATGCCGAGACTCTCGCCTCGATCGCCACTGCGACCCTGGCTGATCGCTCCTCCTCTCCCCCCCCCCCCCCGATGCCCACCCTCCCACACCCCAGAGCCCCAGCTCCCTGAGCCCCCCCCCCGGCTGAGGCATCGAGATAATTTCTCAGGTGCTGCTAAGCGATACAGCTGGTGCAAAACTCTGCAGCAGCTAGGCTTGTCTGTCGTGAGTGTCGCAGTTGCCACATCACACCACTTCTCGCCGACCTGCACTGGCTACCAGTCAAGCAACGCATCGACTTCAAGGTTTTGTTGCTCACTTTTTGGTCACTTCATTCTTTGGCTCCAGCCTATCTCTCAGATCCACTCCCCCAACAGGCCAAGCACCGTACCACCTGCTTTTCGGAATCAAACAGTTTACTAATACCTCGTACAAACCTCAAATCCTTTGGTGACCGTGCATTTAGTTCGTATGCTCCCAAAGCGTGGAACTCACTCCCGACTTGCATCACAACATCCCTTGACTTGACCACATTTAAAGTGAACTTACAAATGCACCTATTTATGACAGCATTTAATGGGTCCCTATGATTCGTCCTTTATGTGCTTGTGTGTGCTGACGCTTTGCATGCTGCCACTAACCACACTTGCAGGCTTACCCTGCGCATATCACCTCTAACCATTTAATTCACGTTGTTTATCAAGCATGATATTACTTGCCATTCAATTGTGTTTCCCTTTGCAGCAAATGTAAAGCACCTAGAAAGTGATTAAGTTCTCTGAGGGTGCTTTATCAAGTGTGTTATTATTATTATCGTGCCGATGCGCCGTCGGTCGTCCGTGCTCACGCTCGCGCGTGACTCGGTGATCCGGCTGAGGCAAGGGGCGGGTCCAAGCCGGAAATTGCTCTGAGGCCATTGTGTAGCATGCAGAGGCACTTGATAGCTCGGCCAGCCAGAAATAGTGTCTCTGGGGGATGGGGGGGGGGGGTTGTTTGCATCCCGACGTCGCGATGTTCATGTATCTAGTATTTTTAGTCTCCACCGTAGGTAGGGCCTTCAGTGGGGATGGTCAGGTTAGCTCAGATGTGTGCATGTCAGTTGTTGTGAAAATCAGATGGCAGGCGGTAGAGAGGTAGGGCGGATGGTGTTGCTGCACTGGATCGGCAGCTGCCTCTACCAGCAATTCGTTGCATTGCAGCCCTGGTGATCTCGGGGCTCTTTTCCTTGCATGCTGCACAAGTCCCATGTTAATTAAGAGTAAGAAGTGGGGGCTTGGGAAGTCATCTCCCCAAAGCTGGGGTTTTATCCAACCAGATAAATCATTCTCATAACGATCATTCTCATATCATTCATTAATAGTAAATTCAATAATCATTCTCGAAACGATAGCCGATGGGCCCGTCGCTGAGAAAATTGGTACAAGCGGCAACATGGCGACGTGGACTGTCGTTTAATGTAGCAACGACTGCGATGTTGACCTTGCCATTTACGTATCCTTCGACTTGTAATAGCCAGGTGCTCGGTGGCAGCCCATTTAGGACATCTAAATGCTATCAGCTTGCAAGCACGCTTGCTGGCAGAGGCCAAGTGACACGTGAGTCATTTTCAGCTGCCCGTGACAGTCTTAATTCTCATTTGTAGACAATGACAGCATCGTTCCAGCAATCCGGCAAGGCGCTGTGGTGCACCGTGGCAACAGCATTGCTATAATCACAACAGCTGACCAGCCTGCAATCACTGGCTGTCTGCAGTCAGTGTGAGTGTCGTCTCTTTATTGGTAGCTGGCCTTGTTTTATCGGAGTTATCGGCACATTTTGTCCGACTAGCTGCCGCCCTGGCCCCCGACCACCACCAAGTACGAGGTGACAAGATCACATCCAGCCTCCAGTAGTTGTGCCGAATCTATCGAGGTCATTTGTTTGCTGTCTGCTTAGTCCTGATAGCTGCCTGCATGTTTGTGCTCCACGATCGACAGACACTCTGCCAGTTGCTGGAAGAGTCGAGGCCACTCACTTGATTGCAAGTGAAGGCAGATTCTTTTCAGTACACGACACTGCTAAGCCAATCATGGTGTGTAGGGTAGCAGGTGGGTTGCAGCATCGACGGCTGTAGGAAGAATGCTGCCGACGATACGTTCGTCCTCTCCATCAGTAATTCCTTCTGCCTTAAAGACTAACATACCATCTGCCCAGCTGGTAGCTCCTCTGCTGATCGTGCAATGTCGGCCATCTTCTGGTGCACAATTGATGAACGACAACCTCATTTCACAATCTGAGCTGGTATGAAAAGCCGAGTTGGAGTCTGGGAAGAGCTATCGATGACGTGAATAATGGAGAAACGTGTATCGGTAATGAATAGTTGCAAATGAGTTGTCGCCATCGCAAGTCACAGAAACTCGATGTCGTTGCTGCAAGAAGCTTTGCAGTTGGTACCCGTGGTCTGTGGCCCAAGGGTAGTGCCGAGCCATCTTTAGTTAATTCAACAAAAGACAATGTGCAGTTTGTCTGCAATGATCTAAGGGTGCAAGGTAGTTGATGAAACTGCAGCAGCTCAGCAGTGTGTGGATCGACCAAGTCAGTCACGGTCAATATGTGCTTGTTGACACCTGTCTGCAGTTTGAGCGTTAGCCACTGGTTTTTCAATAGTGGTGACACGTGGCAATACGTTGCACATCGGGATACATTCGCAGGGTATGGTTGGAGAGTAGGCCTTCATCGATGCTTCTTGGAAGCCCTTCTAAGGCACATGAGTACCTTAATTATTGAGCTACCGGTGGCACTATCCCAAAGCCTGTTTAGATCGATGTCTAGCTGGTGTGTGCTATAACGTATACTTATAAATAACTTTGATAGGCAAGATCAGACTGGCATGCTCTAGGAGCTACATCCTCTCGGAATGGTTTCATGTGAAACGTGCCGATGCTGTGTTCTTCATATCTCACTCCACTGCTCACTTTGTCTCTTAGGATACTCTTAATTGGTGGTATTTTGTACTGCATGTAACTCAGGGGGATAGGTACAGCAGCCTTGAAGCTGTAACTTGGGATGTCGTGGTGCCAAGTGGAGAAGTGGGTTCGGCCGTAAGATGTTCTTAATTTCAAGCTGAGGCTTCGGTGAAGATTTTCTTTTCTGAGGGGGCTTACATAGAGAATGGCAGGCTGCAACGCCCTCATGCTGAGCTGAAGTGGCATGCCACCGGCTATCGCTGACTTTTCAGGCAAAGTGAAGGTTCGGCTCCCTTGTACATATTCTAGGCTCTGCCACGGCCTACTTACTCCACGAGCTGCTTAGCAATAAGGATTTCGAGGATCGAAAAGTGAAAAGCAAGAAGCAAAAAAGGAAGTGAGCAAAATAAGAAAGAAAAAAAGTCGCGGAGCCACGTTTGTCTAAGCTCGGGGCTGTGTGTTTTCGTAGCCTTTGCATCGCAGGTCATCTGGGAGTTAACAACTTTTTTTTTTCCACTGAGGTTTGAATAGCAGCCTACTCGCTGAGCAACTCGTGTTCCCAATCCCCGGGAGCAAAGTGAAATATTTATAAACAAAAAATAGCTCTCTCTACGGTCTTGCTGCTCGCCGCTGTACTGCAGCGAGAGTCCGACTCGTCTCCGAGTCGCTGCTGCCAGCAGCTATTTCACTCGCTGAGTCTTTTTGTGACCAGAGTCTCGCACACCGGTCGCCGACGGAGCCTTCCCATGCCGGCATAGAGCGTTGCGTGCTGTACGTTTCAGATGTTCATTGAATGCAACTTCTGGCCCTCAGTCGACTCGAGATCGGCAGTGCACCACTCCAGCCTACCCGCCGTGCTCCGATCGTCCGAGCTGTCCTCTCTGTCATCAGCTGATGAACATAATGGATGCCATGCCTGTACGGTGGTCTCGTCCTCGCTCCAAACGAACGATGCCGCCGAACATCCTGCTCCTGGCGGCGGCGGAGGCGGCATCCTACCTCTACCCCGTGCAGCAGCCATGATCTGACTGCCGAACGTGCTTCCTGCTGCAGCCCATTGGCGACTTAGCGCCTATCCGCATGCGCGTCTCTTCGTGGTGCTAGCTCGATGGCGGCACCACGAATGACCGCCCAATCGGCCATTGGCCATGTCACCCCCCCCCCCTTGCCTCTCGGTGGCTGTTGCTGATGCTGCTGTTTGTCCTGCTGGCATGTCTGACTGCAGCTCGGTGGTATAGGGGCGTGCTTGCTTGCTTGCTTCGACAGCCTGCCTCGGTGCATGTGAGATAGATGGAAGCGGTGCATAATGGCAGCCACTGCTACATCTGGTGCACAGTTCGTCTTCTCCACGCCCGCCTGCCTCCACGCTCGCCCTGCACTGAGCTGCTGCTGCTGCCAACCGCCGCTGTGCTGCCGCCACTCTGCTCACCGCTGCTGCCGCTTGCTGCTGCTGCTGCACCCTCATCGCAAATGCTGCCATACCGCTCTTTTTGGCAGCGCCTTCGAGCAAGGGCAGGCCACTGCTCTTCGTGCCTGTGTAGTGTCACTGGGCCAGCGTGTCTGCCCGTGAGTGTGGCGCCGTTCGGCCTAGCTCCCGGGGAGGGTAGGAGAGGATGCTTAGTGACAGAGAGGTGGGAGTGATTCTTCCTGCCCATCCAGCAGCAGGAGCGCTCGATCGTCACTCCGCGTGCTTTCGTGATATTTGCAGGACTGCACCTGGAGCGATCGCTGCTCGTCAGCGAACAGGAGCGCCACCTCTGCCGGCACAGTGCTCACCTCCCTGTGCTTAAACGAGAACTGCCGCTTCGGCTCTTGCTTCGCCTGCGTCAACGGCTGCTCGTGGACTACGTCCAGCATCGAGCTGCTGAGTCAGTAATAGTGGCAGCCTGCCTGACTCCTTGCCTCACCTTCTGCATTTCTGCAATTCCCCTCTCTTCCCCTTGTCCTCCATCCTCATGTTTTCTTCATCTTCTTCTGCTCTCTGTCCGCCATCCTTGTGTGGCTCCTACCCATACTAATAGTCTCGCTAGCCCCACTCTCTCTCTCTATCTCAATTTCTGTCTCTCTGTCTCTCTCTCAATCTCTCTGTCTGTCTGTCTCTGTCTGTCTGTCTGTCTGTCTGTCTGTCTGTCTGTCTCTCTCTCTCTCTCTCTCTCTCTCTCTCTCTCTCTCTCTCTCTCTCTCTCTCTCTCTCTCTCTCTCTCTCTCTCTCTCTCTCTCTCTCTCTCTCTCTCTCTCTCTCTCTCTCTCTCTCTCTCTCTCTCTCTCTCTCTCTCTCTCTCTCTCTCTGTCTCTCTCTCTCTCTCTCTCTCTCTGTCTCTCTCTCTACAATATAATTCATTTGTATAGCCCCCCAAGAGAACTTAATCTCCATTCAGGCGCTTCACATATGCCTCGGGGCTCGAGCCCACAACCTCAGCCAGACCTTTGTCGTGGCGAGCACCTTAACCACTGGACCAGACCAGCTCTCTCTCTCTCTCTCTCTCTCTCTCTCTCTCTCTCTCTCTCTCTCTCTCTCTCTCTCTCTCTCTCTCTCTCTCTCGTCCTCGGCTTCCCACCCTCATCTTCCCATCCTCTTCTATCCAGCCCTCGCTTCTCTGTTGCTCCCTTCACTTCGACCCTCTTTGATATCCGGCTGTCTTCCTGCGAGGTCTGCTCCTCTGACTTTCCATCTCCCCGATCGCTTCTCGCCATCGTCTTCGACATCCTCCCCGTTTCTCGGTCTTCTTTGTTTACTCTTCTGCGTCGTGAGCTGTCGGAGCTGCCTCGCCTGCTGCGCCACCGCTGCACTGCGTCGGCTGTTCTCTCTCGTGCAGACGACACGCACGTCGTGATCAATGGCAAAGGCGGTTTTGGGGGCTCTTGCATCGCAAGCATCCTCCTCAGGCAAATTGCCCACGTCAGCAACATGACTGTGTACCAACCAGTCGATGGAGGACAGGATGCTTTGGGGGAGATGTCTGCTTGCCCTCCCACGTGCTCCGACTACTACAATGCCTTCAGCTGCCTGGGTGCCAGTGGCGTTGGAGAGGGCGGGCCGCCATTCGGTTGTGTCTGGAGCTTCGCCTCAAGGACGGTGAGAGCAGCTGCTGCTGCAGTGGCTTCTCCTTCAGTAGCAGCACCAGAGCCACGTTGCAATTAGCCTGCCACCGACGGCTGCAGCTAGATGGCATTTTTGGGCAAGACCCCTGCCTGTGCCAAGGTCCGGCTGTCTCGGTGGCTAAAGGTTGGACACCGACTCAATTCTAGTTCGACGTGGCACCCATGCTTCTATGGGGCCAGAAATAGCTGTAGGAGTCGTTGTGCACAGTAGTTCAAGGTCACGAGGAGTGCGACTGGCCAAATATCGAATAGCTGAGACTTTTTGAAAATTATCTTGGAACGAGAGAGCCCTCTCCCCAGATAAGGTTCGTGCTTCTGCAAGCACGTAGAAAAATCGCAAACAACAGATATCTAGCTTGTCTGTGTATTTAGTTTTTACAGTGCTTGCACTGAAATCCCATGCCCAGTGTGTCGTTTTGCTAAGTAAGACGATCGTTCATGGTAAATCTAGGGAAGATATGGCAGGAAGAAATTATGGTTAGGGGAGTAATTAATAAGTATAACAAAGGCATTTGTAAAGTGCTTACGAGGATTTAATACCGTTCTAGGAACTTTGTGTGTGCAGGAAAGGAATGCATGCACTTCTTTACTTAGCTACTGGTGTCGCGAATTGCGAGTGCATTATCCCTGGTTTACTCTACCAGTCAGCTTGCAGAACTTTGCTTGACTATTAGCAAACCGTGGCCGGCCACTATTTAGCTGTTCAGGAGTGCATCCTTTGCTTATTGTGCATTCCTTGCGGTTTTTGACCCTACAGCAATCCCATCGAGCTGTGCAACCTTTTGAATTTTAAATTGAATTGCTGAACTTCTTGTGCATTGCCACCATCTTAATCTTTCTGTCTGTTTCCACCGAGACCTGGCCAGCAAGTCGTGGTCCTGCCTCATCCAGTTTGTTCCAAAGGATGCTGTGCAGTCGAAGAACCGATTCCAATTGAAATTTGTGTGCTCGAAAAACCTCGCTTCTTAATTGTAGGATTAAAGCATCATTGGGCTCTCGGGAGCACCGAAACTTAGGGCCGAGGCAACTTGGCAACTTTCACCGAGGCAAGCACCGCTATTCTCTGCCAGCCACCATCGACTGGCCTGCTTAGCCAGGTGCTACTCAATAAGGCTTGCTATTGCTTAGACGAAATTATGTTGGGTTTTCATTGGCCAATTTTGAATTCCTGGTGGGAATATCAACCTACTCTTCGATGAAATCGATCACTTTTGAGAACTGTCAGCTGCTAGGTTTTTCACTTCGGTGTACTCAAAATTCAACTTTGAGGATATCGCCAGAGGTGGTTAAGCTCTCTCCTACTTCTTTGCATTTAAAATGAATTTTAGCTCTAATGAGGACCTGTGTTGCATTTAAAATGAATTTCTCAGTTCTGAGGACCGTCGCTAGTACTTCGGTGTATAGAATGCGAATTTATGTATCATTCATGCTGGTTGCATTGGCGTGAACCATTCAAATACCATTCATGTATCTTTGCTTTGATCCCTCCCAGCCTTCGAGCACCTCAAATTCTCTAAACTCACTAGCTGCATGTATTGATGACATCCGCACATGGATGGCAGCAAGTTTTCTAAAACTAAATGATAAAACAAACTTACTAGTTATGGGCAAACCCAGTGTGATTCACAAATTGGAAAGGCTGCCGCTCAAAATTGGCTCTGCCAGCATATCTCCAGTTGAATCAGCTCGAAATCTAGGTGTCATATTCCAAAGCGACCTCTCGTTAGACGACCATATCAGCTCCACAGTCAAATCGGCCTATTTTCAGCTTCATAACATTGCTAAAATTCGGGCTTGTTTAGATAAGGATACCACGTCTAAGTTGGTCCATGCATTCGTGACATCCCGTCTCGACTTCTGCAACTCACTGCTCGCTGGCCTACCGGCATGTGCGATCGGGCGATTGCAGCTGGTGCAAAACTCTGCAGCTAGGCTTGTCTGTCGTGAGCGTCGCAGTTGCCACATTACTCCACTTCTTGCCGACCTGCACTGGCTACCAGTCAAGCAACAGATTGACTTCTAGGTTTTGTCACTCACTTTTAGGTCACTTCATTCTTTGGCTCCAGCCTATCTTTCAGATATACTACCCCATCAGGCCAAGCATCGTACCACCTGCTTTTCGGAATCCAACAGTCTACAAATACCCCGTACAAACCTCAAATCCTTTGGAGACAGTGCCTTTAGTTCGTATGCTCCCAAAGCCTGGAACTCCCTCCCGACCTGCGTCAGAACATCCCCTGACCTGACCACATTTAAAAATAATTTGAAAACACCTATTTAGGACGGCATTTAGTGGGTCCCAGTGATTCGTCCTTCATTTGTTTATGCGTGCTGACACTGTGCATACGGCCACTAACCACATTTGCATGCTGACCCTGTGCATGTCACCCCTAACCATGTTATTAATTTTGTTTGTTTGTCAAGCATGATTTTACTCACCATTCAATTGTATTTCCCTTTGCAGCAAATGTGAAGCGCCTAGAGAGAGATTGAGTTATCTGAAAGCGCTTTATCAAGTTTATTATTATTATTACTATTATTAAATAGGAAAAAGGAAGGAAACCCTGCCAGGTGCACAGAGATTTTGTGCAAGCCGTGCAGTTTTAAATGCAAGCGAGAATTCTTTTATAAGTCTGCATATAAGTGTTGGATCCTCAAAAGCGAGACCCTTACGGTTAGTCCCACGAACTCCTAATGCTACAACAATAAGTGGTGGGCAGCTGAACTTAAAAGCCAAACGAGAAGCCGTCATGTCGCTCTTGTCGAATGTAGAGCTATCGATAGTTATTATTTGGTGGAAATATGTTGCTAACTTGATCGGCCCTATTGCCTGTAATCTTGGCTGGTGGGCTGAACCTGGTCCCTGAGTGGGTGCAATCGACACCGGGAGCGTGACGTCGTGATGCCGATTTTCCTTTCCCGATTGGTGTAAAGGCATGGTGCCTTCCGTCCATTCTGGGCCCGTGCCGTTGGAAAAAGAAAGAAACAATTACCATTCGCTAGCAGTGCTACTCGCGATATTCTCAATAAATCTCCCAGCAAACTATTGGCCAACTGGAGATCGGGCTGTAAGCACCTGACAAATTACTTTGGAAAATCATTGAAAAAAGTACTGCTCCCTTTGCTGTGCTGTCATGCCAGGCCAGATTGGCCAGGAGCTACGCCTCTACAGCAGATGATTTGAGATCATCGAGACTTGAGCCCTTGCTAGGGCTTGCGTGCAGTGCTTAAGCACCGGATGCGTAGGATGACCCGGCCTTAGCAGTGCCTCCCCCTCCCTTCTCCTCCTCCCCTCCCCAGAGCTGCAGAGAGGGTTTGTTTAACTTGTCCGTCAAGAAACCGAGGCTGGAAATGAGCTTTCGATGGATTCCTTTAACGCAGGTTCTGCTCTTCAGCCACTCGTTTAGCAGACTCTCCGTGGACAGGTCGCTTGAAGCTTCACGTTAAATGTGCACGGCCCCGACAGAGTCCCCTCCTCGTTAGAAATATTGGTGGCCTCTCCCAAAGAATAGGCCGAGTGGTAGTAGCCTCCCGCGGAAGCCGACTCCGGATTGGTGCAAAAAGGCGTGCTGCCCGAAAAGGATATTTTGCCTCTGCAAATTATTTAGTTTGTCTACTCTCTCTCTCTCTCTCTCTCTTTCTCTCTCTCTCTCTCTCTCTCTCTCTCTCTCTCTCTCTCTCTCTCCCTCTCTCTCTCTTCTCTCTCTCCCTCTCTCTTCATCGCAGTCTAGAAAGAAGTCTTGCTGCTTCTATCCTAACCGAAGTCGCGCTGCCCGGCAGATTTGCTTAGCACCGTCTACCAAGGCATGCCACCTCTGATTCCACTCGCAACCCTGATGAGAAACATGAAAGCCTCCTGGGATGTGCCCGATGGGCTCTGCAGCCACCTCTTTAGGTGATTGGTGAAATCCGTTTCTGGCAAGCCTGAAGCTGCATCCTGTCGGCATGGCCCCTGCAGACCTCTTTTCAGGTGGCTAAAAAGAAATTGACGAGCCCCTACTTTACAGCCCGAAGTCGGCTCCCCCTGCATGAAGGTTTGTACAGGTGTACTCACCCACGTACCTATGCAGTCATGCGCAGGGATTCATGTACTAGAGTGCACTCCACGAATCCTGCTACGTTTTTTCCTTTGTTTCATCGTCAGGGTATTCACTTTGTGCATTCCACTTATTCCCGGAATACTGCAATCTTAGTTGTGCTTACTAGATTAAAGTTAGTCTGCCTAGTTAGATTTGTCGCCTAGCCTGTTGAAACTGGCTTATCCTGGAAAAGTGACGATGTTCTAGTTTAGCCCTGAGAAAACCTCGGAACACTAGCATAGCCAGCCTGCGCACCTTTCAACTCCAATGGTGGCTAGAGAAAGTTTCTGCTCGACGTGGGAAAATGTGCCACGTGTTCCGTTTTAGTCGAATAAGACACTGGGATTACTCCACAGAGCCACCATGTGGTGCTTTATTTTGGTGCTGTCTCTTACCGGACTAGTGGTGACGAAGATCTTTGATTCGTCTTTAAAAAAGGTGCCCTATTGTATACTTCGTTCGCGATAAACAATCATTGGTGACATTGCTGAATATCGCCTTTTTATGATTTGGCATTGTTTTGCTAACGGGGTTAGTGTGGCAAAATCACATGGCTATTTCTTTTGCCTGCCCTAAGGCAGACTTCGTGAATCAGCCCATAGACTTTCACCATCAAGTTTACCTGCACAAGCTTACCTGCATCGCACAACTTGGCTGGAGCTAGGATCAGCATTAGGTGGGTAAAGCTCGGCGAGATCTGGAATACTGCATGCGCCGTTTGCACAGCGGTGCTCAGATAAGGGTCTGATGCCTAGAGCAACGTCACGTCGTAGTGGTTAGTTCAGGTCCCCGTGAGTTTGTTGCCCTATTGTCTTCTGGGATTCATTTTTGTTGGACTTGAATTCCCTGGCTGCAGCAAAGCATGCAGACTTGCCTAACCTTCAGCAGCTTGGGATGACTGGAACCAGCTTAAGAACCTCAACTGGTTTACTAGCGATGAATTGTGCGCTAACACTAAGCCATCGTGAGCTTCCCAGGGCTTCACTGTAGTGACCCTACATAGAGATCCTGAGCTAATTTCTTGCTCGGGAAAGTGCTCCAGCGCGAGCTGCCTCCAGGCGACCGTTGATCGTAAGGGCTCTTGGCCCCTTGCTCTGTGAAATTTGCTTCCATTTTTTGGTCTTCGGAATGGCAAGGACGTCATTACTTCAGCATTTTGCCATGGCAACTTTCAGGAGACATCAGTACCAGGCATGTTGATAGCAGATCAAGGATCATGCATGTGTTAAGCATTAAAGACGTTGGTCTATCCGAGAACCGGTAAACATCTGAAGGTCGATAGGTCTTTTGCTAGATGTCTTCTTTGCATCCAATCAAATTAGACCAAATTCGGAGCATAGATTTTTCCTAATAGACTATTGGCTTCTTTCTTTCTTTCTTTCTTCTTCTTCTTCTTGATGAACTACTCTGACGAAATTGTGTTTGTTTTTCTCAGGCAAGCCTCGTTGTTTGCAAACACCGTTTTGCGGCACTGCAGGATTCGAACCCAGGACTTGGATCCTGAAGAGCAAGCAGTGAGTTTCCGACGAAGTCTGTGGCTGCTGTGCTGATTAACGTAGAGCATGTTCCGAGTGTGGTGTACTGGCACCTGGGACACACATACCTACATAGGACCGATCGGTCCTTCACCACCCTCGGCCATGTTGCCAGTCGGTGATGCACGGCAGGTAGCGGGTGCACACACTGTGCATCTGTGCATGTCTCCTGTCACTCCACAAAGGGGTGCAGTTTGTGTCGCGCGGGCGAGGTGTCCTCGATCCGCGTGCCCGCACGTTGCCACCCACTCACTCGTCAGGAGGGCAGCAGTCACCTAAAAAGCAAAGCAACATAGAAGTAGCTGCTTAGGATAGCAGGCAAGGAAGTGCCAGAGTCAGTATCGGGGGGGGGGGGAGAGAAGGGTGGCAGAGCAGGAGGCTGTGTAGATGCAAGTTCTGCTGTCCGGGTCTGTAGAGCCGAATGCAGAGCCGAAGCTTCGTTTGCCAGAGAGCAAATAATACAACAGTCATATCTCTAATTTGTCGTCAGTATTATCACTGTTCCTCGAATTAGGTGCATGCCAATCAGAAGGCCGGTGCCAAGCTGAACTCTCTTGTACCGGAGGTTGGATGCTGTGCTGCTGCTCCTGCAAAGCGGTGTCTGCTCGAACACGTGTGCTTCCTGATCTCGGCCGGCTCTTTCTAAATTTGCTCTGTGGATGGATGCGTGGCATCTGGCAGCTGTGTGTGTGCATGCATGCCGAGATGCGCGGCTTTCCACGACAACAAAGAAGTGTGAGATGTGAAAGAAACTGTGTTCTCCTTGAGAGCAAACAGCTGCTTCCCGCATAGCGGCAGGTGGCAACTGAGCAAACTGCAAGTTGGCGGAAGCACGGCCTGATTGATCGACACATGCTCGTCGATCTCATTGATCGCTCCAAGTCGCCCCGTGCCTGCCCTGCACATGTTGTCGTCGCTTTCCGTGTTAGCCTGCGGGAGTGGCAGCGCGTCGGAGTTGTTGTTTCCATCCAGTTGTTGCCATCGTTGTCTTCGCGGGGTTTTGCCAGTAACGGTCTCCTCCCTTTAATGGCTGTCTAGCCAGCCTAATACTCGAACACTCCTCGAATCTGATGCAGCAATCTGTCAATCCGAGCATGGTAGATGTGCCTGCAGGGCTGCCACCCTTGCCGATCTGACAAGGCCGAGCAATTCTGCTGCTCTGCTTGCACCCCCTCCCCCATAGCGCTTGAGTCGCTGGAGTTTGCTGCCCGTCCCGAAAAGGAAAAGAGTGGGTGGGTGGATGTCAGAAGCCACTGCTGCCAGCTCTCGACCTGGCGTCTGCTCGCCACGGCATCCCGAGTCATAAGCGCCAAATGCAGTAGCTGCAATGGCCAAAACAGTGATGCAGTTCGATGACTCATACATGCGCTGCAGGTTTTTGATCGTTGTGCTTTGTTTGTGTTCCTGTTATCGCCTCTTGTTCGGGGGGAGGGGGTTCAGCCTTCGGCTGACAGCGCCGGCTTGCATTTGCGGCATCATCTTGCATTTGCGGCATCATCTTGCATTTGCGGCATCATCTTGCATTTGCGGCATCATCTTGCATTTGCGGCATCATCTTGCATCTGCGGCACCATCTTGCATCTGCAGCTCTGCGGCTTGCTTGCCCTGCATCTCGAAAGCGACATCTGGCTCATCGTTGCAGTGCATGTCGCCGGCACGGTCGCTGCTGCTGTGCAGCCGTGGGGAATGCGGGTCGGTGGCGACCAACAACACGACGGCAATAGCCGATGTCGCTTGCGGCACGTTCAATCGCAGCTGTAAGGCCTGCCTGAACAGGCCCACTGCCACGGGCTTCGGCAAATGTGTCTGGGTCACCGTCAAGCTGGCACCTTCTGTGAAGTCACCGCTCGATAATAGCACCGGTGGCAGCAGCTCTTCTCGCGGCTATTGTGCTGCCTCGACACCGGACATTGTCATTCGGCAAGGTAAATGATTCGTCTTATCGCATCTGCTTTTTTGTCGCTATCGTGTGCCTGCCGTCAACGACCGTGCAAGACCTGAGGCGTCCGTTTTCACCGTGCGGCCACGTTTCTCACACACTATAGCAGCTTTTCGTGGTGACAAAGCATCGTTTGACGCCAGTCTCGCAAGGTAACCTCAAAGCTTCAAATCCTTTGGAGATCATACATTTCGTTCGTATGCTCCCAAAGCCTGGAACTCACTCCCGACTTGCATCACGACATACCATGTCTTGACCACATTTAAAAAGAAATTAAAAGGCACCTATTTATGACAGCATTTAGTGGGTCCCTGTGATTCGTCCTTTATGTGCTTATGCGTGCTGACACTATTGCTTGCTGCCACTAACCACACTTGCATGCTGACCCGGTGCATGTCACCCCTAACCGTGTTATTCTTGTTGTTTATCGAGCATGATACCACTCACCATTCGATCGTGTTTTCTTTGCAGCAAATGTAAAGCGCCTAGAAAGAGATTGAGTTCTCTGAGGGTGTTCTATCAAATGTGTTATTATTATTAATATTGTAAGGTTCACTCGATACCGGACGACTCTATTCCAACGAAGCTTGAGAGATGCAAGGCAGGGGCTGCGCTGTGGCTAGTCTGATAGTCGGAAAAAGTCGTGATGTAACGTCCGACCTGTCGGATGCTCTCAGACCGACTGTCAAGGCGAACACACCTATTTAGGACAGCATTTAGTGGGTCCCTGTGATTCGTCCGTCATATGCTTATGCGTGCTGACACTGCATGCTGACCCTGTGCATGTCACCCCTAACCTTGTTATTCATGTTTATCAAGCATGATATTACTCACCATTCAATCGCGCTCCCCTTTGCAGCAAATGTAAAGCACCTAGAAAGAGATTGAGTTTTCTGAGGGCACTTTATCAAGTGCATTATTATTATTATTATTATTATTCGAGAAGTGAATCGAGAGCCGGTTTTATACTGAGTGTTGACTTACTTGATGTGATATCTGTTTTGATACTAATTATATATAATCCCCTGACTGTATGTCCTTCAGTAAGGGTAAAAAAACACTTAAACTCACAGGTGGTGTTGAGCAACCTTCACATAATTAGTATCCACCTCAAATTTTACCCATTAGAAAAATAATCTGAGAGTCGCTTTGAAAACGTGCGTGAAGGTCAGAGGTCAGGACGTCTTACCGTTTGAGTCAAAGAGTAGCCTGATCCAAGACTCCACGAACTGTCACTGTTGGGGCTCGGTTGCATCGTGGCTGTCCCTAGAATTTTTCGGCTTTTCTACTTGATCATGTACTGCGCACACGTGCGAAGCCTTGCTGCATAACGTTGCAAAACGTCTAGGATTACTTAGAAAAGAATACTGCAGCCAGCTTGGTCCTTGCATCTACAACTCTGTGATTCACTTGATTCAGGTTTTACTTCCTGCGCAGTAAGGTGCAGCTGGCCCAAATCTTGGCTGCTAGTCTGATCAATCATGAACGTCGGATTGCTTGTAGTGATGCTTCTCACCGACCTGCGCCGGCTCTGCATTAGCAGCATATTTACTTCAAGGTCCTGTCCCTCACTGTCAGATCCCACTTTTTTGTTGCTCCGGCTCACCCATCGGAAACACTTTTTCTTGATGTCTCCTCGTCATACCATGTGTGCTCCTCTGACTCTCTCCTATGGCTATGCCTCTAACCAACCTCAAATCCTTTGGACTCTTGTGTTGCCTCTAGTTGCTATACTCGCAGAGCCTGGAACTTACTACCTAATAGATATCGTGACATCCTGCGACCAGACGACAATGAAAAAAGGAAAGCTAAAAACCCTTGTTCACTCACGGCATTGGCTCCGTCCGTTTCGTTGCACGTTCTCACCAATCGGTTGACATGCTTCTTTTCCTTTGTCTGTTAAGTTCCTAGAAAGAGATTCGGTTATCTTAGGATGCTATGCATATGTTTTATCATCATATCATCATTATTACTGACCACTAGCATCGAAAATTGAGGAACGGAATACCACAGTTTAGCACTTCCTGAAAGTACGGCCATCTGTCGCCAACCGGTTGGATGACAAGAAGGCATATTTTTGCCTTGCCTTTGATCCGGGTTTATTTCAGCTGCACTCGCCCTCGATAGCGATCGAGCACCCTGAGTCGTTGTCGTTAGCAGCTGCAGTTGAGATGCTCAACACTCAAGTGCTACTGCCACTGCCGCTGCTGCTGCTCTGGCACAGATAACCAGCAGCAGCAGCTTTGAGAGCCAAAGCGATTGGCGGTGTGTGACGATAGTGCGATGACCTCTGCGCTGTTTAGACGTCAAGCTCTGGCACCTCCAGTGCCCACCACAGAAGCCGTGCGCCGATGCATCACTAAATGTCTGCGATGTGGTGACCGAAAAGTGCATCGACATGGGAGCAGACAGCTACACGTGCGACTGCGCTGCCGGCTACGTCCTGCAGTAAGAGCATGCCTGCAATCCTGCTATGCCTCTCTGCTGCATCTCGTGATACGTGAGCCGATCGATGGTATGCACGCTCGCTGGCTGGCTGAGCAGCATGTGATATACTCTCTGGGTTTGTATATATAGCATATATGCATGCAGAGTCGTGTGTGTGTGTGTGTGTGTGTGCGTGTGTGTGTGTGTGTGTATGTGTGCATGCGCGTGTGTGCGTGAGAACCTGAGACCGCTTAAGGTCAAACGCCAGTGACATAGTACTTATTTGGTAGAAGCTTTTCTAAACCTATGAAGAGATCGCATGGCAAGGTGATTCGCTGTGATTTGCCTAAGGGAATGTCACACTCGTAAAGCCTAGAAAATGCAACGATCACCGAAGTTACCCAAAGATGTTGTTCGCTAGATAAAGTTTGTGAGCGGCAATGTGTCTGGGTGTGTAAATGTGTGTGTGTGTGCGGGTATGTATTTTTGCATGCATGCATGCATGAATACATACATGCATGCTTATATACATGCACACATACTGATGAATGCTCCTCTCATAAGCATGTCTCCTTTAGCATCTCCGAAAAATCTGGCTATCCTGTTCCAAAGTGACCACCACTCGACCGCATTAGCTCCACAGTCAAATCTGTCTACTTTCAGCTATGTAACATTGCAAAAATGTGGGCCTGCTTAAAGTCAAGTAAAGGTTTGCTGATTTAACAGCCTCATTGATATACCAGCAGAATGGCCTTATTGGCTATCACCCCTCTCCCTTATAGTGGGCAAAAAGGATCGCCCACTGCAGGACTTGAACCCACGACCTGATACGTGAAGAGCAAGTACAGTACCCCTGGGCTAAGACCCAATGGCTAAGTCTAGACAGGGATAACACATCCGTGTTGGTCCAGGCATTTGTGACATCCCAAATCAACTTCGTACTTGTATGCCTGCCAGCTTGTCCTAGCACAGTTTGTGCAATAATCTGTCGCTCGGCCTGTCTGTGTTGAATGCCGCAATCGCCACATTGCACCACTTCTCATCGACCTGTACTGGCTCTCCATCAAGCAGTGTATCGATCTCTAGGTTTTTACACTCACTTTTAGGTACCTTCTGTCTCTTGCTCCGGCCTATCCAAACTCCTTCTCTCGATCAGGCTAGACAGCTTACGACCAGCTCTTCTAGCTCTAGTCGTAAAGCTGTTCCTCTTAACGACCTCAAATCCTTTAGAGACTGTGCCTTTAGTTGGCTCTCCGAAAGTCTGGAACACACTCCCGACCGACTGACGTCATCAAACTCACTGATTTGAAAACATTCAAAAGGAAGCTAAAAAAAAGCACACCTGACCCTCACAGCATTTGCTAGGTCCGTGTGAATTATCCCTCATGTGCTTATGTGTGCTGACACTGAACATGCTATCGCTAAGCGATATGCTTGCTTCCTTTATAGCATGTCAGTGTGCTTAAAAAGAGATTTAGTTCTCTAGGGTGCAGTAGAAGTGTCTTTTTGTTATTATTATTATTACATGCAGTATATAAGTATGTGTATGCATACACATCGTCAAATCCTTTTGACTTGCCATGATCGTAGGCGCACTTGGTGTGCAGGCTCAGTAGCTTGCCGTTCGAGAAGGTTAGTGATGCTTCCTTGGGCTGCGTTGGTTTGTGCCTTCTCACTTTGGCAAGCTGCACAGCCACATTCCTTTTCAGTCGAGTTATTCCTCCCGAATTAGATGCAGATGTCGTGGTTACTAGCTAGCATGACCTTGTCGGTGTCATCAGACAGGCAAGTTACCGTGCACATCATTAGAGGTTCACTGAGATCGAACGCCCCAGTGTCTCAGTATTGAGCAGTTCTGCTCTGTGCTAGAGATGGACCAGCAGCAGCTTGGTGCTACCGCCACGTGGCCCTTAGCAGCCTTTCCTCTGCCCAGTGCTGTCGCCATATTAGCTGTGGCTGTTAGCTGCCTGCCCTCTGCCGCCCAGCCGGCTGGGTTTTCGTAGCTGTGTTAAGTAGAATAGCTGCGGCTTCTTAGGCTCTAAGCACTAGCAGCTGCTATAGCAGCAGCTGCCACTTGTGGCAGCACTTGAGACAGCTATTTCTGGTTGCCCTTTCCGGCCGGCCAGACTGCGGCTGTGCAAGCCATTGCTCTGGCTCTGCCAATCGAGATTCGTCTCCACCTTAGGTAGCTAGGATTCTGTGCAGCAGTTGGAACCAGAGTTCGATCTCTGACCTGTAGCAGTGCCAGTAACAGCTGTCAGACCAGTGCCTATGTGATGCCATTGCCACGTGGAGCACCTGGCTGCCCTCTGAAGAAGTAGTAGAGCCACATTTATTGCTCCACTGATGGTCGGCCTCTTTCAGGATGGGTACTAGATCCTCTCCCGTGGCCGGTTCGTTCGAAAATAGAGCTAGGTTGGCAGAGGGGGCAGCACCCACTCCAGCCTGCAGGCCACAGTCCCAGTGTGGGTGGTGCCACGAGTGCATCAACAATAGTAGGCATTATGGTGGTATTAGTCATAGCCCGATTGTCAAGCGTTTTTATATCGCTGTCACAAGTTTCCTTCGATCAGCTTCTCGGTGCGGTTCTATGTTGGTGCCAGCCAACATAGCACCAAGCTTGGCCGTAATCTTGGACTGCTTCCCCACCAGCTGCCAGAAATAGACACTTCGGATAAGGCATTTCTCCTCGATTTTGCAAGTGCGTAGGGAATCTGCGTGTGCACTGCTTCCCCTTTAGATAGCCTCGAACCTTCTTACATTGAATGGCAGAATGAACCAACTTGTAGTGTTAAGCAAACTCACCGGCAGCCTGAAACTGGAACGCCTGACCCCAAAGCCGGCTGGGCCGGCATGTCCGTGAAGCTTTTTCACAGCTCTGGGCATCCTATTCTTCCAATGTGACTGCGCCATGCTGGGTGACTGTATCAGCTCCGAAGTCAAGTTGGCCTGTTTGTACGAAAGAAAGATTGCAAGTGTTCTGGTGTGCTTAGCTACGAATACCACTGGCAAGTCGGTCCATGCATAAGTGACATCCCATGTAGATTTTTGTGACTTGCTCCTTTGCTGGCCCTGCTGTCTGTGCAATAAAAAAAAACTTACAGCAAGCAAAACTCTGCAGCTGGAGACTTGGCTGTAGTGAGTGGCACAACTTTCATGTTTTCAAACCTCTCATCGACTCCTCGTCAATTTGGGTCAGGTCACAGACTTTAAGGTTCCTTCGATCTCTCGCTCTGGCTCACATATGTGGGATACTAATTCCTAATCGAAATCATATCACCAGTTTTGGAATCCTGTCTACCACTCACTCTTCTGACTCGAGGCGCTTAGCTGTGCCTCCAACGAACCTCAAATCCTTTGGAGAGTCGGCTCGGTCAGTTCATGGGTGCTTCCATAGCCTTGAGCTCACTTGAGCCTCAGATGTCTTTACGTCCCCTGACATGCCGATGCTTAAAAGGAAGCTACAAATACAACCGTTCCTGATACGATTTGCATGCTGTGAATTATCCTTTATTTGAGCTAAGCGATTTTATCCTCGTTATCAATAGTTATAGATAACGAGGATAATGCGCCTAAATTAACTGATCATAATCAGCTAAGTACGTCCTTTGCGTGAAGAGCCTAGAGAGAGAGAGAGAGAGAGAAAGGTCTAGTTCTCGCTGGGCATTGTGAAAATATTTTCATATTATTATGAGGAAAATTATATCAAGATTCCCAGGAAATTGTTAGCAGCTGTTGATAGTGATAAAAAAAAGTGCCGTGCAGCTGAGCACCTTTGGCAGCCGGTCGTTGGCTGCTGATAGACACGGGTGGCCCAACTCCTCCTGTAGGGGGTCACCCAGTTCGGACTCATACTGTCCCCCACGTCCGAAGCGAACTCGCGTGAGCCAGCTGCCTGCGCTCGAGTGCAAGTGCCATGTGGGGGGGTGATGGTGAGGACGAGCATCGATCGAAACGCCTCGAGCCGCTGCGCTTCACCTGCTGCTTCTGCCGCGCCTAACCTGCTGCTCATCGGAGTGTGTGCACATGCCTGCGTGGGTGGGCCTGTGCTCTCGTTCGCTTTGCACTTGCTTGCACGGCCGTAGTCGTGCTTAATCTATGTAATTGCTGCTTCGCATCCCCTGCCAATTCGTGACGACAGGCCGTGTTGTCCTCTGCTGCCTCTCCTTTGCCGCGCCATGTGACAGGCGTTGCTGCTGCTGCTGCACCAAAGCAGCCACGTGACTCTCTCTCTCTCTCTCTCTCTCTCTCTCTCTCTCTCTCTCTCTCTCTCTCTCTCTCTCTCTCTCTCTCTCTCTCGTGGAGCTTCCCGGATAACCAGTGTGCTGCTGCCCCCTTTTTTGCGCAGCTCTCTTTCTTGCTTCAGCTACACCTGTGTGTGCCGAGATTCGTGCACTGAGGTGGCAGCTGAGGTGGCCATCTCGAGCGGCTGCTCTCTCTCTCTCTCTCTCTCTCTCTCTCTCTCTCTCTCTCTCTCTCTCTCTCTCTCTCTCTCTCTCTCTCTCTCTCTCTCTCTCTCTCTTCTCTCTCTCTCTCTCTCTCTCTCTCTCGCTCTCTCCAGCTCCCGGGGGGGAGGGAGGGAGGGCTGCCTCTGTGAGCCATTGCAACAGCACCTGCTGGAGGTCAGAGGCTGCCGCTTGCTGCCCGACGACACTCACTGGCAGAATCTTGCTGGAATCTGCTGCTGGCAGCGTAGGTCCCCCCAACCTCACCAGGCCCAAAACCAGCCAGCTTCTGTCGTATCGGCTTGAGCTGGGATACTTCCGGCTGGTGGGGTTGGAAACTGCTTCCTTCTCCTCACACTCTCCCCCACCACTGTGTGTGTGTGCCTGTGAGTGGGTGTAGATGGGTAGTCGGCTGGCGGCCGGCTGTGCTTTAACTCAAGCCGAATGCACCTGGTAGATAAATATCCAAGATAGACAGGTCGGGTCGGTGGTGAAGCCGGCATGTCGTCGGCTTGCCCTGCCAAGCTGCCCCTGCAGATCGTGATCGCGTTGGGCAATCCTTGCTATAGCTTTCCCTGCTTGCGCCTCCTCTGCTGCATGATGCCTGTGAGTTATGCAAGCCTAGATTTGGGAGTGCCCGTCGAGGGGCCTAGCCTGTGCCAATGGTTGCCAAGCTCAAGCTTGCTGTAAACAGCAGCTCAACTGGGCAGCTACAATTCCCAGAAACTCGAGCCACGTGCACCTAATGCTCAGGTGGAATTTCAAGCTCCATGACATGTCTGCCCTGTCCTCCTCCTCCTCCTCCTCCTCCTCCTCCTCCTCCTCCTCCTCCTCCTCCTCCTCCTCCTCCTCCTCCTCCTCCTCCTCCTCCTCCTCCTCCTCCTCCTCTGGCCTTCCTGGCCGTGCCGCCGGCTGTTGTAGCACACTTGCTTAATTGCTTTACCGCGGCTTCAACCTCTCGGCTGCAAGAGCTTTTGCTTCTAGCTACGTTAGTGCTCACGGTCGTGGTCGGTATCAGCTTGCAGTACCAGTGGTCCTTGTGTTGCTGAATCATTGGTCTAATCGGGTGAATGGATGTGCCTCGGCCTCTCTCTAGCTTTTAGAGGTCGTGTGAATAATTCGATCACCAGTCACAGCACAAAACACTCATCCTCATTCGTGGCTATTCAATTTCCTCGAGGGTTTCCTTTGGTGCTGAAAATCCAGCTGCCATGGTTCCGCCACTTCCTCTATCTTTAAACGTTGGAGGTTTACGTCATGTGGCAGTGCATATGCACATGTGTACAGTTTACCAATACCTCGTACAAACCTCAAATCCTTTGGAGACCGTGCATTTAGTTCGTATGCTCCCCAAAGCCTGGAACTCACTCCTGACTTGCATCCCGACATACCCTGACTTGACCACATTTAAAGTGAACTTAAAAATGCACCTATTTATGACAGTGGGCCCCTGTGATTCGTCCTTCATATGCTTATGCGTGCTGACACTGTACATGCTGCCAGTAACCACACTTGCATGCTGACCCTGTGCATCTCACCCCTAACCATGTTATTCATGCTGTTTATCAAGCATGATATTACTCACCATTCAATCGCGTTCCCCTTGCAGCAAATGTAAAGCACCTAGAAAGAGATTGAGTTCTCTGATGGCGCTTTATCAAGTGCAGTTATTATTATTATTCTTACGTGCACATGGTGTACGTGCTTGCAGGCATGCGTGTTTGTGTGTGTGTGTGTGTGTGTGTGTGTGTGTGTGTGTGCGTGTGTGTGTCCACTTGTGTATGTGCTTGTGCATGTGTGTGAGTGCACGCACGAGATCTGTGGGCCTGCTTATACCTGGTAAGTGTGCTGTCAGTCTTGCTCCCTTCTCTCTCTCTCTCTCTCTCTCTCTCTCTCTCTCTCTCTCTCTCTCTCTCTCTCTCTCTCTCTCTCTCTCTCCCTCTCTCTCTCTCTCTGTTGCACTCTCCTCGTCCTCCTCCTTGTCCTTGTCTTCGCCTTCTTCCTTGCCTTCTTCCTTGCCCTTGCCTCCTTGCCCTTGCCTCCTCCTCTCTCCTCTTTGGCTTCTACCTCAGCCTCCTCCTCATCCCCTTATAAAAATTAAATGATTCATTAGTATAGCACCGTAAGAGAAATAAATATCTATCTGGTGCTTTGCATATACTGAAGGATTCGAGCCCACGACAACCAAAGGTCAAAGGCTACCTTTTGACCCCTTCCTCCTCACTTCTCCAACCGTAAGCCATCTAATTGGCCTGCACCTTTGTCGTCCTGGCAACAAGCCTGTAGCTTTCCTGTGCCTGTATCCAGCCTTCAGTCCTGGTCACCAATGAGACTGCCAGAAATGCCATCACTCTCTTACTCCCCACTTACAATGAGCACTTGCCATTGCTTTTTCTGATTGTCCATCTGAAGACTGCACTCAGTTCAGCTGTGCTTCAAAAGCTCATTATGACCGTCGGATACAGAGCTCAGTCTACTTGATAGGCAACTAGTGTCATCACTCTAGTGTCAACTAGTGTCACCACCTTTGGAACAATCTCCTTCACACTCGGATTGGGCCTTTGGCGATGAGCCAGCTTCTGCGAGCAACCAGCCTCTCACGGGCAACAGACAGCACTTGCACTGCTGCAGGCAACCAGGCATGACCTTGGGCACTGTGAGCTTCGTCTTCCTCCACAGCCTCTTTGTGTTTGCAGTCTGCCTGCCATAGCGGCAGGCAGTCACATTCCCCTGCGACTTCGGATGGGCAATGATCCTGGCAGGTGTCAGTGTAAAGCGCTGCCAACCTATTCGGTCGGTCCTGGCCGTGATTCCAGCCGTGTTCACCGGCCTGCCGAGCGTGATTAGGTGCGCTGTGGCATCCGGATGCCGAGGGACAATGTCTGGTGCTGCAGGGCTGGCATCCTAGCCTTTACAGGTGCTTAACCCGAAATGGTACGTTCCGATGCTGCTGATTTTCATCCGAGTGCCCTGTCCCAGGGCACTCGGACTGTTAGCTGCCCCTAGAAAGTGCTAGTGCCCCTAACCAGAGGTTGGTGGAAATGGAGTCAGCGGTAGCCCCCACTTGACAAACTCAAAGGTGTTTGTGTGTGTGTGTGTGTGTGTGTGTGTGTGTGTGTGTGCGTGTGTGTGTGTGTGTGTGCAGGGGAGCAAGCTCGGCTTGTGTGGCTTGGCCGCCTGACATGCTCTGACATGCCTTTCCCATAATTGGCTTCTTTCTCTAGCGAGATCAAGGAGGCCCTCTCGTCAGCTCTTTCCTGGCTTAACCCTGCCCCCATCCCCAGCCAGATCCTGTGCAGTCGAGTCGTTGCTGCCGAGCCCGTGCTGCTGTGAGTAGTGTCTGTACATGATCGCCCTATCTTCATTCTCTGCTGACGAGCAAGAAATCCGGTGTTGTGGCAGTGGTTTGCATCGGCACCTGTCTGCCTGTAGGTCGGCTCCTTGAATGTCAGCAGTGCTGCTGCTGGCCCAGATGCTTTCAGATAACTATAATAATAATCAGAATTATGAGAAGAAAATTGTATATGCCGCTCTCAGAGAACTTAACCTCTGAATCTGTTTGCTGCTGGCCCTGATGCAATTAGATGCTTCAGCCTGTTTGGCAGGGTATTGGGCAGGGAAAAACTTCGAGTTAGAAGAGATTGATGAAATAAAGGCAGGCAGAGATCGGCTGTCATCGGTCTGAGACAAGGCTGCTGGGAGTTTTTGCAACAAAAATGTTGTAGAAACATAGCCGTACAAAAAGTGGTGCTTTTGATACTCGATGGAAAGCTGGCATTGTATCGCATTGCATTGCTTAGTGCACAATGATATGTCGTAGCTCAATTTGGCAAGAAAGTTTTGGAAGCTCCTCTATATTTAGTGCCACCAGTTAGATCGCTGCTGATCACTGGCACTGCAGTGCACTGCACTGCACTGGTTTTGCTTCTTATCAGTGGGAGACTTCATTGCAGTGACGACAGGCAACAATTACATATCTGAAGAGTCTCCAAACCATCTTGCACCCCATGGTTCTGTGTGTAGGTCTGCTTCTTTTCACAATGTATTCTCTCCCTTTTCCCGATTTAATTACCAAGTACAATATGGGCTTTCATTTATACGCAAATGACAAACAGCTGTACCTGTGCTTTGATCTCTCTCTGCCTTCGAGCAAGTCGAACTCTCGAAACTCCCTTGGTGCAAGTATTTCTGACATTGCATTTTGGTCGCAGCAAACGTTCTAAGATCGTGTGCCGACAAAGTCCACTTACTAGTTATCGGCAGCGGCATCGATTGAGCTGCTGCAATGGTAGCTTATTAGCTGCTGGAGCTGGTGAAGTGGTGACTACTAAGTGAGTCAGCTGTTGCCTGACTTGTAATCAATGCGACCGGTTTGCTAGCTGAACTGATCCAAATGGATGTACGATGCTTCGTTCTTGTCAATAGCCTTGTCCAAGGTTAAAATAACTAGCATTGCAGCTCCCGATAACTCGTGAGGAATGACCTCATTAAAGGTCTATTTAAGGCTAGCGACATCGGCCTGAGTTCGGACAAATCATGTTGCATCTTCGAAAAGCTGGTGCCACGACTCTTCGCAGAGAGAGAAAGAGGGGGCTGCTGCTGCTGCTGCTGCTGCTGAGCGGGTCGCACGACGCAGCTATTTGGTGGCTGTGTATTAGCTAAAGCCCTGGCAAGTGTGGCTAAGGTAGTGCAGAAACGTTTGGCAGATGCTGACACACTAGCAACCCATGGTAGTCGGCGACTGCTCATCCCGGAGTCTTGTGCGCCGTCGTCGACGAAGTTTGTAGTTCGTTTGTAGCTGTCGCCATATCGAGATCGGCACGTTTCGTCTGCTTCCTGAGCGACCGCCTTTTAATTTAACTTGATAAAAATATAAATTTATTTGCATAACACCCTCAGAGAACTTACTCTCTATCTATCCTGCCGCTTCACATGTGCCGAAGGGCTCGAGCAGACGACCTCGGTCGTCAAAGGCGAGCACCTTAAACCCTAGGCTAAACGAGAATGAAGTGAGGGCCTTTCGTCGAGCTTTGGTCTATCGCATGTATCAGCACGGCCTCGGCGAATGCCAGTACAACGTCTCCTAATGCTGTCCCTCCCCCTCATCTTTCTCCTGTATGCCAGTGGGCTGTCTCAGACTCTCTCTCTCTCTCTCTCTCTCTCTCAGGCCGAGCACCTTGGTTCTCCTCCTCCCCAACCCTTATCTCAAAGCAGCATTCTGATAGATCGAATGCATAGGCAGTGTCAGTGGATGGCTTGTCTTCGGGTCCCTGCAACCTTCGAGTGACCCCTCTTTACGACCGGATAGGCCTACTAATAATCCAAATGAGCTAGTTTGGTCCAGCGGTTAAGGTGCTGGCTCCGACCAAGGTCTGACTGAGGTCGTGGGCTCGAGCCCTGAGGCATATGTGAAGCGCCTGAATAGAGATTAAGTTCTCTTGAGGCGCTATATAAATTAATTGTATTGTTATTATATTATAAAAAGCTATTACTGTTGGCAGAATTTCTCTGCAACATTCGATCTCTGAGCTCTGCAGGTGGCTTTCTAGTCAGGACTTCTTAGGAGCCAGGATTTCTTAGGAACCCAGTGGCTCTATCTCCTAGAAGAGGCAGCAATTTGTGGTTCCAGTAATGACTGTCAACCCGGTGCAGCCTAGCCTGCTTGCAACTGAATAGCATTGGGATCCGATTGCAGGAAGCCACTAGCCCAAAGCAGGTACCTGTCGGGGAGGGAGGTGGGAATCCTGTGACCGTGGGGACCTTACCTTGGTCTTGACTTTGCCCTCTATA
>WPIO01000016.1:3252500-3265000 GCA_009760855.2 Cristatella mucedo
TCGGCCCCGAGATCGTGGGTTCGAATCCTGCATTGGGCGATCCTTTATTGCCCGCTGCACCTACTCTCCGAGTGGGGTGGGAGGAGGGGTGCACGTGCCACTTCCGGAGCTCTCGTTTCGACCTTCGATGGCCTAATGCGTGGGAGCGGATCTCTGCGGCTGGCGTGGGCGGCAGGCGCAGAGATCCGTAGCTGGAAAAGCTGCCGAATTCGCCGTCTTCTTCTCTGGCTGCCCACTAGGAGTCAAACTCCAGGGCCAAGCGCCCATAAGCAGCAGCAGCGCTCGCTGGCGCTAGCTGAACCGGCAGCCTACTGGCCGGACTTGGGACTTGTGCCGCGTGCATGTGCAGCCCGGGCTGCATTCCCGTGCTGCTAGCTCCTCCGCATTCTTCCCCTTGATGATGCCGCAATCTCGTGCTGATGCATCAGGCATACTCTCCTAGTTTGGTCTTTCAGCGGATCGTACCCCTTTCCTTTGAGAGGTCCCTCCCACATTAGTAAACATGCACAATTCCTACTTTGTCAGTGTAGCCTACGTTTTCTGCCTCTCCCCACCATACCCCGAGGTGCAGCCTAGCTGTGTTGCGACACACCGGCTAGAGCATGTAGCAGCAGCAGCAGCTGTGGCTCTGTCGGTGCCAATTGGTGACCTTGCGGTGGCCTGGCAGCTTGTAGTGGCTGGCGTCCTTCATTATGGTTTGTAAGCCAGCTCTGCGGGTGTCTGTCACGTGCCGTGCAGACCACTGCGGCAGCAACTGTGGCAGTGGAGGCACCTGCTGCTGCCGATCGTGGCCGCTGGCTTCGGACGTAGCTTCCAAGTGGTTTCCGAGCTTTCGCCGATGTGGTGCTGGGCAGCAGACCGCCGAAGTGTGAAGCAATTATTGGCTGCTGCACTAGGCTACTTTCCGGGGATTTCGGTGTAGCAGCAGCACACTAGCGGCAGCAGTAGCGTCGCCCTGCCCCACCCTGTCACGGATGCATCTAGTGCCCTGTCCTACTCTCTGAGCTACTGCTGAGCAGTTGTCAGCACATCAGCACACTGTTGACACAGTGTGCCACAGGTGCGTACCATGACTTGTGCCGTCTAAGCCGTGCTGTTGGCAACCTGCTCTTCATCCATCCTGGAATCGCTGGAATTCAGTGCACCGGAAAAGGCGTGGCCAAATCTAGTTAACAGTCCTGCTATCCCGGAGGGAGCTGCTCCTGGTGCCTGCCTGCCGGGCTGAGAGCTGGTCTTATTTCTTCCTGCTTCTCTCCTTCCTGTTTCTGTTTGGAGCCCTCCTAGCTAGTTTCTCACGGCTGCTGCATCGATTAACTCTTCCCATGCAAATGTTTGTTGGGCAGTGCATTATGTGAGTAATTCTAATGTTCACCTTGCCTTGCTGATTTCCTGCTGCTGCACTCTGCCCACCAATCTGAGTGGCATTAGTAAGCCAGCAGCAGGTGGTTGTATACAAGGGCGGCTATTGTGTGAAGGAGTATCACTATTGACCTTGGGCTTTCCAGTGGGACTACGATTGCGCCTTCCTGAGCCAGAGACTGAACTTGATGACATGTAGCCTTTTAGCCAGCTCAGTCGGGGGGGGGGGGGTGGTTGGCATCAGCCGTTGGCCACGCTGGCCGGACTCCAAGCAGTAACCTAGGAGCTCTGGCGTGAGTTGCTAGACGTGCAGTTGCTATCATCGGATTGGCATGCGATTGGTGACCTGTTACAGCTCTAGAGTAAGGCCCTGCTGGTTGCACTGCCACAAACAGCAGCAGCATCCAAGCGGCTGGGGCCACTCTCCGGGTGGATAAAAAAAAAATGCCAAGCTCACAACCTCCAGACCACGTCTGCTGACCCACATGGTGTCTGATCCAAATTAATGATCAAGGCGAATTGCATTTGTTCTCATCGTCCTTGCCAATTGGGCCACCTTCGACGTTGGCCCAGTTCAACTTTAACTCAGTCCGAGGGCTGCAGGTTAGGCTGGAGCTCACTTCAGAGCTGTTTAGTAGGCTTTATGAAAGAGTGTCGTGATAGGGATGATGACAGCGATCTCGAGTGTGGCTGTCTGCTCAGGCATTCGTGGTGCTGCAGCTGGCTGGTGCTGCAGCACCTCCCCCACAGATATCCCAACGTACGGCCACCCCTCAGACCGACGCAGCCGAAGGGCAGCGGCTTGGCCTGCCAAGCCGCTGCCCTTCGGGTGCAGCCGGTGCTGCCCAGGCCCCTTTCCTAGGTCGAGGCTCGGTGCCTTTTGGACAGTTCCCGGGTATACCGGGTGGGAGCATATACAGTGAACTCAGGCGATTGATTACCCTGCTCTGCTTGCTCCCTGCTCACTACATCGTCACTGGGCCACCAAAGGAACTCGCTGCTGCTGCTGCTGCTGCTGCTGCTGCTGCTGCTGCTGCTGCTGCTGCTGCTGCTGCTGCTGCTGCTGCTGCTGCTGCTGCTGCTGCTGCTGCTGCTGCTGCTGCTGCTGCTGCTGCTGCTGCTGCTGCTGCTGCTGCTGCTGCTGCTGCTGCTGCTGCTGCTGCTGCTGCTGCTGCTGCTGCTGCTGCTGCCGCCGCTGCTATTCTCAGCATAATTTTCAGCTTTACTGGAGCCAATACTTTGCCCCCTCCCTACCCTTGGCAGTGCTGGGTTGATTTTGATTTTCTCATTAGCTCTCTGGCTCTCTTGCACACACCTGTTGGCACTTGTCGTGCAGTTGGCAAAACATCATACAGGGTGGGGCCCCTAGGTGGTACCAAATTGTATAATTTGGATCGGTCAGCCTAAAGAGAGCCCCTGTGTGCGGCCAGAGTCCTCGGCTGACTACTGCTGCTGCTATTTGATACCTGGAACTCGGCCTCTGCTGACTCGCCTCACTGTCTCCTTCCCCCTTCTGATACCCATCTCCCCGGCCAGTCTCGACCTTTGACCCTGCCAGCAGCAGCAGCTGGACTGCTCTGCCTCCTCTGCAACCATGTGATAAGAGCATTCTTGCTCAGCCTTTGGCTTCCTTGCAAGCACGACCAGCTTGGTGGGGTGGGGTGGTGGTCCCCCCTCCGCAGCAGTCTAGACGAAGGGTGTGGAGGCAAGGAGGTGTGGGAAGGTGAGGCTTTCACGAGCTTGGAGCAGGGTGGGGTGGGTAGGGCGCTTACTATATATAATAATTATTGTCCCTTCAAAGATGTCTCTAAATTCAGCAAAGCTTAGGGTGGCTGAGCGAGAGGGGGCTGAGGTGCTAACCAACGGTGGCTGCTGCGATGAGTGCACTGACTGAGAGCCCTGCTCCTCACTGCGCGAGCGATCCTTCGAGCACTAGGTCGCTGTCACCTGCTTCAACTACTATATCTGCTACCTGTACGATGTAGCAAGATATGGATACAGCCAACGTGTATTTCTGCAACAAGTTTAAAAGTCTTCTTTCCAATGCTACTACTTCTATGCAGGCATTGGTAGGGATGGGGATTTTTTTTCTTTGCCATGCATTTCTTCTGTACTCCACTGCCATGCCAGTCCACAGCTGCAAACCCTTCCCAGTGCATGCCAAAATATCGGCTGAGCTACATGAGCCCTGAGCTGCTGGACCGACCACCCTTAGTGCTTGCGAGCTCTTCCCCTCCCTCTCTCTCTCTCTCTCTCTCTCTCTCTCTCTCTCTCTCTCTCTCTCCCTCTCTCTCTCTCTCTCTCTCTCTCTCTCTCTCTCTCTCATCTCTCTGTTTCTCTCTCTCCTCTGCTTAGAGCTGTTGCATGGGAGGGTACCACCAGTTTGTACTCGAGGTGTGACCTGACTGCAAATGGCAATGCTCTGCAGCAGTTCAACAGTTCAGTTGCTATGCTGTCTCACTGCAGACGTCTCAGTCGGATGCTCTTATTCCCTGTATCTGTATGTCGGTACAGACGTCGATTGATGTACTGCATTCACTCAAATTTCACGATTGTCTTCTCATTGCAGGCATGTTGTCATCTAATAATACTAACGACACACTTGATAAAGCGCCCTCAGAGAACTCAATCTCTTTCTAGGCACTTTACATTTGCTGCAAAGGAAACACGATCCTAATGCTATATCTGGATTCGTCTGGATTTCAAACGGTCTATCCATCCATTTTATTTCAAGTTTGTGTTTCTACTACCCCCTCGGCTAATCCATACTCCGATGAGCACCTGCTGTATGGGCCGATCTGCCAGCAAAGCAGCGATACAATATATCTACTTTCAGCACCAGTAGCAGAGACAAGCCTATCCGCCTTCTCGATGTGCTGCCAGGCTTCTCATGTCCTTCGTTCCATTCGGTGTGAGTTAGCAGGGCTGATCCTCTGTGACCGACGAATTCTGTGAATATGTGTTGTGAAGAGCAGATCAATGCACCATATAATCAGGACAGTGAAAATATGGTCCAGAGATAAATCTTTCTTCAGATGCTGTCTTCTTTAATTTGGATGTGAACTTCAGGACATGGATATGTCGTTCTCTCTCTCTCTCTCTCTCTCTCTCTCTCTCTCTCTCTCTCTCTCTCTCTCTCTCTCTCTCTCTCTCTGTGTGTGTGTCTCTGTCTCTCTCTGTGTGTGTCTCTGTCTGTCTGTCTGTCTGTCTCTCTCTCTCTCTCTCTCTCTCTCTCTCTCTCTCTCTCTCTCTCTCTCTCTCTCTCTCTCTCTCTCTCTCTCCCTTCCCTCCCTCCCTCCCTCCCCCTCTCTCTCTCTCTCTCTCTCTCTCTCTCTCTCTCCCTCCCTATCCCCACACCATCCTTCTCACTTTCTTTCTCCCACTCTCTCCCTGCATCTCTGTGTCTATTACTCTCACTCTTAAATATAGCCCACCTATAGCTCGCATGTGTATAGGTGCTGTGTGCAGCCAGCTTCTACCTTGTGCTCAGTTGTGATGTCTGGGGGAAGTGACGTTTTGTAAGAACCTTAACCATTGTTCTGTCTGTTTGTCTATCAGAGGCTCTCAATCTGTTTGGTGGCTGGCTGCCGCTTAGTCTGATGAAGTTGCACGGTAGTATGCAATAAGTGTAAGAGTACTATAGCTATACTCATCAACTCGCTATTGAGGTAATGTTGCCGGGCATTCGTTGGGGCATTTGCAGCTCATAAATATCGTGCTGATCATTTAGTTTGCACGGATGCTGAACGAAATACAGGTCACCGGGCATTGCAGAATCTTTCATCGACGTTTGCATTGGCTGCCGACTGTATATTGAAACTGAATCCTTTTGTCAACTGCCAAAACACACTTTCTCACGGCGCCGATGCACCCAGCAGCAGCAGCCCGCCTGCATTTCATTAGAGCTATTCCTATGCTGATGACCTATATCGCCGTCTGTAGTTCGGCTGCCGAGCATTAGCCGTTCGGCTGCTGCATAATCAGCATCTATTTTTCTCGTCTCGGCCCCACGACAGCGATTTGAGAGACGCACCTGGGCACCTCTGTCGACTGTTTTGGCTAACTCGGGCAACTCGCCGCCACTACCCTCTCCCGCCCCACCCCACTAGGTCCTAGGGCCGATACAACTTGTAGGCCTGCTTTTGGTCACGTTGGCGGAAGCAGCACTCTTTAGCTGAGAAGTAGTGTTCACTTCCAGCTTCCTTAGCAGCGACGTGCCGGTGCTGGGCTCCGAAACCGAATCGTCCCCGTGCTGACGTCGGCTCGGCAGCAATCCGTGTCATCCACTGCCACTTGTGTAGTCGAAGCCTGTGTGCGCCGTGCTGAGACTGCAGAGCAGAGCTAGAAACAAAGCTGCTTGCTTAGCTTATCGGCTGCTGGTAATTGTCCGGCAGCAAGCACGTTTTCCCTCAGCCATTAGTCTTGTATTCCTGGCATGTGGCAATGCAATGGTTGCAAAGCTGCAAGCTGCTGTCGCCAAACTGCTGCTGCCAAACTGCTGCCACTGTGGCTGCGTTCAATGCACCGAGCACCCGTGTTTGCACAGCACCGGAAACTCTCGGCCTGTGTTTTGCGATGCCTCTGGGCAGTGATGCAACCTGGTTTGTAAATAAGAGAGAGAGAGAGAGAGAGAGAAAGAAAGAATTCGAAGCACCCACTGTGGTGACCTGACCTTGAGTGAGAGCCAGGAGAAGACTTGGTCCCGATTGCAGCAAGTGCAAGCTGCCTGGCTGTGACTAGTATGCTGATGCTGCTGCTAGGGTGCTGCCAGCGCTAGGGGCCTGTCTTAAAATGCAGCTGCTGTGCCCTGCTGCCGTTATTGCCGAAACTTACCGAAACAGCAGAAAATGAAAAAGAAAAGCTGTCAACCTGTGGTGGGCAGGATCAGGTCGGAAGTGGCTACTTAGGGAGCCCTGGGTCTGCAGTAGGTGCTTGCCTTCGGCAGCAGCCTGGCTTAATGAATAGCCATTCTGCTCAGGACAAAACAGCCTAACCAAACTGACCAGCGTGGGTGCACACAAAAGATGGCTGTTCAGGTTTCAGCAGGCAGTGCTGGCATTGCTGCCCATTCAGCAGCTTACACCTTATCACAGCTCTTAATCGTGGCTCTTCCCCGGCTGTCATTATGCCTGGTCTCTCGCGAGCCCCACCACAGACCTCGTCCACTTAACTGGTGGGTGGGGGTGAGGCGATCGGACTGCACGACTCAGTTACTACTATTCATGGTAGCTGCTGCTTCTGCTACCGCTGTAATTGCCTCTTGACACATGCCGAGTGGTGAGATTATATGTGTATGTAGGTGCGTGCAATTCATTTCCACGGCACCCTAAGATGTGTCTATCCAGGCACTTTGCATATGCCATAAGGCTCGAGCCCACGACCTCGGTGATCAAGACGAGTACTTTCCTGTGTGCAGTGTGCTTCTCCTGCAGTGAACGCTTGAGGGCTTGGCAATGCACCTATGCTCGTGACCAGAAGATTGTGACCAGTACTTACTTCAGAGAGGAGGCTCTGGCTGTGGCAGCGCCTGTATGGGGCGTGCGTGCCTGCATTGGCCAGATGCAGGCACGCATGCCGTGCTGCGTGCATGCACTTCGCGTCGCTTGGCCACTGCAGTTTAATACCGGTGTCCCCGAGTCCAGTCTCCAAGAAAATAAACAACGTTATTTTACAAGTGCCAGCCGAAGCTGTTGTCATCCCGGTGACTTTAGAAGGGTTAAGCTTGCATCGCTATAAACGATCCCTGAGACGTGACGTCACGTGAGCCTGTATCAAGCGAATCTATAGGCTGGATGGTTGCAAGCTTGTGGACAGTTTTGCTGTAGATGCCATCCGGCCATCGGTATTTCGGCATCAAGCAAGCAAGGTCTTGCTTTCCAACCCTTTCCGTTTCCAACCATTTGAGTTGTTATCAGATCTTTGGATTAGTTTGACACTTCCGACCGAGAAACCTGCCTGCTGTGACTAGCGCTCGATCGTCATTCATCGATTAGCTTTTGCAACCAGCGAGACAGCCTCCAGCCTGTTTTGGCCTGTTGTCTCATGATCTGATTGACACGTGCTCTCATTTGATCCACCACTCCAACTGTTGCTGCTGTACCTCCATCTGTAACTCCACAAAGCCAAACTGACTATGTAGATGTTACTCAGGAGAGTTTCCTGGAGCGCTCTTACTGCCTAAGCGGCTTCCTGTGCGCAGCAGGTAGTCAACAGACTTCATATCACTCAATTAAGAGAAAGTTTGAAGCATAGCTGAGGCGGGTGAGCGGTCGAGGTAGTTAGTGAGTAGCACGGAAGTAGAAGCTCAGGACGGCTAGAAAGGATGTGCCGCAGTCGGCAGCAGGAGAGCTGATGTCATTGCATAAGAAGCAGCCCCAGTTATGCAAGACAGCTGTGCCATTTTCATTCGCAAGAACCTGCCAACATTCCCTCTCGTTGCCATCAACTTGCTGTGGTTTTTTGCTCTGGCGGCTCGCCCTCCTCACACCACCCCGTGTCAAAATCAGGCCGTGTCGGCAAGTTACAGTCAGTGGAATCTTCGACAAAACGTCTTAACTTTGCTGTAGCCCAGTCTGAAGCTGTCGAGAAAGGAGTGGGAACTATTCTGATTTCGTGTTGATTTGATTTGAAGTTGAGTAGTAGAAGGTTTTCGAAGAGAAGACATAGTCGCTTCCACCAAGTGCTGGCAAAGTCGTGCTCGGAATGGATCGTGGGAGTGGCAACGATCACCTTGCAGCGATTGCTGAAGCCGATTGTGTGCATTCGTGTGTGTGCACGTGCGCCGCGTGCGACACGGCAATGGAACCGATATGCTGCCGGCAGTTAACTAGTGACAGTTTATTACAGTTGTATTGGCGCCTGGTTGTGCTGTGGTGGCTGGATTCAGGTTGCTATGCAAGTCCGTGGTCGGTCATATGGTCTTTCGTTCGTTCTTTGAATGGTGTGGACTCCACCCCAGCTAGTTCTTTGCCGAAATCGCCCTGAAACTGCTGCTATCGCTCCTAATAAAAAAATGTCTGACTGACACATTCGAAACTTCAATGAATCCTGATGCACACCCCCTCCACCACCACCCCTCAGCTGGGGTAGTGGCTATGTTACTCTCTCGCTGCACGGCAGCAGCAGTGCTAGACCCAGAACCTGTGTAACAGCTGCAGGCTAAGACCCGGCCACAGTCGCTTGCATGGACCCCTGAGCTTATCCTGTATTAGCTGTTTCCACTCTCAAATGCTCAAAAAATATGCCCAGACCACAAAATGCTGCGTCATTGCTGGTCCTTCCGCATGTTGTCGTGGTCTTGCTGCTCCGGATCTCGGCTTGCAAGTTTCCTCTCTCTCCGGCCCTGCGACTTGTCCCAGGGTCGATCTACCGGTTGGCCTGCTGAAATTTCCTGTTGACTCGGATAATGCTGTTGGCATGGCTTCAAGTGCATCTTCCTGTTTCGAGGGATTGTTTCGGTATCTCGATGCGTTGCTCTTCATGGTGAGCAGCTTCTGTGGCTTGATCGATAGGAAAGAAGTAGGCTCGGCGGCAGCTTACAGATATGTAGCCATCCGCCGACACGCCTGCGCCGCCCGTCTTAGCAACTGCCCCTTCTAGATGCGTGTAGAGAGCCGCTTTGTTCATGTCGATTGCTTTTTGTGCACGCATCCGATCCTCTTTCTCATAAGCTAGCTCTCACTCACTCTCATGTGCATGCCCTTCGTAATGCACCGGTGCTCTCACAGGCAGCCGCTCCTCGCCGAGCCAGCCGAGTGAAACGCCAGACTCATCATCGACTGACAACGTGTAACACTAACGGCCCTGCAAACGGCCAGTAGGCAGTGGCTGCCTGTAACTAGCCCTATTTGAGCAGTAGTGCTACTTGGAAGGTGCTAAGCCAGCGCCGTGCGCCATGCTTCCAAGTTGCCGGACCCTCTGCCTGCGTAGCGGTTCGGAGCAGCGGCTGGCTAGCCATCGACAGACGTTGCATCTGATTATTTTTTGGAAGCATTACAGTTCTTGTTTGTGTTTGAGCACTTGAGCATTGTTAAGAGGGTGAGGAACGCGGTGGCAGAGTTTTTCCAAGATCCAACACCTCGGCTGTTTGGCGCTGTCGGCATGTCGCAGCTGCATGTATATGTGCATGCCCTGCGGAGGCCGCTGTTGTGGAGTGAGGGACTGTGAAAGGTGAAGGGGCGAATGTGACTCGGCACTCCGGTTATGTTCCGTTGCTGTGCTCGGGAAGGCGACCCACCAGGTGCGTGCATTGTGACCAAAGCCGAAGCAATCGTTTCCGAAGTGACACTGGTTCGGCATCTATTCCACCCAGTTTTTCTGAAGCAGCTGCCTGTGGGATGACACGCGTCAGTGGCTTGTACTGCTTAACTGGCTGATCCGCTAGATCTGACCGCTGCCTCATCCTGGTCCGGAGATGAGCCGAGAGATCCATGTTCATTAATCACGTGATTCCAGCTTGAGTCGTCACACACATCCTCTCTCTCCCCCCCCCCCAGCTGCAGCCAAGCCTGTGTGTAAGCCTGCTAGCTGTGACTGCTGGTGCTACTGCTGCTCTAATTCTGACGTCAGCTGAGTTGAATGCCAGGCTCGGCTTGAGCAGCCGTCCTCGGTCGTGGAGAGCCAGCAAGCGTGCTTAGCTTCTGGGCTAAGCCGGTGGGATTGCAGAACCCTGGTCTCCCCCTCTCTCCCCATAAGTGCAGCTGCTGCCGGAAGCTTGAATAGGCAATAGGCACACCGGCTCGTGTGCTTCGCCTCCTCCTAACCACTCACCCCTGCCCCTCCCCCTCAGAGACTCGAGCTATGAGCTGACTCTAGTCATGACTGCTGCTGCAACTTTTCACCTCCATGGTGAAATACCAGCAGCCTGTTTGTATTACTGACCTTCGGGGTCAGTAATACAAACTAATACAATATATAATAAACTAAATAAACAATAAAAGTAATACAATTCGGAGGCGCCGAATCTGGGACCTCTGCTGCCCAGAGTCGCTTCACAAGCAGAGAGCAGAGGGGTGTGGTGGGACATACTTCCGGTAAAGACTCGGCACCAGGCGAACTGGGCTGTCTCATTAGAGGGTGTCCAGTTTACTTGTGCAGCCCTGCTTCTTTGACCTTCTGCTGTCCTGACTTCTGCATGGCTTCTCACTTGTCTCTATTGTTCCATGTGAGGTTTGCTGGCATTGCCCTATGTATAGCATACACAACCACACACAACCACACACACACACACACAACCACACACACACACACACACAACCACACACACACACAACCACACACACACACACACACACACACACACACACACGTGCATTTATATATTCTTGAAGGCGGTTGATAATTAATCGCCTCAAAAATTGTAGAATTTGTGGCTGTGAAGGTTCCAACACTGTATCATATAGTATTTAGCTTGAAAACAGACACCCTATCATGCTGCATTAAATGTATTAAAACAGTGCAAATAGAGCAAGGCTGGAAGAATTATTATATTCTGGAGGAATATAATAATAATAATAATACACCTAATAAAGCATCCTCGGAGAACTCAATCACTTGTACAGCTGGTGCAAAACTCTGCAGCAGCTAGGCTTGTCTGTCGTCAACGTCTCAGTTGCCACATCACTCCACTTCTCGCCGACCTGCACTGGCTGCCAGTCAAGCAACGGAACGGCTTAAAGGTTTTTTCGCTCACTTTTAGGTCACTTCATTCTTTGGCTCCAGCCGACTTTCACCACGTGCTCGTAATCTAGGTGTCGTGTTCGACAGCTGCCTCAATTTCAAAAGCTTCATTCAGAAGACTGCCTCTACAGCTAGCCATCACATCCGATCCCTATCCAAGATTAGGAGCTGTCTCCCACAGTGGCTTGTAAAAAATTTAACTAGCTTTTTAGTTTTGTCTCGGCTTGATTATTGTAATTCCCTTTTGGCTGGGCTACCGAAGAAAGCTATTATGCCACTACAGTGGACTATGAATATGGCTGCAAGGCTGGTCTTCAAGTCCCAGCGGTTTGAGCACGTGTCACCTTTGCTGGAAGAGCTAGGATGGTTGCCGGTTGAGCAAAGGATACAGAGCAAAGTTCTTAGGCTGACTCACAAGGCCCGCCACGGCTTGGCTCCTTCGTACCTAGCTGAACTGCTGCATCAGTTTCAGCCTGTTCGCGCCCTCAGGTCCTGTGTGGACAATAAATTAGCTGTCCCATTCCTCCGCTTAAAGACAGTTGGCGACAGAAGCTTTAGCTCTGCAGGTCCTAGACTGTGGAACTCGCTTCCACAATTCATACGCAACGACATCTACTCTCCAACTGCCGACTGTGGCACATCTTTTTCAGCTGTCCTGAGCTGCTACTTCCATGCTACTCACTACCTCAACTGCTCTCCTGACTCTGCTATGCTTCCCACTTTCTCTTTGTTGCGTGAGACGAAGTCTGTTGGCTACCGAATGCGTACCGAAAGCCGCTTAGGCTGTGAGTGCGCTATACAAAACTCTCCTGCGTAACACCCACATGGTCTTTATGACTTTGTGGAGTTACTGACGGAGATACATTACATTACATTACCTATCGGATCTACTCCCCCCCATCGTACCACCTGCTTTTCGGAAACTAACTGTTTACCTACACCTCGTACAAACCTCAAATCCTTTGGAGACCCTGCATTTAGTTCGTATGCTCCCAAAGCCTGGAACTCACTCCTGACTTGCATTACAATATCCTTTGACTTGACCGAATTTAAAAAGAAATTAAAAACACCCCTCTTTATGACAGCATTTAGTGGGTCCCTGTGATTTGTCCTGTAGCGGCCCCTCTGAGAGTGCATCAGCAACCACGAGCAGGAGCGAACGTGCGCACAAACATGACCACAAGCAGGGGCTCACGAAAACAAATATAGAGCTGAAGTGAGAGAGAATGAGTGAGGGAGAGATTTGGACGATTAACTCGGCCTTTGTTGGCCACTGGGTTTGTGGCCAGAAGAGCCAGTCTCCTACTCCTGCAAATGCGTGCTGATACTGTGCAACCTGCCACTAACCAAATGTAAAGCGCCTAAAAAGAGATTGAGTTCTCTCAGGGGGCTTTATCAAGTGCATTATTATTATTAACCACACTTGCATGCTGACTCTGTGCGTGTCACCCCTAACCATGTTA